>JACEFZ010018420.1:0-145000 GCA_014155875.1 Cepaea nemoralis
TTGTTAAAATTCGCCAACTGTAAGCAAAGACATGCGAAAAAAACTTCAGGCCATTATGTAAATCTACAGGCATATGCGTTATATTCCTCCTCCTCCTCTCCCCTCCTCCACCTCCTACCCTCTTCCTCTTCCCCTCCCCCTCCTCCTCTCCATCCTCCTCTTCCCTCTTTCTCCTCATCCTCCCTCTTCCTCCTCCTTCTCCTCCTCCCTCTTCCTCCCTCTTCCTCCTCCTGCCTCCTCGCCTCCTCCCTCCTCCTAATCACTTCCTCTTACGTCCTCCTCCTTCTCCTCCTCTCTCCTCCTACTCCCTCCTCCTCCCTCCTTCTCCTCCTACGGTCCTCTCCCTTCTCCTCCTTCTCCTCCCTCTTCCTCCATCCTCCTCCTTCTCCTCCCTCTTCCTCCTCCCTCCTCCTCCTCCTCCCTCCTCCCCCTCCTCCTCCCCTCTTCCTCCAACTTCCTCCCTCTCCTCCTCCCTCCTCCTCATCCATTCTCCTCCTCCCTTCTCCTCACTCCCTCCTCATCCTCTCCTCCTCCCTCCTCCTCCTCCCTCTACCTCCTTCCTCCTCCTTCCTCCACATCCCTCCTCCTCCCTCTTCCTCCTCCCTCCTCATCCTCCCTTCTCCTCCTCCTCCTTCTCCTCCCTCCTCCTTCTCCCTCCTCCTTCTCCCTCTTCCTCCTCCCTCCTCCTCCTCCCTCCTCCTCCCCCTCCTCCTACGTTCTTCTCCTCCCTCCTTCTCCCTCCTCCTTTTCCTTCTTCCTCCCTCTTCCTCCTCCCTCTTCCTCCTCCCTCCTCCTCCCTCCTCCCTCCTCCTCCCTCTTCCTCCACCCCCTCCTCCCCTCCTCCTCCCACCTCCTCCTGCCTACTCCTCCTCCCTCATCCTCCTCCTTCCTTCTCCTTCCTCCTCCTCCTCTCTCCTCCTCCTAATCCCTCCTCCTCCCTACTACTCCTCCTTCCTCCTCCCTCCTCTTCCCTCCTCCTCCTCTCTCCGCCTATCTCTTCCTCCCTCCTACTCCTCCCTCCTCCACCTCCCTCTTCCTCCTCCCAGCTCCTACTCCTCCTTTTCCTTCTTCTTCTTCTGCTGCTGCCGCTGCTCCATTTACCCAAGTTAATTGTTGGGGAAGATGTAAAGATCCTTCAAGTGCTCTTTCTAATGCTTTTTGTAAGTTGGTCTTCGTTTATCTAAGGTTGTTCTAACTGCAACCAATAAATGATTAGACAGACAGACAGACAGACAGACAGATAGATAGACAGACAGACAGACAGACAGACAGACAGTCGGGAACGGGAACTTATATGACTACTTATATGAATTAAATGAGATGCTCCCCACCAAGGTCTGGGCGAAGCCGGGCCGGGTCAGCTAGTTAGGTAATATAAAAATTGAAACCTGTAAAGTTGCCATAGCGTGCGTCGAAGTACACGTATTCATACATCTAGGAGATGTCGTCATTTTGCTGCGGTAGGTTCGAAAATCAATACGGTCAATCTATAAATTCTAATTGTTGCATTTCTAGTGTATCCTCTAATTGCCTCTACTTCTGTAAGTGCTAATCATTATCTGTGAATGTATATTACATGTGCAGTGTATTCTGTGATATCATTTACACACCCAGCGTTATGCATGTGTATACTATTCCCAACAGCTAACACCCAGAGCCTATATTTGTCATTGCACAGAGCACATTAAGCAACCGCACAAATTGAGCGCCAGGCCGCACAATTTGAACAGGTTTCGTCAAAGAGATAGAGGAGGAAAACCATAAAAATAGCGCAAAAAGGGGGGGGGGGGGAGAGAGAGAAACATGTCACAGCAGGGTGGATTCGTGTTACATAGGTAATTCAACCAACCCTTGAAATTCCACATGCCACCTCGTGTTTGATGTTTGACCTGGAGTCTAGGCAAGTCTGCTGTGATTTAATACAGACGGCAAATGCGCAGGAACTATCATCATCATCATCATCATCATCATCAAATGTTCTGCCAGCTTGCGTAGGCGTTCTTGTCCCAACAGATCGCTGACTTTGGTGTAATTGATCAATGTTGCAGATGTTATTCCTCTATGCTACCGTTTCGATTCATCCAGCATCATTTCTCTGGGTTTCGCTCTGCCTCTCTTCCCCTTGATCTTTTCCGTCTTCACTTTGTTCTCCAATGCCTCTCCTCTCATCACATGACCAAAGGAGGCTATTTGTCCCTTTCTTATTGTTGTATTTAATGTCTTAGTTTCACTAGCCTCTCGGCAGTCCAAAGAATTCGCAACATTCGTCTCTAGAACCACATTTCTATTGCTTCCAAGTATTTCCTAACTTATTCATTTACATTCCAAGATTCACTGCCATACAGCAAAGTAGGTTAAATATAGCTTAAGGACCATATACCGCAAAAATATAGACTAAGCGTGGATATATTTTTTGAAGAAAGCTAAGGACATGCGCAACTCGTTTGTATTTGCAATTGGAGTGGGAAAGAATACCTCTGCAACAGAGCTCCAGCAGAGACAGTACTTTGGTACAGGGTCGTGATAAAAGGCAACCACCAGTGTTATTTCGACATATGCAATTCTCAGGAATTCTGGGCCAGATCGCAATGCATCGGACTTAAAGAGTTGAAACGCAGGCATTAAGAGGAGGGGTTTAAGGACAAGATAATCGAATTAATATAGTAAAGACTCAGCAGAACGAGGAGCGTCTGGCCGAGTCGCTAAAACACCGGGTTCCCATTCAGAAGACCCGGGTTCGAAGCCTCGGTAAGGTGGTGAATTTTTTTCTGTTGTGTACAGGCCAGGGAGATTTAATTTCTCAGGCTTAAGAAATCCCTGTCTTACACTGCAAGTTGCTATAGACAGCAATGACAGGGCGATGGTCATGAGTTTGTATACGGTCTCCAGTATTCGAACGCGACTGCAATATTTATGGAGACCTCTTTGGGGTCGACGCTGGAAATGCCGAGTTTGTGCACTCAGCGACTTTTTTGGCTGGTGGGTTGTTAACTACCCTGCTGAGAGACTGTCATTCATCATTATCATCATGTGACATGCCGTTAAGCGTTGGCGGTCATGTTTTGCCATCCCACTCGATCACTAGAGTCGTGAGTCAGCTCAGTGTTCTTGCCTCGACCATGCCACGTGGCCAAGCCATCTAGGTATTTACTTATCTGCCCTCCCTTCGTTCTCTTCCCCTCGATCTTGCCAGTTGTTACGAAATTCTCCAATTTATTTGTTCTCATAACGTGACCAAACAATTATGACTGTCTACGTCTAATGTCTCTAATCAGTTTACGGTTTTCATTTGTTTCTTGTAGGACTTGGTCACCCTTAGCCACTCAAACTCTCTGTCAGAGGGTTCACAACCAACTAGTCAAATTAGTCTGCTGCTCCGTGTCTTGCCACTGGACTCAGATGGACTCAGGCGAGAGAGTGAGGTCGACGAATTGCGCAACTCTTCCTCACTTTAATCCAAGTCATCGCGCAAGTCATTCTTCAACATACAACACAACACAGGCAAGTGTTACGTTCAGTAGTTTGCCATTGATTTCTGAACGACCGGTTCCCATACCAGCACGTTATAACACAACGCGACACGGTCTGCTGCACAAATTGGTCGCAGCTGAGCTTCGAACGCCTGGTACCCGGCTCACGAACCACGCTCGCAAGCCTTTAGCCACGGAGCTACGACATGTAGCTCCAGCAAAACTGCGTATTCACATTCTAATATTCGCTGTCATAGAGCAGAACTGGTTCAACATCACTGAGTTATAGTGTACTACATACCATTAATATACTGGTTCAACATCACTGAGTTGTAGTGTACTATATACCATTAATATACTGGTTCAACATCACTGAGTTGTAGTGTACTATATACCATTAATATACTGGTTCAACATCACTGAGTTGTAGTGTACTACATACCATTAATATACTGGTTCAACTTCACTGAGTTATAGTGTACTACATACCATTAATATACTGGTTCAACATCACTGAGTTGTAGTGTACTATATACCATTAATATACTGGTTCAACATCACTGAGTTGTAGTGTACTACATACCATTAATATACTGGTTCAACATCACTGAGTTGTAGTGTACTACATACCATTAATATACTGGTTCAACATCACTGAGTTGTAGTGTACTATATACCATTAATATACTGGTTCAACATCACTGAGTTGTAGTGTACTACATACCATTAATATACTGGTTCAACATCACTGAGTTGTAGTGTACTATATACCATTAATATACTGGTTCAACATCACTGAGTCGTAGTGTACTATATACCATTAATATACTGGTTCAACATCACTGAGTTGTAGTGTACTATATACCATTAATATACTGGTTCAACATCACTGAGTTGTAGTGTACTACATACCATTAATATACTGGTTCAACATCACTGAGTTGTAGTGTACTATATACCATTAATATACTGGTTCAACATCACTGAGTTGTAGTGTACTATATACCATTAATATACTGGTTCAACATCATTGAGTTGTAGTGTACTATATACCATTAATATACTGGTTCAACATCACTGAGTTGTAGTGTACTATATACCATTAATATACTGGTTCAACATCACTGAGTTGTAGTGTACTATATACCATTAATATACTGGTTCAACATCACTGAGTTGTAGTGTACTATATACCATTAATATACTGGTTCAACATCACTGAGTTGTAGTGTACTATATACCATTATATACTGGTTCAACATCACTGAGTTGTAGCTGTACTATATACCATTAATATACTGGTTCAACATCACTGAGTTGTAGTGTACTATATACCATTAATATACTGGTTCAACATCACTGAGTTGTAGTGTACTATATACCATTAATATACTGGTTCAACATCACTGAGTTGTAGTGTACTATATATCATTAATATCCATCTATTTCTCGGCATCTAGCTCTTTAGGTAGACCTTCTTTATCCGTTAGCATTAATCGGTATCTTTGTACTCTCACAAGATGTCGGACCACCTTTTCCGACGCCACTCTATAATTGAAAGTGAGGGTGACCCGTTTTTCTGCCAAAGGTCATATGGATATTTATAAAATAATTCGCGGGTCACACCAATTATCAGCTTACACATTAACCTGTTGTGGTTGGTCAAACATTTAATTAATTCACTCTTTTCGTGATGGATGGAACTTCTCTTTGGTGAGGCATGTGCTGTTAGCTGGTACTGGTGATATGACTACTATATTTATTATTGACTAATTTTGAAGCTCCTAGATTTCAGTTTTTGTTATTAAATTTCTAGTCTCGCCTGCGATTGCCTTCACAAGGCCAGACCAAATGATTTCGCAGGCCTTATACGACCCGAGGGCCATATTCCCCACTGCTGATTTAACTCAATGAATGGTAAATGTTTAATTTCCCTGCACGTTTGTCCTGACAAAAATGTAAGTTTTATTAATGTTCGGATTAATTCTTTTGGTAAAGTGGTCTGATAACAAGTCAATTTTTTTATCATCTATTGTCATCAATCTACAATCCATCATTTTTAGTTGGAACATAATATGTGACACTTCTATCAATCCAACCCACCGTCAATTTATCCACTCATTCATCCATTCAGCCATCTGTCCATTAACCATCTATTCAGCATACATCCATTCATCTGACCATCCACCATCCATCCAACCATCCATTTATCCATCAGTCCTTCTATTTACCCATCAATATATCCATCTTTCTATTCATTCACCATTCATCCATCCATAATTCGTCCACCTATCCATCCAAACAATTGTTCGCTTTTCCATCCGTCTATTGGTCTGTCTGTGCGTTCGCCCGTCCGTATATCCCTCTGTCTAACTGCCTACTTGCCTGCCTGCCTGCCTGCCTGTCTGCCTGCCTGCCTGACTGTCTGTCTGTCTGTCTGTCTCTCTGTCTGTCTGTCTGTCTGTCTAGACCTCTCTATGTGTCTATCTGCCTGTCTAGACATCGGTATGTCCTTACATAACACTTTCCTACTCATGTATTCATCAGGCGACCAAGAGCGTATTTTTCACAGTTGGTTGCATTTTGTTTTTCAACCTGTTGATGAATGGCGCCTTCTATTGCCTCCAAAGATACTGTTTTTTTTTTACAAGCTCCACCTATCAAATAACTTCACCCCCAAATATATGTCATTACTAAAGGTTTATTTATCAAACTGCAAATGGTGTTGAAGTATAAGTTGAATGTCTTTTGAAATGAAACTCTTTCAGTTCCTAACATCGTTAAGAAGTGGCGAAGCCAGTAAGTAATTTGGACCAATGTGACCCTTTGTGAAATCGAACACAGATGCCACAGACAATATGTTGCTCGATTTATTGCCTGACAAATTACTCTGCATCTGGTCAGGAGCACATTCATCATCATCATCAAGTGCCCTGCCAGCTGGCGTAGGCGTTCATGGCTCTCCACAGATATCAGTCTTTGGTTTTCTGGATCAACTCTGCTGCTGATATTCCCCCGTGCCACCGTCTCAATCCATCCAGCATCATTTCTCTTGGCCTGCCTCTGCCTCTCTTCCCCTCGATCTTTCCAGTTGTCCCGATGTTCTCCAATGCCTCTCTTCTCATTGAAAGTGCACATTGCAGAATTATATATCATGCGAAGCGAATAAAGGAATATTACTGAAACAATTAAAACACATAGTCACAGGTGTTGTTCGAATAGTGGAGCATCAGATATCCCCACGGCAATTTCAATTAACACAAACTCTTTCCGTTTGCATGAAACCGACTGGAACTGCCTAATTGTTAACGCCTGACTATATTTGAGCAATCGTTAAACTTTCGTCGAATATAGCATACGACACACCTTTTTTCTTTTTGATAACTTTACGGCCATAGTTTATAAGTTGAGAAATCGACGAGGACGGCGTTTTATAGCCTTTCTGGTATCTCCGGCGGGCCTATTCCCGCTGGTCGCGGGGTCCGCTAAGGTCAGGCGGAGAGTCTGACGATAGTGCACGCTTTACACGGGTCCGGACACTTGTGATTGACAGATGTACGCGTCCGTATGGTCCGGGCTCGTACTAGACCCTCACCTGTGGAACTTGGCTGAACGCCTCTAAGCCTTGGGTTCCAGGGTCTGGCCATCACTCGCCACCTGCTCGTGGTGGCGAGGATCTCGGAGGTTCGACGCTGTGTCGCCAGCGTCTGCAGCCTATCTTGTGCCAGACGTATTGGTTACCCATTCCTCTGGAAAACACAAGATTAGGCCGAGAGAGGAAACATGTCGTTTGGGCACCACATGTTTTTCTGAAAGCTCTGCCCAGGCATTGTGATGGAATACTGGCCACATTCCAACTCACATACTTTGGTCTGTCAAGACTGCAAGGTGCCACTCACTGCACAGTGATACATGAAGACTGATTAAATCTCTGTTCCACCCACATTGGCATATGTTCCGCTACTCGATGTGCTAATTGTCTCTCATTTCAACATATGTAAGTTACTTAGCGCTCACATTGGAATTGATAAATGAAATTTGATTGGGTTTACGGAGACAATGATTCTTTTATAGATGGCGCAGGTATCGAAGTGGTTGTATATCTGATCATTGGTTCACCAGCAAAGAATGGTTAACTGCTGTTTTAAGTCGATCGTGTATTCTGTTCATTAGATCTTCCACACGAATGGTCAGCTGAAGAAACACTTGAAGTTTAGAAACAGATGATTCTGTGGGAGTGGGGTTGAGTGGCTGGCAGTGACACTTAATGAAGTCGGATGAATATCCATTAGAATGTAAAGTCTGGTTAAGGATGCCCAGTTCCTCTTTTACTTTATTATCAAAGCAAAACTTTCTGGCTCGATTAAACAAGGTGCTTACCAGATCACACTTATATTTGATAGGTGCAAAAGCAACTGAAATTTTTGTATTGACACATCTATGTTTCTTAGTAATAGTTCACACAACGGCTGCTGATAGCTGTTTACAACGTGGATCGATTAGTACAGAGATGGTCACATGACAAACCTTGGGCATGAGGGCGAAGAAGGCAGGAGATATTATAAGAGATCGAGAAGCTTTCTTGGTATCTGTGATGAGATTAACGTTATTCAAAAGACCTTCTATATGATGATCATAGCTTTACTGTTGCCACAATCAATAAATCATATCCCATCAGTTGCCGTCTTCGTATTGGTGGTCGGCTACACCGGATCCCCAGCAGGCTCTCATTATAGTTATTGTGACAAAAGCTGAACACCCTCTTTCCGTCCCAGATCTTCACGTAATCTCTACCACTCAAGTTTCTTCTGTCTTTGTCTTCGGCGATCAGTTAAACAGTTCGAAGCTTGTCCTTTGCAGGACGAACGAACGAACGAACTTTTATTTTCAAAGGGCCACACATTGCGCACACAAACCCGTCCTACATTCGGCTCTCTCAATCACACATCTTTACAACACCAGTCATCTATGATGAATGTTACATTTACATTGAAACAAAATACAAACTTTGTAAAATGATTGCTGGAAACAAACACCAATTATAAATAACCAACATGTCAACGTTATGAGACATGCACTTTCCAAGCAACCCAAGCATTTATTGACTATTTGTGAGTTACTAAGTTTGTCATTGCTTTCTGAACTGCCGACGCCACATAACATCAAAATCAACGCAAACCAACCCGTTTCTAATCCGTCCCAATGACCAGTCGGTATTTGAATTTGGTCCCTCAGCGTCTCTGAGTCCAATCTGTATCTTTATTACACCATTCATTAGTAGCTAGACGCTGGCCTGTCCTGTCGTCCCAGGAATTCCCATCGAGGAAGAATTATTTCTTTCAATTGACTCGTGCTTTCAAGTTGACGCAGTCTAAATGGTTACCAGGAGATCTCTTAGAAAGTAAAGACCGTGAGCGTTAAACTGACCACTTCACCCCAGAAATGCCGATTGGCCTATAAACATATTAATTATCACCATATGCTGAATATGTCTTTAGACATGAAAAACGGATCGTAACTATCTTTACTTATACTTGCGGACTGATGGTCATGCGTTCACGTTCTTAAAGAGGCGGGGGTTTGATTTAAATCGCCCTGTACTTCCATGCCGAACCATGCTTAGGGTGCCAGGAAATGTTATGTAAACGAAAAGAAGGTGGGTGGGATACCGATCGCATTACCCATTGATTGCTGATGGATTGTATAAATATTGGACAAGCATCATACATCGGGAGTCCACAATGGCAAACGAAACAGTAGAAGATCTAGCAGTTATCGACGAAGAAGAAAATTACACACAGAGATGAAAAATAATGGAAAGACACGAAGGGAGTTTACAAGATTAGTAAGAAGATAGAACGGCTTGGCGTCGTTTGGTTAAGGACTTATGCCTTAATGGGTGATGAGGGGAAGGAGAGAAGAAGAAGAAGAAGAAGAAGAAGAAGAAGAAGAAGAAGAAGAAGAAGAAGAAGAAGAAGAAGAAGAAGAAGAAGAAGAAGAAGAAGAAGAAGAAGAAGAAGAAAAAGAAGAAGAAGAAGAAGGAGGAGGAGGAGAAGAAGGACTAGTAGGAGGAGGAGGAGGAGAACAAGAACAAGAACAAGAACAAGAACAAGAACAAGAACAAAAACAAGAATACCATACAGCTAATACCCTCCAGACATGGAAAAGGGTCTGTTATAAGCTATGTATGATGCATGGTAACCTAATATGCAAGTTTGTGAACGTAAACGATTTTATTAACATATCGCAACATCTGAAATACTATTACAGATTACGCACCTTACACAATTAATGCCTAAATACAACATACGCACGAGAATTGACCTAGGCATGAAGGTGTGTATGCATGTAAAAATAGCTGCCCGCGTGTTCAGTGTTTACACACGGAGACAAGCAAACGGAATGACACGCACTGAAGGCAAACATCGACATACTTATATTTGCCATTACATACAGGAAAGAACGTTGAAGGAGCAAAGTTTGCCAGTATGTGCTACATGTGAATTTTGAGAACGAACGACAGAATAACTTTATTTTGACAGGGTTGCAAACTGGGCAAGCAGTCCCGTCATACACTCGGCCCTTTCAATCACTCATCTTTCGTAAATCAATTATCTGTTGTGCATGTTGCAATCACATAGGTGGAAAAAAAAACATTGTCAAACCAAAGTTATGAACATAAACATGAATATTACCCCATTACTCAGAGGAATGAACGTTTAAAGACTAACGGCTGCCAGATTGTGTTACATATGGATTTTGAGAAGAATGTTAAGACTATTGCCATTACACTGAGAAACGAATGTTGACGGATCAATGGCTGACAGATTGTGTTACATATGGATTTTGAGAAGATTTTTAGTCTAGTTTAGTTTAGTCGACGGATCAACATTAGGGCACACGGGTGTAACCCATAAGTGCTCCGTTCTACTACTAACCCTAGCCTGAATCCGGAGAACTCAGCTCAGTATATATATATACACACACACAAATACACATTCACGCACGCGCGCGCATGCAAAGGCAACGAATAGTTTTCTACTTCTTTGTTTTTTGTTTGCAAAGGGAAGTAACCTACTATTTGTGTATGCTTTGGTCTTTGGGATTAGAAAATGTGATTGTCATAGTAACCTAGAAATTAACAAATGCATTTATCTTGGAAAGCACACTGTAAAATACATAACATGGAGCTATTGAATGTGAGGCAATCATAGCCAAGTAGTATACAATTGTATTTGTGCATCAAGATTTCACTACATGAAAGGACAATTTTGATATCTACCTAACGATATCGACGCCATCGAATACAAATTTATTGAGAAGGGATATAGTCGGCTGCCTAAGCCAGAACCCCTTAATATGTTTAATATGTTGTACGAGAGTGGATGTTAAAGTAGGGGAAATATGTTTCTTATTTCGCTGGTCCCCATTTATGTCCACATATGAGTTCAGTTGAGTTGAGCCAAGAACCGACATCAATGCACTCAGGACATTCCCATATGCGCTCCGTCCCCTCGTTCAACAGCAAGCGGAGAATCACATTACAAATCGTTTCCATCGCTGTCTGATTGAAACTTTTCCTGGTATTCCCTCTCAGTTTTGAGATTCTATCAGAATCCCTGCCAATGCCCCGCTATCTCATCCTTTCCACATTCGGGCTCTCAATCTGTTCCTTCACCTTGTCCCACATGCGAACGACCCCCCCCCCCCCCCCCCCCCCCCCCCCCCCCCCCCACCTTGTCCATAGGTAATCGACCACCAAGAGTTGCATTCCCTGTCAGCTATCAGCCTGTTCATTACCCCGCACTCCCACATGGCCAGGGCAACAAATTCCATACAATTCTTACAATCGGTGACCTCTGAAGCGAGGTGAGCCATTCCACACGAAACACTCCTTTCTCCACCTTACTAAGCACACTCCTGGAGTCCGTGATGAATACAATGTGTGTTGCAGCGGTCTCTTCTAACTAACAGAATGCCGCTGTGACTGCCTCCACTTCCATTCGCATGCTTCTGTCTAATGTACTGCAGTACATTCTGATAGAGTCATTCTTCCACTACGTGATGCCAAACTGTGTAGTGTCTTCTCTTTTAGTACTTTCCTGCATCCCTTTCCCGCCAATATTAAACTTCTCAGGATGTATCCAAAACAACGTGGGCTTTCTTCTTCTGATGCGAATAATTAGTTCTCTTTGCGAGCTAACATCTTGCAAAATAGCTTCATCACCCTATTTACCCGCCCCCGGTGTTCTCACCATTAATTAATTAATTAATTAATTAATTCATTCATTCATTCATTAGCACGCCCTTTTTAGAATCTTGCTCCAATAACAACCTTCCGGACCCATCTGGAACTCATCCGCCACATCCTACACCCATCTTCTCTTTGGTCTCCCTCTTCCTCTCTTCCCTGGCGTTTTGTGACGTTTCAAGTTTCGTGACGTTTCAAGTAACCAGAATATTTCAGTTTTCTTTGTTTTATGGTCATTAATAGCCAGCCTTCTTCAATATTCAGCTCTTGTGGTATTGATGCATTTGGTCTTTTCTTCATCCGAGATATTCTTATAACTCGTCTATAACATTTATATTTAAAGGCATTTATGCGCTGTTCAGCTTGTTTAGTAAGTGTCCAGTTCCCACAGGCGTATGTTGCGTTGCAATGGGAAAGATGCATGCTCTTAAAAATCTAATTGTTGTATTTGTCACGAAAAAACTTGATAGTTTCGATCGATGATAGAAAGAAGAGACATTCGTCTACACAAACACCGGCAACCCTTTGATGAGTAGGGGACTGTGGAACAAAATAAGTCGCGTCAAATGTCTACACACAGTCGGCATTGTGTTAACAAGTTGTTGCTCGAGGCGGGACAATAGCGCCATCCGTCTGCAAGGCGCTAGTCAGCCTTTGAAGGTATGTCTGGACAGACGTCGGATGGATCTTGTGATGTGGGAAATTATTCTCTGGTTCACAGGCAGACAGGAATTTTGTTTTACAAGACAAAGGATTCCCAGATGAAAGCAAACTAGACGGCGGGTTGATTCCAGTCAGTCTAAAACACGGGGAAAAACCAGATTCTGGACTGATTTGCGTCTAGGCTTTTTGCTGACGTCACTCAAGCCCGATTTAAAACCAGTTGAGTTAAACAAGTTTGAGTTAGTCGACCAAAAGTTTTGAAGTGCTAAGGATCGGCCGTATTCCTGGTTGTATTATCGAAAGAGACTATAGTGTCAGTTTGTTGATATTTATCGGCGGACATAGATCCAGTCTGTGATTGCATAGTCTCAATCTTCAACCGGAATAGCCATATGGTATTCTATTAAACATATCTAACTTAGAGTATGTTTAGGAATAGAGTACAGTACTGTGCGGTGATAGAATGTTCTATAAGTGCAGTGATAGAAAGTATTATAGGAGCGTCGGCACTAGTAGCCTATTGTGTAGCTTTAGCTAGCTTGTGTGATATATCATTTAACTCAGGGAGTTAAGGACAATATAGTGGGATAATAATTAGAGAGATTGAGGATGGTTGGGAGGGATAAGGGGAATGTGAAATGGTAGGATCTTCCAGTAGGGCATCTGCTGGGTTTCTACCCGTGTCCTTTAATATTTCCTTGGTTTGCCATGTCTCAGACCAATGTGATGAGCTATTTGGCCGTATGACAGAGTTCGGCTCTCTGTTATAGATCTGAGTGCTGCTATCTGCCTACACTCACATAATTAAGGTCAGAATTGAATAGCTCTCACCAGGGGTTTCTCTATTCAACAGGTTCCACTTGAATGTGCTACGATATACTACCAAGAAGTTAGTATCAAAGTTATAGAAAGTGATGGCTCACGGATTGAAGACAGAGGTTACTGGGAGTCTTGTACACTGGGCTCATAACCTAGTTGGTCTGCAGAAACCTGGCTTCTGCTGAGCAGGACTTGATGAACATATGTGTGATTTTTTTTCTTGAGTGATATGCTACATCACCGAAGGTTCAGAACACTATAAATAACACATATACCAATATACATAACTACCTGGAACATTAATAGGTTTTTTTTTTTTAATATGGGGAAAATCTCATAACCAGTGACTTATGAACATTTAGATTTTCCCAGGTGACATTTAAGATATTTTGAAAGATTCTCTGATCAACGAACATTATTGAAATGAGTAAATTGATAGTTTGTGCTAGAGTGAAGACCAAGATTGGACATTGTCTATCATTGATGACCAGCGTCCTGATTGTTCGAGAGTTATCGGAGAAAGTCGTCACGTTACCGGAGAAACATCATCGGGGTGGGGTTTTCTGTCCGGTATACATGGTGCTGTTGTGTGCTCAGCACAGTGATGCAACTGACTTGACTCCTGAGTCCTGAGATATCCTATTAGTGAGAATCCAGCTAGAGTGAATGTGGATAGGGGTTAAGACACGTATCTTACCTGATCACACCTCACACGTCTGCATAGGTCTGTGGTCCGGATTCTACTCTTGTCTCTGAGTGATTGTGTTGTGATTTGCTGTGTGTTATTACATATATAGATTAATTGTACTTGTTCATTATCTATATATTTATCTTGGAGGTAAATTATACTAATCCTGCTGACTTACCTCTCTGAAAAATGGCCACTCCTAAACTAACTATGGCAGAACTGGGGGGAATAAATGGGCTTGTCGGGTTCTACACTAACAGATTACATACAGGAGGTGGAGAGAGATTATCGTCAAACAGAAAGGGAAGTACGGAAGGCCGAGATGGAATTGAGAAGGATGGAATTAGAACAAGCTGCTAAGAAACTTGAGGCTGAGCAAGCCACTAGAAGCATGAAACTTGAAGCTGAGCAGGCAGCTAATAAACTTGAAGCTGAGCAAGCAGCTAAGAAATTTGAAGCTGAGCAAGCAGCTAAGAAACTTGAAGCTAAACAGGCTGCTATGAGATTGGAAGCTAAACAAGAAGCTCAGAAAAGGGATCACGAGTACCGAATGCTGGAACTCGAGCTGAAGAGGCAATCTAGTGGGGAAACTGAGGGAGCAGGGGGAGGTTCCTCTCTCCACAGCTCAACACCAGTAGGTGGACATAGTTACCATGCTATGAAGTTCCCTCTAGCGATATACGAGGAGGACAAAGAGAAGGTTGAGCAGTACCTTCGACGCTTTGAGGCTATGTCTGTTGCTATGGGTCTGGAGCGTGATAAATGGAATCTTAAACTATCCCAGGGATTACGCTGGACTGGTTATGAGGTATATTCTCGCCTGCCACCAGGACATGAGAACAATTATGACGAGTTGAAGACGGCTCTGCTGAAACGTTTCTAGTTTACGTCACATACCTACCGGAAAGAGAATTTCGAGGTGCGAAACGAGAACCGGGGGAGTTGTTTGCCGCCTATAGTCTGCGTCTGAAAGCATAGTAGTCATATGCTTGTCTCAAGGTACAAGGTGTGCGTGAACGTCTGGCCTGTCAGTCGCCATGTGCACTTGTGCGCCTGTGAGGCTCAACCGTAAATCGGGAGATCTGCTCGCAACCTAGACGAGCAGTATCTTCTGTGGGCAGCTTCTCGCCTCATGTGTGTGTGGTCCGTTCTGGCGGTCAGTCCGTCTTCTGCGAAGGAAATCTTTTTGATCCTATAAGTAATCATACGCTCATTGCTTGTCGCTACGCTTGTCTTAAAACTGAAAATATAAGGAATTGGCGGAAGGGCCGTTTGCACGAAGGGCTCTCGAGAGCCAATATATACAGGGATAACTGGCCGTGGCAGCCTAACGTCCACTGCATGTGTCCGTCTTCCAGTCGTCTTGCCATGCTCGCCACTGGAGCCAGACGGACACAGACGAGGGAGCGGGGGCGAAGGTGTTGCGCGACCACTTCCTCGCTATACAAAACCAAAGCGCAAGTCATTCGTTCCTCATCAAAAGATGTAGTGTAATGAATTGTCCTCGTCATTCATGATGGACGAACATCGCGTCTGAAAGCCTATCTCCATAAGTGGATGTATATGGCTGGGTTCGCGCATGACTATGAGATTCTGGAAGAGCTCATGGTAGTCGACCAGATGCGAAAGCAAATGTCGAAACCTCTCAGGACATTCTTAGGAGAACAAGGGGCGGAACGTATCGACATGGTGACGAAATTGGCAGAACGGTTCGTCGAGGTACATGAGGAGGCAGCAGAAAACCTTTCTACAAACACCAAAAGTCAGGAAAAACATAACCTGAAGAAAGCCAAGAGTACAGGAACTAAGAAGGTGGAACCATATGTTAAAACTTCAGAGGCGAGTTTGGAGAAGACGAAGGAGGGAAGAAAGAGCACTTCGAACTCTACACAAAAACGACCGTGGTCGGAGAAGTGGTGTTCGATTTGTAAGTCACCTTCTCACAATACGAAGGAATGCAAATCGAAGGCTAAGAACCCTTACTTCGCGGCATGTCAAGTTACTTCAACGCAGGTGGTCACTGAAAATGCCAAGGTCGACAAGGAAGCTCGCCACCAGGAGAGCTAATTAAAGTCTGGCACTAGAAAGTCTAGGACAGGGAAATGGTGCAAACACTGCTGTAACAGAGCACCATCTCTGTTAGTATTTTGGGAGATAATTGGTGTAAAATGGAAAAGGGTTTTGGGAAATGAATAAGTGATAAATGATGTGATGCACGCGTGAGCACAATTGAACGAGTTGTTAGGGAAGCTCACGCGTTACGTCGAGGGTAAACATAGGGCAATCCCAACTCAGCATTCAACTTAGCTAGAAGTGTTTCAACTTACTGTATACGTTTTTATACCTGGACTAATAAACAGACACGTTTATATCTTGGCTGGAGCTTTGACTTCAATGTGTGCAGTTGCCTTCAGTTATGTTCAGACTCTGTTACAGTCTGAAATGCTGCCCGTATACCAGGATGCTGATTTGAGCTGTCGCGGCCACAAACGATCATAGAAGTCATCATCACGGAACGGAACAGTGGATTCCTGGAAGGTAGAAATTATCAAAGGCCACGGAAACTTGAAGTCGTGTATTATTAAGAAGCCGACAAAATAGAATCTGCACATCTTTCTGATGGAGCTGATGTTCGTCAAATCCGTCACACGAAGTATAATGTTCTGAGTTGTAGAACAGAGCTGCCATCGTCATTGTCTAGCCTTGGACACCTGGCCGTTGATTTTTTGGAACGTCAATATGTTGTCTTGAAATCTCGTTTTACAGGAGCCGTTATCGTCCTCATGTAATTGAACCTGAATTTGACCTTCGTTGCCTGAGGTGAAGTGAGGAGTTGTGAAGAGTTCATCCTTAAGCACGAGAGGTTGCTGGTCAACGCTTATACTGAACCAAGCCATTTGCTCATTAGTTTCGATCGTTAGCTCCGATTGAGGAAACTCTACTACTTGAGAAAATCAACTCCAGTCGAGCTTGGTCATAAATGCAGCTATCTTGAACTCTGGCTTATCAAAATGTTACATAAGCAAAGCGATAATATTATTGTGGAACCTTCGGAAGTGGGTAGGCAAACTGGGTTGCCGTCCTGCTGAAGAGGGGACCCTAATTAAATCGCTTCATTAAGCTAGAGCCGTTTCCAGACCTGCCCTTTTTCGGGTGAAGTCGTCCAGAAGTGCCATTTTTTCGGTTGAAAAGAAGCCACAAGTCTGGGGTGCCCGACCATGGGTGAAATCAAGAGTTCAGAAGTTCTCCTTTCGTTATGGTAGAATAGAGGAACACGAAACGCTCGTTTTTTTTATACAAAGCCTACAACTGTCAAGTACAATCATCAGTCGGCATATCTGGACTTATTTCTCCGTGGGACCCGTAGAAGAGGTATTTCAGCCTTATCTAGTAATTAAATTAATGTAAGATTTTACTAATTTCACATAATCTGGTGTGTTAGATAGGATTGATTAATCAACTGGAACACTTGATCTTTATAAGAAGAACAATTATTTGCGTTCCTCCTATAATTTAAATATAGTGATATACTTATTGATATTAATTAATTATAATTGTCAATTTGGTTATATAAATTGTATAGTAAAACTATTTCAGCATATTTCAACATGGCAGAGGAACATGTTTTGTTGACACAGGTGTTAACTGGAGTAGGCACGGCAATAGGCAGACTCAACACAGCAATAAAACAACAAGGAATATTGACAGAGATTGAAAAATGTAGTGGACAGGCGAAGGATTTCAAGAAATGGATGACTTCGGTAGAGAAACATGCATTTTTGGTGACGGCAACGGATGAGGAAAAGATGAAAATTGCTTATCAGGCCACTATAGTACCGGTTTCGGATCGCATTCAAAGAAAATTAGAGGCAAGGACTGATGAGACATGGGAGCAGTTCAAGGATGACTTAGCCCACAAGTATGCTGAAATCACAGATCCTCAGCATGCGTTTTCAGTGTTAAGACAATCCAAGCAAAACACTGGGGAAACTGTACAATTATTTAGTGATAGGTTGATTAACGTAGCTGAAGAAGCATTCCTGGGACAGAACGTACGAGGGGAGGAAGTGGAACGAATGTTGGTCGGGACTTTTGTAGAAGGTATAAAGTCAGATGGTCTGAAGTTTAAATTAATGAGAGAAAACCCTGAGAGATTATCACAAGCTGTGGATATAGCTGTACAGGAAGAGAATTTGAGACGAAGATTTAGACTAAGAGTAGGACGAGAAATAGGAACTAGTCGGGAAGATAGGATTGAAGAGCCCATGGAGATCGGACAAACAAGGTTCGGATGGAATAGAAGAGGAGGAATACAGACGGTGCAGGGAGGTGATGAAAATACTTATGATAGAAGAAGACAAATGAGAAATCCTATAAGAGAAACAGAAGGTAACACAAATATAGTCTGTTGGGGTTGTGGCCAACGCGGACACGTTTTTACATTCTGTGGTAACAGGCTGTTCAGGCGATTACACAAAATAGAAATGTCAATGACAGATCAAATAGGAATTGTGAAGGTAGACAGAGGAATTTTACAAGGCCAAGAACACAGGAAAACCGGAATCCCACCTATTGAATAGGACCTGCGGTAGGAGGGAAGATAACAAGGTCCCAAGATTTAAAGAGTATTTTAATGACAAGTATAGCAGGACGAGTAGAAAGTGCTCTCAACTGGCTGAAATCAAACAAATTTCAGTAAATAAAACGGACCCCAGTTCATGCATAATAGAAATAGGGAAATATAGGATTCGTACATTAATTGATTCGGGAGCTCAGGTTAGTGTAATCAAAGAAAATTTTCTATACAAAATAATGAAAAATTGCAAAATATTCATGAGTCATGATAATCTTCACTCTGTTACAGGACAAAATTTACAAGTAGTTGGTCAAACAATGATAAATCTCAAATTAGGAGGAATCAACGTAAGACATCCTTTTCATGTAGTGAAAGACTTAAATAGGAACATGCTTATAGGTAGAGATTTCTTACTAAAAATTGGTGTAAAACTTTTTTTTATCTGCACATATTAAGATTCAAGGGCGTGTATGTAGATTTGGAAGAGGACATTTACATATCAGCACTGGTTAGAGTTAAAATGTCCACGACTTTAAAACCACAAACGGTTAATCTGATACAGGCGAAAGTGAAAAGAAATCCATATTATTTAGTGGGACATACAGTTAGAATTACAGAATTACAAAGGAAGGTAATAGATGAGCCTGGTCTAGAATTCCAGACGGAATAACGACATTAAATAAACACTTAACTTTTCCGGTAATGATTATTAACAACACGGGTAGAGAAATTAAATTGTATAGAGGATGTGTAATAGCCAAAGTAGAACATAATACTAACAGCGTGTTAGCAACAGATAGAGTAGAAATGCCGAGAATGAATTATTCAGAAACCCATATGGAAAGAATAAATACCAGGAATAGACGTGGAAAAAGATGGAGCAAGCGGAATGATGAATTTATCCATCCATTCAGAAAACATACATCTCAAATATATTCAGTAGACAAAACAACAAGAGAACAAGAGTTATTAGCACAATTAAAAGCTCCACCAGAAATTAAGGAAATATTAGAAACACTTGTAAAAGAGAATCAGGATGTTTTTGCAATTAATGACTTAGAATTGGGGAAGACCAAAACAGTCACTATGGAAATAGATACTGGAGATCATCCACCAATTAGTTTAAAACCGTATAGAACTCCCTTAAGGAATAGAGAAATTGTCGAAAAGGCAATAGAAAACATGCTGAAAGCAGGAATAATAACAAGATCGAAGTCAGAATGGTCATCTCCGATCGTCATAGTGACCAAGGCTGATGGTTCACATCGATTCTGTTGCGACTACATGGCGTTGAACAAAATCACAAAGAATTTAGCTTACCCATTGCCGGTGATCGACGATATTTTGGTCTTACTTAATGGGTCTACCTTCTTCACTACATTGGATGCAAGATCAGGATTTTGGTGTATCCCTATGTCCCCAGATGCTCAAAAGAAAAGCGCTTTTTGTACACACGCGGGGTCTTACGAATTTTTACGAATGCCTTTTGGGGTCAAGACGGCGCCTTCTCATTATATGCTATTAATAAATCAAGTATTAGAAGGCATGCACAAGTTTGCATTAGCATACATAGATGACATTTTGATCTACACAGCAGGAGACGTTCAGGACCATCTGAAACATGTAAAATTAGTAATTGACAGATTAAGAATACATGATGTTAAATTGACTCAGTAAATGTGAATTTATAAAAACAGAAACTAAGTACCTGGGATATATTATTGATAGAGAAGGAATTAAACCAGATCAGGATAAAGTAAAAGCTATTAAAGAATTGCCTCCTCCAACCAACGTAAAAGAAGTTCGGTCTTTTATAGGTACATGTGGGTACTATCGTCGTTTCATTCCAGGTTTCTCAAAAATAGCAGAGCCCATCACTAACCTGACTGGTAAATACGCTAGATTTAAGTGGAATGATGAGTGTCAAAGAGCATTTGAGTTTTAAAAAAATAGTTTAACAATAGTGCTACTATTGACACATCCAGATTTGGATAAACAGTTAATTTTGTATACAGATGCTTCAGATAATGCAATAGGAGCATGTTTAGTACAACCATATGAAGGAGAAAGATCAGGAATACCAGGAGTTAAGAATGAAAGACCAATTTATTTTTTGTCACACAAACTTAGTAAATCTCAAAGAAAATGGGCGACTATCGAGAAGGAGGCATACGCTATCCACTATGCTCTTCAGAAACTTAATTATTATTTACATAACGCCAATTTCATTATTAGAACTGACCACATGCCTTTAAAATCTTTACTAGAAGCTCCAGTGCAGAACAGAAAAAATATAGACATGGGCGTTGAATTTGCAGGTGTACAACGCAAAGATAGAATACGTGGCAGGTATGGACAACACCTGTGCAGATTTATTATCCAGAATCCCGTATCCAGAGACGTCAGGAAACACTGAGGATGAGGGTGAACCCGAAATAGACGACCGAAACTGGCAAGTAAATATATTAGATTCTACCATATTAAATGGAGAAGATTTTAGGAGTTTACCGTCGGATCAAGAATCTGAACCTAGAACAGAAGACCCACATTTAATGCAATTTAATATGAAAGAAGAACAAGAATTAGATCCGAAAGTTGTGGAAATAAAACATAAATTGAACGAAACGGGTGAGAACAGTTATAAGAAAAATTATTTAATCTTGCAAGATGATGATCAGTTATATTACGTGAATGAAAGAAGCGAACAGTTGAGAAAATACATTCCAAAACATCTGGAAATTGAGATTCGAAAGGCATATCATGATGAGAATGGTCATCTTGGTCGTGATATGTTAGTAAAAGCACTCAATACTAAATATTATTGGCCGAACATATTTAAAACTGCTTGTAAATACGTTGATGCGTGTGAGAAGTGTAGGTTAAGAAATATGAAAACAATCAAATGTCCCTTACAAGATACTGACATTCCACAATTTCCAATGCAGAAAGTAAGCTTAGATATATCAGGTCCTCACCCTAGAACACTATCGGGGAATGTATATCTACTTCATGTCGTGGATTGCTATTGTCTCTGGCCATAAATTTATGCGATTCCGGATAAAACAGCAGATACCGTCATTAATATTTTTCTACAGGAGTTCATACCAAGATATACATGCCCACAGATCGTACTCACGAATAATTGTAAGGAGTTTGTGAACAAGAAGTTTGAGAAGTTATTACAAGATTTGAATATAAACCATATAAAGACTTCGTATTATAGACCTTCTTCAAATGCTAAGAATGAGAGACAACATCGAACATTGTATAACATTATAGCAAAAATTGTCGATGAACATGAAAAATATTGGGCCCTTTTCTTGGGACCTGCATTAAGCGCGATACGCACAAATCAAAATGAGGGCACAGGGTTTTTACCATTCTACTTATTACATGGAAGAGAGCCTATACTACCAATTGACAATCTCTTTAAAAAAAAAAGACGTAAATATATGGGAGAGGATTTTCAAGAAGTTATTATACAAGAAATGCACAAAGCGCATGTAAGGTTAAGAAACAATATAATTAAAGCCAGAGAAAGGCAAAAAAGATACGCAAACAAAAATACACCATTACAGGAATTTAAAGTAGGTGATAGAGTTTATTACAAAAGGCATAGAAGAAACTCTAAATTTGATGCTCATTGGATTCCAGGGTATTATATTTTAGAAAGGTTAGATACTGTATCATACATTATAAAGAACCAAATCACAGGACATGTAGCAAGGGCACACGTAGAGCACTTATGAGATAATGAAGATAAGAGAAACAATAATAATAATAATTATTATTATTATTCAGACGACTCATATTCAGATGGACAACTCGTCAGAAGAGCTACAATACCCCCAGATTTTGGAAAAGAACTGGTACAAAGTCAATTAATAACAACACCAGTTTACGGTGATACTTATGAACAGACAATACCGAAAACGTTGATGAAAGAAGAGAGGAATACGTATGATGGTTGTTATGTTAGTGTAAAATCTATGGAAGAAGAGGTAACCGCTCCATTTAAAAATACTAGACAAGCAGTGAAAAGGAGAATAGAGAGACAGAGAGAAAGAGAAGTGAAAAGACAGAGGAGAATTAGAGAAAATTCATCAAGCGACGATGACATGCCACTACTTGAAAGATCGTTAAGAAACTATGATAGACAGATTAGATTAGATATAGAAAGAAAAAAATTAGCGGCTGCTAGCAACAGACATACAGATGAAGAAGAAGGAATGGATGAAAATTCAGAATCTAATAGAGATAGTAGCATGAAGGAAAATATTTCTTTACGAGAGGATGAAGACATTGATGTGGAGATAGCACTTATACAGAAAAATCTAGAGTTACTGAAGAAATGGAGACATGGTAGAGAAATGGATAGAAAATGCTGCAGATAGCAGGATGAAAATTGTGTGGTTTAAAGAGGAAATTGATAATTGATGAAATACGATAGCTGTGTATTACAGGTGTTTTATAGAAACGGATTGGCAAATGGTTTGATTAATACTGGTAGTGAGTTGTCTTGAGGAGTAGACATGATGCTATATATTTTGGTAATAAGTTAGGTAATATGGATGTAAATTCGAGTGTGGTCTTGAAGATGTATTTTCATTGTATTTTTTATTGCCATTTGATTTTAAGATTTGACTTGTCGAGTTTTCTTAATAGATAAATAATTTATTGTTAGTCCGTAAAAGTGACTAACAATTGATAGGATATATTTTAAAATGATTGCTCTTGTTTCATCATGTATGTCATATGATTTTGAATAATGTCTTTATTTGAATTGGTTGATTACCTTTATTTGATATGAGGGGAAAGAAAATGTGTCTTCAAAACGTGGAGGGTATGATATCCTGTTTTGACTTCGTTTTTGTTGGCTCACGAAATATGATTTTAGTTGAATTGTCCTTGTGTATTGAATAGTATTTACCCTTGTTTACAAACAAGTTGAAAATGGTTAAAAAAAATTGATTTGGTTGTTCACAAGCAGTTATTGTTTTGTTTAGAATAAAGACGAATAAGACGGGGCTTTATTTAAAACCCTGCGTTCAGAAAATAGTTAACAAACGACTGAAGACTGGAGAAGAGACACATTTTCCTTGTGAGTAATAAGTTGTAGTAAACATGAGTACCTTGTGTTGGTAAGAAGACTGCTGCGCCAATCAGCGTTAATGTGTTAGGATAGGGAGGTTAATTACATAATGGCTGTGAAGTTGTAGAAACACATGCCATGCTTAGATGACGGGGTTTTATAATGGATTCTGGGGAGTTGAAATAAGTGTTGCATTAAGTCAGCATTGATTGAAGGTATATGGATTGGATGCCATATTATATTAAGGAATAAACGTGACTGACGTCTATGGCGTGTGTGAAAAGAGATAGTTACAAAATATAAGAAGCTGGTTAATAAAGAGTGGATATTAGTTGGGCTGCATATGGTTTGGGTACAGTGTTAGATACGTATATGAACAAGGATGCTTGTCATGGGATGCGAGGGGGTAAATATAGGAGCTGTGATAAACAGCGTTAATTAATTTAAATTGTGTTCATGGAAAATGAACATTGGTAATGGTTTCATGATGGGACATGAGACAGGTGAAATATAGTCATGGGTGTGGATGGCAGTACAAATATTGAGTATATGGAAGAAATTTTGGATCAACTTAATTTATAACAAACAGAGATATAGGTTCATAGATCATAAGATGTGTTTTTGAAAAACTTTTATTTGTAAAAGTTTTTACGTTTGCAAGGGAGGTAAATGTGATTGTTTTTTGACTACTTCTTTATATCTTCATAACTGGGTGCGCACCCCATCCTTTCTATCTATCCTTTGTTGTGTTGTTGATGTTGAGAGAGAATGAGAACTTACATAACGCATGATAGGTATCAAAGTATATACCAACGATTTTTATGAATAATTGTATATATGAACTGTGGTTGTTTTAACTTGTGGGTTCAGAAACGAAGAAGAGGTATCACAGAACATAGCGGCTGGCTATGGGAGACGGGTAGAGAATTGGACTTGAGGGAATAGAAAGGAAGTTCATTGGTTAAGAGGGGGAGAGATAATGTTGGGGTTCAGATGTTAATTAGAATGGGTAGGTTAAGGGTTAAGACTTTTTAAGATAAGTCTTTTTTAAGAAAGGGAGGATTGTAACAGAGCACCATCTCTGTTAGTAGTTTGGGAGATAATTGGTGTGAAATGGAAAAGGGTTTTGGGAAATGAATAAGTGATAAATGATGCACGCGTGAGCACAGTTGAACGAGTTGTTAGGGAAGCTCACGCGTGACGTCGAAGGTAAACATAGGGCAGTCCCAACTCAGCATTCAACTTAGCTAGAAGTATTTCAACTTACTATATACGTTTTTATACCTGGACTAATAAACAGAAACGTTTACATCTTGGCTGGAGCTTTGACTTCAATGTGTGCAGTTGCCTTCGGTTATGTTCAGACTCTGTTACACTGCAGGTCGAATACGCACAATGCTATTGACTGCAGGGGAGAGTCAGGAAACTCTCAATTCGTCGGGTGCCCCGGGAAACCTAAGGTGGAGCCCACCGAAAAGGTCGAGGCCGAGGAAGAGACTCAAGACCAGGATAAACCACATGTAGTGGAATTGGTAGAAGTTAACGGTCGTCAAGTGGAGTGTTTGTCCGACACAAAACTGGACGGGGAGGCCGTGATTTCTGTGGATCTGGTACATCCAGAACAATTCACAGGGGAGACCATTGAGATACAGCTTGCACAGAAGAGTGCTGTAGCCATGAAGTTGCCCATTGCCAGAGTGGAGATTAGGTCAAGATATGTCACCGGCACCATCAAGGCCGCGGTGTTGACCGATCCCATTTTTCCCGTAATCCTCGGTTTCCGGTATGTCTTTCTGGGAATGCCCAGTGATCCAATCCATATGGGAGCAATACAGACTCGACCTCAGACGAGAACGGATGAGGCAGAAGCAAATGTGACTAACCCACTGCCAGGGGAGTTGCGAACTGCCCAGAGTGAGGATGCTACTCTACGTCCTTGCTACAAAAAGCTGCAGAAAATTGCTGATCCACCCAAACGGGGGAAGTACTATATAAAGAATAGGATACTCTACAGAAGAGCCGGAAGGGGAGACAACCTACATGGTCAGTAGGTGGTCCCGAAGGCCCACCGTTCCCAGTTTCTTCATATGGGGCATATCTTCTCATTCAGTGGGCATATGGGTATTGCCGCCACGATTCAGCGGATTTCCTGTCATTACTATTGGCAGGGAATGACAGGTGATGTGCGTCGGTATGTGAAGTCATGCCCGGAGTGCCAGAGGGTGGCACCGAAACACTGGACAGCGCCGGTGGTCTTGGGTGAAATGCCCATCATGAACTCTCTGTTCGAGAGGGCAGCCATCGATATTGTGGGTCCACTTCCTAGAACTAGGAAGAGGACCATGTACATACTCACCATGGTGGATTGCTGTACAATGTGGGGTGAAGCCATACCGTTGATCACAATTGACTCCAAAACAGTGGCGGACGCACTGATGGAGGCCTTTACAAGATTAGGCTTTCCTGAACAAATTCTGACGGACAATGGGTCCCAGATTTGTGGAAAACTTATGGAGGAGGTATTTAGGGTGTTCCACTCTAACCATATCCATACCAGCCCTTACCATCCTCAAGTAAATGGACAAGTAGAGCGTTTCAACGGCACGTTGATGACAATGCTCAGGAAACTGACACAGGAAAAACCTGATAGGTGGGATTAATATATCCCAGCAGCACTTTTTCTTATCGGGAAGTACCTCATGGCTCAACAGGACTACCACCTGCTACGTTGCTATTTGGTCGTCCAATCAAAGGACCGTTGGAAGCCATGTTGAGGAGTTGGACTTAAGAGGGGACGTCAGAAGAAGTGATCTCTTCTTACAAATATGTGGAGGAACTGAAAGAAAAACTTCACAAGGGATGGACTTTGGCGAATCAAAACTTGAAAAAGGCCAGAAAAAGACATGCGACTTACTACAACCGATCTCTAGAGGAGGGAGACAAAGTCTTGTTGCTACTCCCACCGGGAAGCAACAAACTGGAGATAGGTTGGCAAGGACCATTTCCCGTGGAAATGGTGATATCCAGGACCAATTATCAGATCCGGATCCGGGAAAAGTCGAAGATTTTCCATATCAATCTCTTGCGGAAATACGAGGAGAGACCTGGAGAAAAAGTAGCTCACCTCATGGCAATGGCAGTTACAGTGGAGTTTACAATTGGAAAGGAAAATGTTGGAACTGATTTCTTGTCAAGACATCCAGCTCCGGAAGAAGAAGAATAGGTCATCTGGATCCAACCTCCACGGAGAAATAGGTGTTGCTGACTACTCTCTTAGGAGGGGGCCTATGTCACGAAAAAAACTTGATAGTTTAGATCGATGATAGAAAGAATAGACATTCGTCTACACAAACACCGGCAACCCTTTGATGAGTAGGGGACTGTGGAACAAAATAAGTCGCATCAAATGTCTACACACAGTCGGGATTATGTTAACAAGTTGTTGCTCGAGACGGGACAATAGAGCCATCCGTCTGCAAGGCGGTAGTCAGCCTTTGAAGTGATAGACGGAATGTCTGGACAGACGTCGGATGGATCTTGTGATTGAGCTTATTGTCCAAGCTTCACATCCATACAAAAGTATAGGTTCTATGTAGCACTTCAACACTCTTTTTTCTCTTTTCAATTGATATCTTTTTATTGGTCAGTATGTTTTTCATCTTGCAAAAGGCTACTTTCACAATGGCAATTCTTGTTCTTATCTCTTCAAGGCATCTCTCATCAGATGTTATTACTGTGCTGAGATAACTGTATCGATTCACTTGCTTAAGAATATGCCCATTTACTCGTATATCACATTGTGGTATTTACTTCTTCACAGTGACGACCAATCTTTGTCTTCTAACGACAATAAAAAAGAGACAAACAGCTTTATTTGGTCATGTGATGAGAAGAGAGGCATTGAGGAACATGGTGACTACTGGAATGATCGTTATGAGATAACAATTGAAGGGAAAGTAATTAACCAAGTTTATACATTTAAATAACTAGGACAAATATAACATAATATGGAAGATGCACGACGTGGATTATGAGCAGATTAAGTCAGGCAAATGCTGCTTTCCGGAACATCAAGGAAAGAGAGTGCTGGAATGCTATATAGAACCCTTTTTGTAGTATAGCAGCGAATCATGAAACATTAATGAACAAATTAGGAAAGGATTTGAAGAAACGGAGATGTGGTTCCTAAAATGCATGTTGCAAATTCCGTTGACAGCCAGAGCAACTTTCTTTGGTCAAGTGATGAGGAGAGAGTCATTGAACAATATTGTAATCGTTATGCTATCTGTTATTCCACCTAGACATCTAATCTCTAAGGGTCCCGACCACATCTGCTTTATGGTGCAACAGCACTCCACCAAGAGTTGCAGACCTAGCCAGTCTGCTAGCCTGCTCATTTCCCACCACACCAGTATGTCCTGGGGAAAAGATCCAACAGCTGCTCCCTATTTTCAATTTTTCGTTAATGAAGCATTTCACTCTGCACGAAGCAGAGATCTCGGGTGTTTCATTGTGAACAGACGTCAAACCCATTACCAGAAAAACAGTGTGCGTGACGTTAAAGAAACTAGTATTCGTCAGACTTCCTTAAGCTCACGCATGCACACAAGCACACAAACACACACACACACACACACACGAACACACACATACACACACACACACACACACACATACACACACACACGTACACATTAACAATATAACACTTCCAAACAAATCAGCTTAAGAAAAAACACTTAAGCAAAACACATAACCAAAATGCCAATGAAATGTGGTTTTACTGAATTCCAAACGCCACGGACAACCGAAATGGAAGATGTTTACAAAGGACATAGACAATGGACATAGTAGCACAGGAGGAAAAGATATATATATATATATATATATAGACCAAGTCTGTGTTCCTGCCTCGATTATGCTGGGTGTTCACCACATCCAGGTACTTGTCTTTGTCTGTCTCTTTCCCTTTTTCCATGTAGTTTGCCAGTTGCCACTAAGTTTTCCTGTTAATTTAATCTCATAACTTGCGCCCCTCCCCCTTTCCAATCTCATAATTATGCTGGCGTAATACATTGTTTTCAATGAAACATTAAAAATGTATAACATGGGAATGCGCCAAACTATGAGATGAACATTTTTAGACGTAATGAATGGCTTCACAGTACCGCCCCGAATTTACAATCTCCAGATTTTAAGAGTCAATTAAAAACTCTTTGCTGATAAATTATTAAAACTGCCACTGAATATACTTCTAGAATCATCATCATCATAATTATTCAGTCGAACAGTCACCAACACCATCTGAAAGTGATTACCAGTGTATGGGCAGACCAGAATAAATCGTTATTCTGCGAATCAGAACATGACATCATCGATTATTCAAGACTGGAGAATCAGCAATGTGCACATGTGGATTGCCAGCCGCGGAAAGCCGATCACATACTTCAAGACTGCACAGATTACGACATATGGTGTCGAAAAACTACAATGGAAGGTAAACCCCATGGACCACCGAGTGAACCGACAAAGACTATGAAGTTTCAACAAGAGACAACATTGCAGATACACACAATCAACTTCAAGCATATGAGAGAAAAAAAGATCATCATCATCAGTGCCTTGTCGACCGGCGTGGAATGTCATGCTTCTACAATTCTTGCCATCTCCAAAAGCATACATCAATGTGTGTGCTGACACACTTCCCTGGCATGACACGCGGCTGATAATAATTTCCCTTCTTTGTCTTCATCTGTCTCTCTTTGCACAAATCTTTCTTGTTGTCAAAATATATTCTAGGTTTAGTCTTCTCATTTGTTGGCCTAAAAGTGAATGACAGCCTCTTTATGACGTATTTGATAATTTGTCTTTGTGATTTAGTCTCTATCGCAATGTTTACTCATTCTCGCTGTACTTTGAGTACATACTTTACTGAAGCAAAGTAATGCAGCTTTACAGAACAGAATTACGAAACTTGCAGGACGTTGCGGAGACTAGCCTACATCAGCAAGCAAATACATACACACAAAAGCCACAAATTGTGCTCGCAGGCCTGTCTAACATTTGGCCCTTCCAATCACTCATCTTTCGTAAATCAATTATCTGTTGTTCATGTTACATTCACATAGGAAAATGCACATTGTGAAACGAAAGTTGTGAACATAAACATGAATATTACCCCATTACACAGAGGGACGAAGGTCTCAAGACCAAAGACTGCCATATTGTACTACATGTGCTTGCTTGTGTTCGTTGGCTTGAGCTCCAACGCAAAGTCCTGTATGTCGGATGAAGGCATCCTGTTGTCCAACATCAGTCTGATGTCATACAGGACCTGAGTTTTGCGTGAGTATCCGTTGTCCCATGTCTGGCTTATTGGTGTGCAGACTGGTGGTTCCTCGCCGTACAGGCAGACACTCTCCGACTTCGGAGGAATCGACGATCCTACTGACTTTAGCCAGGACCCCAAAGGGACATGTTGCCCAGGACGCTCGACGAGGACGCGTCAATAGGTCTTGGCCAGTATATAACCTGGCCCTGGTGCCTTGGAAACACCTCTGCGTCCCATACTGCATGTGGATTTTGAGACGAATGTTGAGACTATTGCCATTACATAGAGGAAATGGCTATCAGAGAGCGACTAAAGGCTGCCAGTATGTGTTACATGAGGATCTTGAGAAGAATGTTGAGATTATTGCCATTACACAGAGGAAAGAACGTTGAACGACCAAAGGCTGCCAGATTGTATTCCATGTGAATTTTGAGAAGAATGTTAAGACTATTGTCGTTACATAGAGAAAAGTGTGTTGATCAAGAAAAGGCTGCCAGATTGTGTTACATGTGGATAGTAATAAAAAAAATGTGAGATTATCGTGGACAGAGAAGGAAAGAGATGCCGAGATACTGATGGCTGTAGAGGTTACAATACCATCCATCAAGACTCTAATAGGAACAACTTTGCCCCGAAGTAGTTTGGTCTGAGACGTGATAGAGTCTTTTTATTGTGAAGCCCTGAATGCACGGTGGAGTACGTGACCAGTCTTTTCTCACTTAGCAAGCGACGAGACATGGAGTAGAACCCTGCGTCCGACCGTGCTGGTGACATTATCAGCGCAGTTCCCTGTTAGCTTCGCTAACGCACCCGCTGGCACGAGGTATGGAGAAATGAAATGTATCTGTCATATCAGCACATTAGGTGAAGAAGAGAAAGTCATTTAAGAAATAAAATAGTATGATACAATCACCACTGTGGAGCTCATAGAGAGAACTAGACAATGACCATTAAACCAATACGTGGAGAAAAGTCGCAGGCTCTAGATAGGCTATGTATGCATTGAGGACACCCGAGAATAGTACAACTAGAAAAGCCTTTGTCTGGAACCCACAAGACCAAGAAAAATATAGATGAAGGCCTAAAACTCACAGAGAAGTGAAGTAGAAATATAAATGAATAATGTATGAAGGACATGAATGGAGATGTCTCCCTGGCCTAGGTGTTAGCGACTTTCTCCGTAATCCCGTTTACTCTCGTGAGTAACGTGAGGTGCACGAGAATCGGTATCGGTTCTAGCCGCGTCGATAACTTACGGGATATGTGAGCCGGTCGTTCAGAAAGCGATGGCAAACTAATGAGCGCAATCTTGCCATGAAATCAACAATCAGCTGAAAGATGCTGATGTTGACAGCGATGTCCTGTAAATGATATACGAACAAAAATAAAAAGGATAGCGATGCATGGGATAGCTAAAAATAAGAGGGGGTGATTGTGGACAGGTTGAAGGAGAAATGGCAAGATATATATATATATATACATTCACGCACGCGCGTTTTGTTCGTTTGTTTGCAAAGGGAAGTAACCTCCTATTTGTGTATGCTTTGGTCTTTGGGACTAGAAAATGTGATTGTCATAGTAACATAGAAATTAACAAATGAATTTTTCTTGGAAAGTAGACCGTAAAATACATAACATGGAGCTATTGAATCTGAGGCAATCATAGCCGAGTAGTATACAATTGTATTTAATGTATTCTACAAGCTGTATGCATTTGTACATCAAGATTTCACTACATGAAAGGACAATTTTGATAACAACCCATTGAGTTATCTGTTTGGAATACAAATGTATCGAGAAGGGATATTGTCGGCTGCCAAGCCACAACCCCTTAATATGTTTAATATGTTGTACGAGAGTGGATGTTAAAGTAGGGAAATATGTTTCTTATTTCGCTGGTCCCCATTTGTGTCCACTGTTTAGTTAAGATTGATTGATTTAGGAACCGACATCACAGCATTAGGGGCATTCCCATAAGCGCTCCGTCCCCATCCTCAGAAGCCAGCGAAGAGTTCCAACCACAATAGTACCAGTAGCAATCTGATTATATGTGCATCTCGCCTTTCCTCTAAGCGTCGAGCATCGGCCAGATTCCCTCGTCACTCCACGCTGTCGCATTCTTGCCAGACCATGGTGATCCATTTGCTCCTCAGAGGTGTACACGTGCTCCCACAAGTCGGCAACCACGTCTCCCTTATCATGCATCAATACTCCACCAAGATTTGCAGAGCCAGCCAATCTGTCTGCCTGTTCATTCCCCAACACACCAGTATGCCCTGGAGAAAATTTCCAGCTTATGCTTACCACCCGTGACTTCCGAAGCGAAGCAAGCCACTCGGCACGAAGCTTGCCAGTACCTCAACCTACTCAGCATGCTTTCTGAGTCAGTTACAATCACGATGTGTGTGTGTGTATCGTATTCTTCATCCAGCGGAAAGCTGCACTGACTGCCTCCACCTGCATTCTTAAGCTAGATGTTGTGGTATCATATACCAGACTCTCCTGCACCAAACGTCGACCATGAGTCTTTGCCAAGAAACCCCAGGCACTTCTACTACCTCTCAACACCGAACCATCTGTGTAGATAATTACATCACCCGGGCGAGCATTATCCTGAATTAGTTGCTGGATTTCCACTTCCGTGGCCCCTGCTGGCCACTCCCTGCACTCCCGGCTCAATGTGATTATAACTCTGCACAAGTCCGACTGCTCCGCTGGCACTCTGACCCACTCCTCTCCTCGCCTAATATTCTCCAAGGGGCACACCTGTCAGATCGTATCCCCCGCCTGAGCCATCCATGATTTCCCTCTTATCAGTCGCTGACCCTTAACTGCGTCCAGCGCCTCATGCAACGGGTGATCTGTGTCAGCAGCTACTCTGAGGTATGCCTTCGCCTGCATCACCTTGAGCCTACCAGCAACAGTCGACAACACTGGTGTCTCTGGTGCATCCCAGAATGACCCGCACAGCCTCGTTCTGTTGAGCTAAGTTGAGCCAAGAACCGATATCAATGCACTCAGGACATTCCCATATGTGCTCCGTCCCCTCGTTCAACAGCCAGCGAAGAATCACACTACTAATCGTTTCCATCGCTATATGATTGAAACTTTTACTGGTATTCCCTCTAAGTTTTGAGATACTACCAGAATCCCTGCAAATGCCCCGCTATCTCATCATTTCCACATCTGTTCCTCCACCTCGTCGCACATGCGCACAACCACATCTCCCTTGTCCATAGGTAATCGACCACCAAGAGGTGCATTCCCTATCAGCTATCAGCCTGTTCATTCCGCCGCACTTCCACATGGTCAGGGCAAAAAATTCCATACAATTCTTACAATCGGCGACCTCTAAAGCGAGGTGAGCCATTCCACACGAGACGTTCCTTTCTCCACCTTACTAAGCATACTCCTTGAGTCCGTAATGAATACAGTGTGTGTTGCAGTGGTCTCCTCTAACCAATGAAATGTCGCTGTGACTACCTCCACCTCCATTCTCGTGCTTCTGTCTAATGTACTGCAGTATATTCTGATAGAGACATTCTTCAACCACGTGATGCCAAACTGTGTAGTGTCTTCTCTCTTAGTACTTCTCTGCATATGCCCCCCCCCCCCCCCTAATATTAAACTTCTCATGATGTATCCAAAAACAACGTGGGATTTCCTCTTCTGATGCGAATAATTAGTTCTTTTTGCGAGCTAACATCTTGCAAAATAGCTTCATCACCCTATTTACCCGCCCCCGGTGTTCTCATCATTCATTCATTCATTCATTCATTCATTCATTCATTCATTCATTCATTCATTCATTCATTCATTCATGCATTCATTCATTCATTCATTCATCCATTCATTCACTAGCATGCACTTTGCAGATCCTCGCTCCAATAACAACCTTCCGGAAAACCTCTCGATCATAAGCAAGATGTCCCGCGCCCGATACACCCATCTGGAGCTCATCCGCCACATCCTGCACCAATCTTCTTTTTGATCTTCCCCTTCCTCTCTTCCCATGCATATACCCCTCAATTACTGTTCTCTCCAAACTTTCGTGACGTTTCAAGTAACCAAAATATTTCAATTTTCTTTGCTTTATGTTCATTAATAGCCAACTTTCTTCAATATTCAGCTCTTCAAATTTTGTGGCATTAGGTCTATTCTTTATCCAAGATATTCTTAGAACTCGTCTGTAACATTAATATCCAAATGCATTTATGCGCTGTTCAGCTTGTTTAGTAAGTGTCCATGTCTCACAGGCGTATGTTGCAATGGGAAAGATGCATGCTCTTAAAAATCTAATTGCTGTAGTTCAATCTCTCCCTCTCCACAATTTATTTATTTTTTTTAGTCTTTGAAGAGCAATATATAGTCATCTTGTAACTTCTTTCATTGTGTCACCATTGTTGGTAATTAATGACCCAAGATATTCGTAACTTCCACTACCTCCAATTTTCCTCACAAACATATATTTCTTTCTCCATATTAGTTTTATCTGTATGCATTATCTTCGTGTTTGCAATGTTAAGATATAAGTTGTGATTTTCTCTATTCAATTGGGTTGAGCCTATTAGGTTTTCTATATCGTTCTGTGTTGTGGATAGCAATACTGTATCATCAGCATATAGAATCTCTGGTATGTTATGACCACCGATATTTAGGGCATCATATAGCTCCTTGTTTATATCATCTCTGACATTTCTCATTGCTATAAAAGATTTCGCTGACGCTATGAAACATATGAAGAAAGGAAAACAGCTGGGCCAGATGAAATCACAATAGAAGAATTAGAAGTATTGGGAGAATTTGGGGTAGATATATTAACCAAAGTGCTGAATGATATTTACAACAGTGGATATTTACCGAGCGATATGCTGAAATCTGTATTTATAACAATACCAAAGAGACCAGGAGTAACTGAATGCGAAGATTTTCGTACAATTAACCTCATAAACCATGTCACTAAGCTTCTACTCAGAATTATAATGAGAAGAACAAGAAAGAAAATAAAAAAATTAAATTAGTGAAGAACAGTATGGTTTTATGGAAGGAAAGGCTACAAACAATGCAATATATATATATATATATATATATATATATATATATATATATATATATATATATATATATATATATATATATATATATATATATATATATATGGTGTGTCAAAGAGTAAGCACATACATGTTTCTGAAATTGTTCAGGCGACTACATAAAAGCATTTGCGGGATAGTCAAGAATAGGAGCATTTCTGACTTCTGTCGTGAAATCACTGTAATTTTACAATCAGATGATAAAAATATCAAGGACAATTTGATTCGCAACTACAAGTTGTTTACTACGGGGAGTCGGTAAGATCAATCAATACAGTCGTCTTTGAAAGTTCCCACACGACAGAAAATTGTAGGCTTATTATTGTGACCCGATTGGGAAAATGTAGGAACTCGCTACCTTGTTTTGGATGCTGAAACAAAAGGGGCCACTTTTGCATTGATTAAATAAAGGGGATAATCTGCCCCTAGAACATCTGATGTATTGACTTCAAAGAACTTCACTAGAACACTCCCGGCTCCTTGACAAAAACAAGATTTGTGTACAGTAGTGTAGACAAGAACGTTGACTTGAGCTGACGTGTTTCTGTACCGCTGTTAGGAAATTCGGAGAGCATCTACTGTGTTAGATTTAAGTAACATTAAATAGCATATGTCTTTATGGCAAGTTGTAGATGCCATCCAGGAGTGATGCGGTGTTGCATAAGGTATTATAGACAGTATATTTAGGCCTAATTAATATAGGCAGTAGCGAATAGAGAGTAGTGAAGTGATGATTAGCTCTGCTAGTTGAGAATAGAGTAGTGAAGTGAGAATTAGCTCTGCTAGTGAGAACAGTGTAGTGGAGTGATATTTGGAGAGATTTAAGAATGGGTTGGGAGATGGGGGAAGTGTCCAATAGTTGGATCTTTCAGTGGGGTGCCCACTGGGGTTCTGCACTCTGTTTATTGGTCTTTCCTTGTCATAACCTGATTCGGACCTAGGTGACAAGCTCATCTGCTCTATGACAGAGTTTAGTTCACTGATAAATATCTGAGCAAGGCTGTAGGCCTACACTCAGCTGGTAGGATCAGTGACTGATGCTTTCACCCGGTGTATTATTTCTCTAACAGGTTCCCTCCCAGTTACGAAGAAGCTCTACACGAGTTTTAAAGAAAGTTTACTACGATTGGGAAGAACACCAGTTGAACAGTAAATGCTTTTTTCTTACGGAAAATGAATAACGCCAAAGAAGAAAGTTGTTCAATAATGTTTGGGCTGGGCCCATGATCAGGAGGGTCCACCGGAATAGGGCTCAGATTAGCGAAACCATTTAATGATTCCAGTGTGTTAACGTTCACCTAGGATGGGTGATGTTTGTTGAGACACCACACTTCATACGAACATTAGTAACTACACGAGAACTTTACATGTAACATTCACATGGTGTGGTAGATTCCAGGGAAATATTACAAGGAACATTGTAACTTAGACACTATAGACAATAGATAGGATCAAGTCTATTTCCAACAACAGTGATACTTATTTTCACAGTACAGAGATTTGTACCGCTTAAGAACTATAGGGACTTGTAATGTGCAGTGTGCAACCGGTCCATGATCATAAGTAAATAATAAACTGTATCTATTGCGAAGGATCATGTCGATGAATTACCATGTAGCTACACATGAAAGTCAGTGTCGGGCAGGAGAGATACATCCCTCGGTGAGGTTATTGTCAGAGTCTTAGATTTGGCTCGTAATCCCTAACACATGTGAGACAAGTACAAGTACAACATGATTGGACTTGAAACGCAACGACACGAAGTTCAATGGATTTATTTACCGATCACATGCAACACGATCTAGTTTGGCATGTGATAATAAATACATTACATATATGGTACATCAATACACTTACAAACAACCCACAGCTTACAGTCTCTCTCACAAGATGCACAAGCACTCGACTTTCGGGCACAGAACTACACAAGCCTTTCTCTCTCTATACGTCCTGTCGGTCCAAGTACCCCAAGCTGTCTGTTGGTTTCTCGCAACGCGCTTGCCCTCTGTGGATTCGCTTCACGAGGCCTGCGTGCGTCTGGCGTTGTCCTTGCCTGACCGCTGGCTATTGCGTCAGCCAGCAACCTGTAGGCAGGTGACTAATACTCGCCTGGCGGGCGTAACGATGTCCCTGCATTCCCGTTGGGACTTATTCGCCTGGCGGGCGTAACGATGTTCCTGCATCTCATTTCAGACTCTGACAGTTATCTTGTGCTGACCTAACGTGCTGTGGTGTGTCCTTGCAAGGATGAACTGACTGTGATATTGATCTGAGGGTCCGATTCTACGCACATTAGAGAAAACGTCATACATTCTTCGCATACGCTTCTCACATACATTACACTTTTCTTTTAATAAATTAATTGTTATTAATTTTTAGAAGCTAGAGTTGTTGAGTATGTTGCGTTGGGGAAGAATGAGAGGGGGCATGATACAGCAGTGATAGAGAGAGAGAGAGAGAGAGAGAGAGAGAGAGAGAGAGAGAGAGAGAGAGAGAGAGAGAGAGAGAGAGAGAGAGAGAGAGAGAAAGAGGTGTCCATAAACTGACGGAGTTTTGTAGACGGAGTCTAGGGATTTCTCAAGATAATGATAAGGGGTTAAAATATAATGTGGGTGTTGATTCCTCTCACTCCAGGGACGACACTTTAAACGGATACACGACAAATTCCAATGTGCTGACCTCAACTGGCAGAGGACTGAAGAGGAAAAGAAGGGCAAAGCCCTCTTTGAACGCTATCTAGAGCAGAACAACCAGACAGACATGAGAGGCCGAAATCTTGCCAAGGAGGTCACCTAAGAGAGGTGCAAGGCCCAGGAGACTTCGGATGAAGACACAGTGACAGTTAAAGAAATCAAGGTTGTGCTTCGACGATCAAAAAACAGCGCTCCAGGGCCAGATGGCATAAGATACGACGACATCAATAGGTGTACCGACAACGAACTAGAGGAACTAGCAGGCATGTACAACAACAGTATAGGGAGTGATAGCATCAAGGAGGAGTGGTTACACAGCTATCTGATTCCCTTGCCGAAGCCTGGTAAAGACCATGCAGAATACAATAGGCAAGCTGCTGGAGAAGTTAATTGCCAGGAAAATATCAAGCCAGCTAGAGAGGCAATGTGTTTTCCCACCTACCCCGAGTGGGTACCGTCCAAAAAGAGAAATCTGGACCAATGCAGCAGTTTTTGCCCATGATGTATATGAAGGTTTCCACTCAGACATTGAAACCTTTGCTGCAGCGATTGATCTTGAGGACGCGTACAACAGAGTACCATTGGATTTTTTAATCTAAATTTCAAAATAATTCCATTCCTCCTTAGTTGGATCGCTGCAGCACTCTTCCAATGAAAAGTAGTTTTTAGATGTGGCATTTGGACGCCGGAACCAATAACAATATATCCTGGCCTACCACAGGGATCACCATTATCTCCGGTACTGTTCAACGCCTACACTGTGAGAATCACCAGTGAGCAGATCAATGGACCTGGTAGGACATTGTCATATGCCGATGATGTTTTAGTGTATCGCCAGGGTAAGGATAGAGATCAGGTTGCTGTGGAACTACATCCCGAACTCAATCGGATAAGTACTTGGTGTGTGGAGGCTGGGGCAATGGTCAACCCAACAAAGGCAACAGTGACTTGGTTCTCGTTGAATAATCATATTGTCAACACCCCAACACCAACTGTAAAGCCGTGTTCAGAGACGGTGGAAAGAACGCAGGCAATGAATTACCTGGACGGTTTGATCGAAGCCTTGCTTATAATGAGCACATAGAATAGGTGATAAGAAAGGCCAAGTGGGGTCTGGCTGCGATGCTGGTGATGGCGGCAGCAAACTGTGAGCAACGCCATCTGTGTCTTCTATACGAGGGGCAGGTCATGTCTGTTTTTGAGGATGACAATCCTGACTCTCAGCCGTAAGAAGATAGAAAGGATGGGCAGGATACAGGATGAAAAATAAAACCGGTCTCTGTGGCTAAGGGCTTGCGAACGTGGTTGATGAGCCCGTATACCCGGATTCGAAACGCAGCGGTGCTGGTTTTTTCGAAAAAGATATAGGAGCCGGTCGTCCAGAAAGCAATGGCACAGTAATGAACGTAAAATTTGCCCAGGAATCACGAACAGCGAAAATGCTGGGGTTGACTGCTACGTCCTGTGAAGGACATGCAACAGAATGAAGCTATTCGCATTATTCTTGGATGTATAAGAGATACAGCATGCAGGGCGATGAGCTACCTTCTTGATTTTCCAACCATTGAAGACAGAATACAAGTTTGCAGAGCACGAGCCTTCCTCAGAGTTAATGCAAACACACAACAACCACTGCATTGTGAAATTATGAAGGTGAAGGGCAGCAGGTTAAAAAGAGGACGATCGTGGATGGGTCAAGCCGAAGACATTCTACAACAGGTGTGTTCACTTAAGGACGTTGTAATAAAAGTTGAAAGTCTTTTAAATGAAACTCTTTCAATTCCTAACATGTTTATGAAGTGACGAAGCCATTAATTCAAAACAATGTTTTCCCTTAGAGAATATAAACACTGAAGCCGCAAACAACATGTTGCACGATTTATTGCCTGGCATTTTACGCTGCATCTTGTCAGGTGCACATTGCAGAATTATATATCATATGAATTGAATAAATGAACAGTACTTTAGCTGAAGCAATTAAAACACAGAGTCACGTGGATTGTTAGACTAGTCGAGCATCAGTTATCCCCACGGCAATTTCAATTAACATGAACTCTTTCCATTTTCATACAACCGACTGGAACCGCTTAAATGCTAACGCCTCGCTATATTTGAACAATCGTTTATTTTTCGTCTAATTATAGTACACGACACACATTTCTTCTATTTCCCTTCTTTTTTAATAACGTTGTGAGCCTAGTTTATGAGTTGTTAAGAAATCGACGAGGGCGATTCTTAAACAGTGATTCCTGAAGACTTATTAACTCTCTTTAACACCCTCACTGGTATATGTCCAGCTACTCGAACGAACTTTATTTTCAAAGGGCCACACATTGGGCATACAAACCCGTCTTACATTCGGCTCTCCCAATCACACATCTTTACAACACCAGTCATCTATGATTAATGTTATATTTACATTGAAAAAAAAAATAAAATAAAAAATACAAACTTTGTAAACTGATTGCGGAAGATAAACACCAATTATAAACAATCAACATTTCAACGTTATGAGAAATGTACGTTCCACTTATCGTCATCAAGTGCCCTGTCAGTTGGCGTAGGCGTTCATGGCTCTTCATAGATCTCGGTCTTTGGTTTTCTGGATCAACTCTGCTGCTGATATTCCGCCATGCCACCGTCTCAATCCATCCAGCAACATTTCTCTTAGTCGGCCTCTGCATCTCTTCCCCTCGATCTTTCCGTTTGTCACGATCGAAGTTCCACTCAACCCAATCATTTATTGACTGTTTTGTGATTTACTGAGTTTGCCAATCCTTTCTGAACTGCCGACTCCCCATACCATCAAAATCAACGCAAAGCGATCAGTTTCTAATTCATCTCAACGATCAGTCGGTATTTGAACTTGGTCCCTCGGCGTAGTTTTTTTTTAATTCACAGCTACATGAAACATAATCTTGACCTCCAAGCAGGACCGTGGTCTGACAGAACAAGTCCAAAACATTAAAATATTTCGAAATCTTCTCCCAACCCGAATCTGACAGTTTTGGACCTTTGTATTGCATCTTTTCATCTGACATGTAGACAGCTAATGCTTCTCTGGCCTGTAGAAGACTCTGTAGCATAATAAAAATACTGTTCCATCTTGTTGGTACGTCTTGCTGCAGCTTTCACAGTGGTGACTCAGTACAATTTGGCAACTCGGTTATGTTTAAGCACTATGTTTAAAATGTTCGACAATTTTTCGACATTTCCCAAACAATGTTTCGGTATCAGCGGCTTTAAATCCACGTATGAGCCAAACAAGGAATATGTGCAAAACCGGTTCTTTGGGCCCTTTAGGGATAGACAAAGTGGAGAGTGGAAAAGAAGAAGCAACAAAGACATTTATGATCTGCTTAAGTCCCCAACAATCAATGGTATCATGAAGCTAATAGACTACAATGGCTGGGGCATATAGAAAGAATGGAAGATAATAGGGAAACAAAACTCGCTTACACTCAAGAAATAAATGACCGTAGACCCCGAGGTAGACCAAGAAGGCGGTGGAGAGATAATATACATACAGACCTACAGGCACTTGGAATCAACGACTGGCAAGAGAAGGTCCACCAGAGAGACGAATGGAGACAGATTGTATTTGCAGCAAAGAACCTCAATGGCTCGGAATGCTGAAGAAGAAGAAGAAGATATCCCAGTCTATTGCAAACTGTTTAATATAACTCGGCAACACTGTCAGGATAATGACGTTCAACAACATTGACGCATTCAACAACAACATTCACGCATTCAACACCAACATTTTTCAATTTCCAGTAATCGGCAATCCAATGGCTAGTAATTCCACAATAACTTTCGTTACCTAGAGATGTCCAAAAATCATACGTTAATACAATTCCCTTTACGTTTTTCACAGATAGTTTAACATTTTGAATATTGCTGTTATACTTAGCAGTACAGTCAACAGTTTTACATATTGAGCACAACCCACCACTGGCAACGCTGATCGTATTCTGGTATGAACCTAAGGCCTGTCCACGTCAATGTGGTAGCACTAGACTCGAGTTTCGCTCTCGTTTGAGCTCGTAAGTAGTGCATATCCTTGACCAGACCCGGAACAAAGTGGATAAGCCTTAGGTTCATACCTGAATACGATCAGCGTTGCCAGTAGTGGGTTGTGCTCAATATTTAAATCTCAAATCCCGAAACAACCAAATCAATCAAGTTGATTATTGCTCGCTGGACTTTAGGCGGCCTGGTGTGTCTTGCCAGTGAGAAGAACTGATCGCTAGGGTCCACATCGATTGACGTCGCGGAGATCGTGCAAATCTTGAGCTACAGCCTGTGATGTGTGACGTAATATCCTGTTATAATAATTTGGCCGTGTCCAGCGTGTGCCGCATGGTTACACACCCGCTTCTCACGCCAGTGTTCCGGGGTTTGTTTCCGGGTCCAGTCAAGGATATGCACAACTTACGAGCTCAAGCGAGAGTGAAACTCGAGTCTAGTGCTTCCATATTGACGTGGATAGGCCTTAGGTTCATACCAGAATACAATCAGCGTTACTAGTAGTGGGTTGAGCTCAATATTTAAATCTCAAATCCCGAAACAACCAAATAAGTCAACAGTTTGTAAGTATTGCTGCGGGGAGGTAGCTTATATTCCGAATTGTACAATACTGTGCGTAATACTTGTTGAAGACCGTCGTCATCTACTATTGATATTGGTCTGCCACTACTAGCAATCCAGTTTGCAAATGATACATGAATATCATGTTGTAATGCAGCACTCACTGGACGATCAGACGAACGACACAAGTGACTCAAAGTAGCCTGCTTTGAAGCAGGTGACGACGCTGAAATAGGCCGTCTCAGCTGAAGTTTCTGATACTGTAGTGGATGTTTGTTTTGAAGGTGGTAAGTTTTAGATTAATCGTTAAAAATAATTAATCGCTAATAAAAATTAACGATTAATCGATTAACTAAATAATCGTTAACTTCTGCAGCCCTAATCTATCTATATATATATATATATACACACACACACTCTCTCTTTCACACACACACAAACACACCCACACAAACACACAATCACGCTCACTGACTCGTACACACTCCCATACAAAGTTAACGTCTAGTTAGTTTTTGTTTGCATAAAAGGGAAGTAACTTACTATTTGTTTGTGCTTTGGTCTTTAGGATTAGAAAATGTGATATTCATAGTAATCTAGAAATTAATAAATGCCTTTATCTTGGAAAGTAAACCAGTGTAAAAACTTACCACGGAGATATTGAATATGAGCAATGCTAGCAAAGCAGTATACAGCTGTATTTGATGTATAGTACAAGATGTAGTGCATTTGTGCATCAAAATTTCACTACATGAGAGGATTGTGATAGCCCGTTAATTGTTCAGCCGCTTCTGTTGAAATTTATCGAGAAGGGATATTGTCGGCTGTCAAGCCACAAACCCTTATATCTATATCTATAAAACAAAGTGTATGTATATATGTATATATGTATGTATGTAAATATGTATGTCCTTTATTTGTTCGCGAACGGCCCATCCAATTGAGATGAAATTTTCTACACGCCTTCCTTTCATTCCAGAGCTGTCAACTGTCATAGTTTTTTTTTCTTCTTCCTCCTCCTCCCTCCTCCCCCTCCCAAATACGTACGTAAATATATGATGATGATGATGAAAGAATCCCCCGAACCAAAACGCTAGGGAAAGGGAAGAAAATGACGTGACTACACAGAATCGTCACACGGCAATCATCATCATCAAGTGCCGTGCCGGCTGGCGTAGGCGTTCATGGCTCTTCGTAGATCTCAGTCTTTGGTTTTTTGGATCAACTCTGCTGCTGATATTCCTCCATGCCACGGCAATATCAATAACAATTCATCTTTTTATGTGTAAGGAAGTTATCTACAGTCGTGTAGAAGGGAAGAACTAGACGAGTATGAATTCGGAATGGCGAACTCTCTCCTCCTCTCTCCTCCTCTCTTCTCCTCCCTCCTCCTCCCTCTACCTCCTCCCTCCACCCTCCTCCTCTTCTTCCTCCCTCTCATCCCTCTCCCGACTCCCTCCTCCTTCTACCTCTTCCTTCTCCCTCTTCCTCTCCCTCCTCCTCCATCCTCCTCTCTCCTACTCCCTCCGCCTCCTCCCCATCCTCCCTCATCTTCCCCTCCTCCTCCCTCTCCTCCTTATCCCTCCTCCTCCTCCTGCCTCCTTCTCCCTTATCATCCTCACTCCTCCTTCTCCCTTCTTCTCCCTCTTCCCTCTTCCTCCTCCTCCTACCTCCTTCCTTCTTCTCCCTCTGCCTCCTCCCTCCTCCTATCCCCTCCTCCTCCCTCCTCCTCCTTCTCCTCCTCCCTCCTTCTCCTCCTCTCCCCTCCTCCTCCTCCTACCCTCTTCCTCTTCCCCTCCTCCCTCTCCCTCCTCCATCCTCTTCCTCCTTCCTCCTCCTCCCTCTTCCTCCCTCTCCCTCCTCCATCCTCCTTCTCCCTCTTCCTCCTCCTTCTTCCTCCTCCTCCTTCCTCCTCCCTCCTCCTCCTCTCGTCCTCCTCCCTCCTCCCTTTTCCTCCCTCCTCCTCCCTCTACATCCTCCTCCTCTCTCCACTCTTCCTCCTACCCTCTTCCTCTTCCCCTCCTCCCTATCCCTCCTCCTCCTTCACATTCCTCCGCCTCCCTCTTCCTCCTCCTCCCTCCTCCTCATCCCTCCTTCTCCCTCCTCCTCCCTCTTCCTCCCTCCTCCTCCCTCCTCCTCCTCCTCCTCCCTCCTCCTCCCTCTCCTCCTCCTCACTCCTCCTCCTCCTCCCTCTACCTCCTCCCTCCTCCTCCCTCTTCCTCCTCCTCATCCCTCCTCCTCCCTTCTCCTCCTTCCTCCTCCTCCTCCCTCTACCTCCTCCTCCCTTCACATTCCTCCTCCTCCGTCTTCTTCCTCCTCCCTCCTCCCTCCTCATCCCTCCTTCTCCCTCCTCCTCCTTCTTCCTCCCTCCTCCCTCCTCCTCCCTCCTCCCCCTCCTCCGTCCTCCTCCTCCCTCTCCTCCTCACTCCTCCTCCTCCCTCCTCCTCCCTCTACCTCCTCCCTCCTCATCCCTTCACTATCCTCCTCCTCCCTCTTCCTCCTCCCTCCTCCTCCTCCCTCCTCCTCCTCTCTCCTCCTCCCTCCTCCTCATCACTCCTCCTCCTTCCTCCTCCTCCTCCTCCTCCCCCTCCTCCCTCTCCGCCTCCCTCCTCCTCCTCCTCCCTCTACCTCCTCCCTCCTCCCTCCTCCTCCCTTCACATTCCTCCTCCTCCCTTCACATTCCTCCTCCTCCCTCCTCCTCCTCCCCTCTTCCCCCTCCTTCTCCTCCTTCTCCTTCCTCCTTCTCCCTCTTCCTCCTCCCTCTTCCTTCTCCCTCCGCCTCCTCCCTCCTCCTACTCTCGTCCTCCTCCTCCCCTCCTCCTCCCCCTCTCCTCCTCCTGCTCCCTTCTCCTCCCTGCGTTCTCCTCTTACCTCCTTCTCCCTCCTCCTCCCTCTTCCTCCTCCCTCCTCCTCGCCTCCTCCTCCACACTACTCCTCCCTCCTCCTCCTAATCCCTCCTCCTCCCTCCTATTCCTCCACTACTCCTCCTGTCTCCTCCCTCCTCCTCCCTCCTCTTCCCTCCTCCACCTCCCTCTTCCTCCTCCCTCCTCCATTTATCCAAGACAGACAGACAGTCAGACAGATAGTCGGGAACGGGATCTTATATGACTACTTATATAATTTAAATGAGATGCTCTCCACCATGGGCTGGGCCGGGTCAGACAGACAGACAGATAGATAGATAGACAGACAGACAGACAGACAGACGGATGGAGGAGGGAGAGGGAGGAAGAGGGAGGAGGAGGAAGGAGGAATAGGGAGGAGGAGGATTGAGGAGGGAGAGGGAAGAGGGGAAGAGGAAGAGGGTAGGAGGAGGAGGGTACGAGAGTATGGTCATAGGATTATGTCGTATCCAGGGAGACTAATAACTGATTACCTTAGTAAGTAGTGTCTAGAAGTAGTCGTAATTAGAGTTTAGTTAATTCCTTTCTTTTCTGCTTATTCGTCTTTATTCTTCCCTTTCTTTTTCTTATTCGTTCATGCGTGCTTCGTATTCTTCTTCCCTTTCTTCTACCTCTTCTTCTCCTGTTCTTCTTCTTCTGTTTCTTTCTCTTCTTCTTTCTTCTTTTCTTCTTCTTCTTTTCTTCTTTCTTCGTCTTCTGCCCTCTTTCCTCTATTCTTCGACTTGTCCGATGTCCGTTCTTTTGTCTTTTGCACCCCCTTCCTCTTCCTTTCTCCTCCTTCTTCACACCTTCTTCGTCTCGTTTTGGTCCTTCTCCGCTTTCTCCTTCTGTTTCTTTATCTCCCTCTTAGTTTTCTTTACCCACCCCCCCCTCTTTCTTATTCTTTTTTTCCCTTTTCTTGTTCTCTATCCCTTCATTCTTCCTTCCTCCCAATTTCCTTTTCTTTTCTTCTTCTTTCTTCCCCCCCCTTTCTTCTTCCCTCTTTCTTCTCTTTCTCTCCTCTTTTTCGCCTCCCTCCCTCTCCCCCCTCACTTTTCTTTTCTCCTTCTTCTTTCTTCTTTCTCTCTCTTCTCTGTCTTCCCCTCTTCTGCTTTTTTCTTTCTTTTTCGCTTTCTTCTTCTGTCTTCCCTCTCTCTTCGAGAGTTCGCCATTCCGAATTCATACTCGTCTAGTTCTTCCCTTCTACACGACTGTCATACTAACTTCCTTACACATAAAAAGATGAATTGTTATTGATATTGCCGTGGCATGGAGGAATATCAGCAGCAGAGTTGATCCAAAAAACCAAAGACTGAGATCTACGGAGAGCCATGAACGCCTACGCCAGCTGGCACGGCACTTGATGATGATGATTGCCGTGTGACGATTCTGTGTAGTCACGTCATTTCTTCCCTTTCCCCTAGCGTTTTGGTTCGGGGATTCTTCTAATCATTATCATCATATATTTACGTACGTATTTTGGGAGGGGGGAGGAGGGAGGAGGAGGAAGAAGAAAAAAAACTATGACAGTTGACAGCTCTGGAATGAAAGGAAGGCGTGTAGAAAATTTCATCTCATTGGATGGGCCGTTCGCGAACAAATAAAGGACATACATATTTACATACATACATATATACATATATACATACACTTTGTTTTATAGATATAGATATATAACGAACACTGTTCATCAGCTATGTTGGAAAGACAACCGTCTCATCGTCTCCAAAATAAACATACACCTCAAACCACTAAGGCGTCCCTCAAGGGGTAAATAAAAATGCAAAAAGAATAAATGTCACCCGCCTAAACAGCAAGAAAATGCAGCTGTCGTTTGAAAATATGCTGGAAGACCGCCTCAAGCCCAATGCTGCAGCTAAACAGGATGCAGAAACAGAGAGGAGAGCCCTAAAGGACATAATTTACAACATTGCTATGGAAATCCTGGGTCCAGACACACACAAAAGCATAAAAGACTAGTTTGATGAATATGTCCGAAGACATCAGCCTATGCTGGCCGAGAAACATCTTCTCCTCAATGCAACATTTGAAGACCGAAGTCAACATTTAAAAAAAAAAAAAAAAGATGCCTTCAAGAACATTCAGAGAGTATTTCTGCAGAAAATTCGGCACATGCTGGCTGAGCAGCAAAGCTGATGAAATTCAAGGCTTTGCTGACAGACATGAGATGAAAAACTTCTACGACTCCCTGAAAGCAGTCTATGGTCCTACATCACCAGGCATAGTTCCCCTCCTCAGTGCAGATGGGGGAACATTGGTAACCGATAAGAAAGAAATCCTTCAACAGAGCATTTCAGCAACATCTTAAATGCAACGTCCTTCTCCGATGATGAAACCATCAACTGCCTTCCTCAAGCTCCCACTAATGATATACTTGATGACCTGCCAACCATAATGGAAGTAAACAAAGCCATCCAGCAACTCTCCAGCGGCAAGGCACCTGGTCCTGACTCCATCCCAGCTGAGATATACAAAGCAGGTGCGTCGGTCCTAACAGAGCAGCTTCACCATGTCTTTACAAACATATGGGTGAACGAGACCATGCCACAAGATTTCAAGAACGCATCAACAGTCCACCTTTACAAACGTAAAGGAAACCACCAACCCTGTGACAACCACCGAGGTGTCTTCTTGCTTTCACTTACAGGGAAGATACTCGCCAGAATTCTTCTCAATTGTCTCACGGCCCATTTCGATTAAGGTCTTCTTCCTGAGAGTCAATTTGGCTTCAGAAAAGAAAAAGGAACTGTTGACATGATTTTCGCTGCAAGAGAAATGGTGAGGAACAGAACTGCGAAATTGTCTCCACTTTCATTGACCTTACCGAGGCTTTTGATACAGTCAGCAGAGAAGGACTGGGTGTTATGGCAAAATATGGTTGTCCACGAAAGTCTGTCCAAATAGTGCGGCTATTTTATGATGGTATGCAGGCAAGAGTACAGGAAAATGGTGAACTGTCTGAACCCTTTCCTGTCACCAATGGAGTGAAACAAGGATGTGTCCTGGCACCAACACTGTTCAGCCTCATGTTTTCAGCCATGTTGACGAATGCCTTCGAGAACAACAACATTGGAATAGACATCAACTACCGCATGGATGGAAAGTTATTCAATCTCAGAAGGCTGAACGATTCTACAAAAATTAACAGCGACACTGTCAGAGAGCTCCTGTTTGCTGATGATTGCGCTCTATATGCCAACTCAGAGGCAGACATGCAGCACAATGTTTCAGCTTTCTCATATGCCTGTGCCAACTTTGCGCTTAATATCAACTTGGAGAAGACTGTAGTTATGTACCAGCCAGCTCCAGGGAATAATCACACTGTGCCGAATATCAAAGTGAATGGTCATAGACTAAGTGTTGTGGAGAAATTCGCCTATCTTGGTCAGTGGCGTGCAGAGGTTCTTTGATGCCCGGGGCCAACCCCTTGATTGGATGCCCTAAATTGTTCTTTACCCAATTCATTCCTCCTCCCCTCCCACTGCACTGTGCTGCCCCCTCTCCCTAATTGGATGCCCCTCCCGGCTGGATGCCCAGGGGCCGTTGCACCCCCGCAAGTCCCTTTGCACGCCATCGATCTTGGCAGCACTGTGTCACAAACTGCCACAATTGATGACTAAATGAATGCAAGAATCTCCAAGGCCAGCGCGGCCTTTGGTAGACTGTACAAGAATGTATGAAACAGAAATAGAATAAGCCTGCAAGCAAAGCTGAAAGTCTACAAAACAGTTGTGTTATCCACACAGCTATATGGTTGTGAAACGTGGACTATTTATCAGCGACACGCTAGGAAATTAAACCACTTCCACACAGTCTGCCTGAGGAAGCAACTGAAGATTAAATGGCAAGACAAGATCCCAGATACTGAAGTCCTAGAAAGAGCGTCCATGCCTAGTATCCACACTCTACTAATGAAGAATCAGATTCGCTGGGCTGGTCACTTAACTCGCATGCCAGACCACAGGCTCCCTAAAGGAATTTTTTACGGCGAGTTGCGTTGTGGTAAACGCTCCCAAGGTGGCCAGAGGAAACGCTTTAAAGACACTCTGAAAATCTCACTGAATGCCTTAGGAATTCATCATGACACCTGGGATACTGCAGGGAGAGAACGGAATTCGTGGCATGCATCATTACGCCAGGTTGCAGTCACGTGTGAGGCAACCAGGACTGCAAGAGCTGTGAAGTAAAGACAGGACAGAAAAACCACTGCAGGAAATCCTCCTCCAGAAACGTCAAGCATTCTTTGTCCACATTGTCAAAGAACATTTCGAGGCAAAACAGGACTTATCAGCCATCTTAGAACTCACAGCTCCATACTTTCAACCCCACTGGATGAAATGAATGGTCATCATCATTCTTGATGGGCAAACAACATCACGAAAACTAATAGAAAGATCAATAAAGAAATAGAGAGACATATATTTATGCTTCATAGATTATACTAAGGCATTGGATAATATAAAACTTGATGAGCTGATTAAAATGTTGGAAGATATCAACATTGATGGGAAAGATTTAAGAATAATAAAGAACATATACTGGAACCAAGTAGCAGCAATTAAAATGAGAAATAAAGAGAGTAGTTACGAACATATAAAGCTAGGAGTACGACAGGGGTGTGTTTTGTCGCCCGATGTCTTCTCCCTATATAGCGAAGTAATAATGAGAGAACAAACAGAAGCCAGGAATACTAATCGGAGAATATAATACAAACAATATACGCTATGTAGATGACATAGTATTGGTGGCGGATAACAGACCTACAACAATTGTTGGACATTGTAGTAACAGTGAGTGCCTAGAAAGGACTCTTCTTGAATATCAAGAAAACAGTAACAATAGTGATGTAAAAGAAAATGGGGACACCAACATGTGACATAGAATTAGAGGGGAAAATTCTCAACCAAGTAGATAATTTTAAATACCTAGGGGCAATTATAACATCAGATGGAAGATGTACAATAGAGATTAAGAGCAGAATAGGGCATGCAATAGCCGCATTTCAGAAAATGAAATGTATCTTATGAAATAAGTCTCTGTCAATGAATATAAGAAAGAGAGTGCTAACATGCTATATAGAACCAGGTTTGCTGTATGGCAGGGAATCTAGGAATGTTGTGGCATAACCGCTAACCACAATTATTCAGTTGACAAGAATGCACGCCAAAGAGAGGGGAAATTATAGAACAATTGACTACGCAAATTCAAATTGAAACCGAAACTTAAAAACTAACGCTTCATCAAAACTGAAACTAGAACAAGTGACAGATGACGTCAATTCTAGGAAACATTTCATCAGCCCAAACTCAGGAGATCATCGGATAAGAACAGGCACGTTACAACGCCTCCATTCGAAAGCCCGCTTAGAATATGTTAATCGCGCACTTCTACTGCAACCCGCCTGATGAACAGACGTAAAAGCTGGTGTGACCACATTTTCAAATAGGGACGGCAGAATGTCTAGATCCGAGTGAAATCTTGGTGGCAACCAATTGGCAACCAACTGGCATCCAACTGGCCAACCAACCAAATCAGACCAGAGAGAAAGAGATGAACCGAACTTGAGATGGAGGAAGACTTGGCCGAGAGCAGAGTATGGGAAGCCTTCAGGGAAGCTACACGGGCAGAACTGAAGTGGATCCATCATTCGAAGTACCCAGGCTTATCCTAATCCTCCAATCGAAAGGTTACATAGCTCTTAAGAAAACACACAACACTCAGTCTCAATAACTGATACATAAATGTATATGTATTATCTCCACACTTAACAAGAACAACATTCATATGTTTACAATATGTTTCCATACTTGTTGACATCTTATGTATTGATGCCTATTTGTTGATGGACTGTGACATTGGTCCTATATGCATTTTTCTAATTTATCTTGTGTAAACCACAATAGAAGATGTATGTAACAGGCCAGAAGACACAGGCCCAGTCAATAAATAATTAACATTAAATCTAAGCTGGTATTGAATGGAAAAATATTGCGCCATGAAAAAAATCCAAACTATCTAGGAGTCACCTTTGATCGTCGCCTGACATGGAAGACACAGGTTGAAAAAAATCGAACAAGAGCAAGGCAGAGAATGGCAATCATGAAAAAGCTTGCTGGCACAATGTGGGGAGCAGATGAGAAAGTTCTCAAGAAGTTATATACTGGACGGGTGAGGCCAGTACTGGAATATGGCATTGCAGCTTGGGCAACAGCAGCTAAGTCAAACTTTAACAAAATAAGTAGAGTCCAAAACCAAGGAATGCGAATCATAACTGGAAGCCTGAACACAACGCCTATTAATGAACTAGAAAAGATCACTTGTTTACAACCAATGCAGGATAGAAGAGATAGCAGAGCCCAGCAACAAGCAGAAAAATTTAGAAGAATGTCAGACCACCCTATGTACAACAGATTTAATGGTTTTGGAAAGGGAAGACTGAAGCGTAGCAACTTTGTAGAAACTGCACAACGAAGGATTAGGGCAGATCCTATTCTTAACATATCAACAGTCAAGCCCATACACAATGCACACAAGTTCCCAGCTTGGCGACAGCAGCAACTGCCTGAGATGATAGAAAACATTCCTGGTATTGAGAAAAAGAACACTCAGCATGAAACCGAAAGAAGAGAAATAACCCTAAACTACATAAAAGAACATTACCCAAGCAAGAATTGGACCCATGCATATACAGATGGATCAGCCAAAAATTCAATCGAGAATGGAGGAGGAGGAATTCTCCTAAATGTAAAAAATGGAGTGAAAAAAACACATTCAATGGCAACTGGAAAATTTTTAAGTAACTTCAAAGCGGAGGTATAGGCTCTGAAAACTGCAGCAGAAATGATCCTGATGGAGGAAAATAAAGAGAAGCAAATAGCTATCTTCACAGATGCAAAGTCAGCTGTCTCAATACTGAAGAGCAATAACAGCACAGAACTAACTGACCTAAGAGCAGCACTCCATGGTCTATGCCAGAAATCCAAAAAAGTTGTAATACAGTGGATCACATCACATTGCAGTATACCTGGAAACGAAGAGGATGACAGACTGGCAAAAGAGAGCGGACGACTACCACAGCCTGACATAGACATAACCTATAATGAGGCAAAGAGGTTGATAAAAAGCACTTATAGAACCAAATGGGAATCAGAGCATCCAGGCCATCAGAAGGATGATGCATATTACAAACTCGACCGAAGAGAACAAGTAGCAATCTTCAGACTCCGCACAGGACATAACAGACTGAAATACCACTTGTTCAATAAACTAAAGATAGGAGTGTCGTGAAGTGCCGCCTTAACATCCCAGAATATTTTTCTCGGTCTCCAAATTGGGGAGGCCAAATTGAGAAAGAATGAATTAATCACGCTACTCCAAAATTATCTAGTCGTGAGGCAAGATTATTCACAAAAAGCCTCTAGCCATGACGTAAGCTTGCAGATGGCAAGTAAAATGGCAACTAGATAATTAGTATACACCTTGGGAAACTGCTGACCCAGACATGCTGAATCAACAATGAACTGGGCCATGGACTGTGTAATTAAAACCGACCAGGCATGACACCTGATAAGCAGGGGTAGAAAATCGCCCAGGTGTGAACAACATTGACACAGGGAAAGATAATAGCCCCAGGGCTGTAAACTAAGCCCCGCCCACTCTGACTGGCAGACTCAGGGGGGTGTGAGCCAGGTCTGATAAGACAATTAACTCTGAGCCCGTGGACTTGGGACCAGACAGAGAGGAGCAATGTGTGATGGCCAATTGCAGTGATAATTGCAATTATCGCAAGGGGGAGATAAAGGAAGAATTGATGACTTGAATTCCTGGGAGATAAGGGTCTACTGCTAGGCTAGGTATAAAAACCCCTGCTAGACTTTTCCCCTTTAGATTAAGTCTGACTTCAGAACAGGTAGAAACTATCTCAATGTTCTGTAGTCATATGCATGATTATTATGTTAGATTTCACTACAAAAGTTATTTCTTAGTTACTTATTTTCAGTCTATATCTGATCTAGGTTATTTCAAGAACTATCTTTGGCGTAGGTTACTTGAGTGTTCTTTCCAAGTTCTGTGTTCAATATCATTGTGCTGTAAGTGCTACTCTTCTGAGAAGTAGAAACTTATGGAAGGCAGGTCTTGTCTAGATATACTTGAGGTATCGTAGCAGATGCTTGCCATTTCTTTGTAAACTAGACTAGTCTCTTTTTGGTGTGTGCATTTGTTGTACAGATTATAGTCAACTGACTATTTATTTAATTCTTACAACAGCAGTAACTAAGTGGTGATTAAACCGGGCAGCCCAGCAAATATGGCTGGTCTGTTTGGTCACTTCAATTAGACTTGTTGTATATCTCATTTTGTAGCTATACAATATTAGTACTCATTAATAATGCCTGATGCCATTATGTGAGTATCATTAGATGTCTATCTTGAAGTAATATAATGTTTACGGATATGTTGGATGTATGTATGTGTAATTTCATATGAATATACGATGCTAGGAATATGCTTCGTACATATTCTTTTTGTGTATTATGTTAAAGTATCATAATATGTCTAGTTTAAGTAATGTTTTATGTGTATTGGATGTTTGATATATTGATTTGTCATATGCAAACCTACCAATATGAAGTGTTATGCTATTGTCTGCGCATTGGCACATTGGCCAATGATTGTGTTGGAAGCAGAGGTGTAATGGTACAGACATTACCCACAAGTAGTATGGGGTATATGGTGCTAAACTTTCTCAGTGTATTGTGGGCGTGGGTCCACGGTAATGCATGGAAACCTGGCACAGCTACTGGTCACGGCTTGCAAGCCCGGATGATCAGGCATTGTTATAATACCCTTACCGACCCTGTGAGCTGCTAAACTAACATTGGACGGAGCGGCTGTACGACACAGAATTTCTGTATTAGCGACATGGACATGGGGCGGCAGAAATGTAATCATTAGAGGCGTGTGAGACAATTGAAAAGCCCGTCCCAGACTAAAGACAGTAGGGAGAAGGAGGAGGGTGAACGCAGTCGAGCTGAAAGATAAACTTGGCCAGACTGGTCATTGTATATGTTTGTGTTATGATATGTTTTAATTAGGATTGCGCTGATGTAGAACTGATATAACACATTCTTGACTTTCTTTCAAGCTCTCACAAGGAGCCCTATGTTATAGATCTCAAGACTAGAGACTACTGACTAGGAGTGTCAGGACTGGCAGGATCGTCAGAATACCGGCAAGCTGTTTTTCTTTTGTGTGTGTCTACTGGAGAGTGGGGATCTGGACCACAGATCCAGATAGGAGTAACAAGTAAAGTTACGTAATGTTTGTCATCAATATCAATATGTATATGATTTCATCATCCTCATATTGACAATCATCCTATGTCTATTGTTATGATTAGCAAATAAATGTTGTAGTATTGTAACTCATAGTTCTGTCGCTATATTTTAATTCCAATTGTGCATACGTGTTGTGTGTGTACATTGGTGGGGGTTCACTTACACACCAAGGAAAGGAGCAGTCAGGGAGAAAACCTGTACTGAGATAGTCGTCTATACTAATATATTTAGACTTAAAACATCTATCTTAAGCTAACCTTCTCTTTCCTATACCTTGGCGAATATTCAGCACAGTCCATTTCATTTTGTAACAAGCCACTTGGAGCTGTACGTTGGATATTCATGGGCTTAATCTGTAGTTCAGCCATATAGATTTTGTCCCTAGTCAGTTTCTGACTATCTGGGGTTGCTCGCCAGTGAATAATACATTCATCTAGCCAGTGGGGCACCCCGACTTCTGACAAGGAGATACCGATGAATGTAATTGTAGAACTGGAAAAATGACAGCAAAACATTTGCTGCAGGATTGCCCAACGTATGCAGAACAGAGAAAGATATTTTGGCCCACACCTGCTTCATTTGAGGACAAGCTCTATGGAGATATCAACAAGCTCAAGTTGACCGCAGCTTACTTTAACTATATACAGGTTGACATTTAAAGGTGCATGAAGACCCAGAGGCATGAAATGGAATATTGCTTGGATAGCAACTCCATTATGTGGAAAGTCCAAATCGAAAGCTCGCTGTGTGGACTTCATAAAAGGTGGAAAAGTGTCCTAGTGGCACGAAATGGAATATTGCTTGGATAGCAAATCCATTACGTGGAAAGTCAGAATCAAAAGCCCATTGTGTGGGCTTCATAAAAGGTGGAAAAGTGTCCTAGTGGCATGAAATGGAATATTGCTTGGATAACACATCCATTATGTGGAAAGTCCAAATCAAAAGCCCACTGTGTGGGCTTCATAAAAGGTGGAAAAGTGTCCTAGTGGCACGAAATGGAATATTGCTTGGATAGCAAATCCATTACATGGAAATTCCGAATCGAAAGCTCACTGTGTGGATGTCATCTGCAGACTGCATACTTCTGGTTTCCGGAAGAACAGCCTATGGTGAACGGAAGGCCCAATATACTGAAGTGAGGCTAAGCAGCCATGTGCCGGACGTGACGATTCCTTGGGTGAGCCCAGTACCAGAGCGCTATGTATCGGCTCTGCAAGTATGGAAGCCTCCTTGGATGGCGGGGAATGCCCATGGTCTGCCCCTGCCTTCCCTTGGGAGCTGACCAGGATCTTTGGCTGTTCTATATGGACCAGCTGGGATGGGGGATAACACCACAATAGTGAGAGTCAAACGTCCTAAGAAACCCCCGGGAAGGTTAACCCCGTCAACAAATGCCCGCAGAAGTCGGATGTGTCGGCCTAACGGCGCAAGAACGCAGCTCTGCTGTAAACAGGCACAACGCAATCACATCCGAAAAAAAAAACTCCGGATGAACGAAGAAGAAGAAGAAGAAGTTCAACCTATCTGTGATTCACCATATTATGTGTGTACACCATGTTGTCAAGATCTATTGTGATTGGTTATGTGTTTAATTGTTTAAAAACAAATTAACTCATGAAGGAATATTAAATTGGGAGAAACTCAAGGTCTATCAACTGCTCAACATCCATGCTTTCTTAACATAAATCAGGCTGAGAAAATTCTCCAGACTTTCCTCAGAACGAAAAGAAAAAAAAAGAGGGGGGGGGGGCCTCAAGAGCTAAAAGAATCCTTGGAGAAGGGGCAGATTCCCAGTTAGTAATTACTATTCTCACCAGAGCCATAATCTATATCTCCTAGACTAAATTAATAAGACGAGGCCTGCAGATAACTCGAGGGTCATATTCTGGGGTTATTGAAGATAGAAGAGGATGGGGCCCAACTTCTTTGTTTAGAAATGGGGCATGCACTACAGTGATCTCCCACTCCCTTCAAAAATATATTACAAATGTAAATGAACAAATTAGTAAGAACTTAGGAGTAACAGAGATGTGGTTTTTAAGACGAATGTTGCGAATTCCTTGGACTGCCAGAGTAACTAACAACGATTGCCTGAAAGAGGCTAATGAAAATAGAACAACAATAAGAAAGAGGCAAACAGTTGTCTTTGGTCATGTGATGAGAATAGAGCTATTGGAGAACATCGCGACAACTGGAAAGATCGAGGGGAAGAGAGGCAGAGGCAGACCAAGAGAAAAGATGCTGGGCGGATTGAGACGGTGGCATGGAGAAATATCATTAGCAGAGTTGATCCAGAACACCAAAGACCGAGATCTGTGGAGAGCCATGACGCCTACGCCAGCCAGCAGGGAACTTAATGATCATGATGATAAAACCATGTCTATTGCGCGTCTTGAGATGCGTTTTAGGCATATGGAGCCAGACCCATATTTGTATAGACCAATCGGCACTAGTTCAATGACGTGGTCACCATCATGCCGGCTGCTCTTACTTCCCAAGACAATTCCTGGGTTTAATTTTAGACTGGGGCGATGATTGAGTCCAGGGAAAATGTAAAATAATCAAATTCCCACCAATGTGGACTGGGGCGACGATTGAGTCCATGGAAATGTAAAATAATCAAATTCCCACCCATGTGGACTGGGCGATGATTGAGTCCAGGGAAAATGTAAAATAATCAAATTCCCACCGATGTGGACTGGGGCAATGATTGAGTCCAGGGAAAATGTAAAATTATTAAATTCCAACCGATGTGGACTGGGGCGATGATTGAATCCAGGGCAAATGTAAAATAATTAAATTCCGACCGATGTGGACTGGGGCGATGATTGAGTCCAGGGAAAATGTAAAATAATCAAATTCCCACTGATGTGGACATGGGGCGATGATTGAGTCCAGGGAAAATGTAAAATAATCAAATTCCCACCGATGTGGACTGGGGCGATGATTGAGTCCAGGGAAAATTTTAAATAATCATATTCCCACCGATGTGGATTTAGCCCATGTCACCAGCTAAAGGTGGGAATCTATCCACTACGTCATCACGCCTCCCATGTGGTTGTCACTGGGGCTTTTAAACTAAACTATTGCATTCACATGTCAGTATATTTTGGACCAAAATAAAGAAAAATAATTCTACAAAATATGAGCAATCAAGAACACTGGCTGTTAAACCGCATAGTGTCTTTGGAAACAAAACTGCTTTGGTCACATTAAGCGTCAGAGTACTTTTGAAAGAGAAGAAATAAATAAAATATCATTATACAAGCACCAATGTGGAGCTTATAAAAAGAACTAGACAAATCACCAACACGTAGAGAAAAGACATTAGTGCTGGATGGACCTTACATTGGGAACACAAGAGAATAGGATAACTAGAAAAGCCTTAGTCTAGATCCCACAGGGGGAAAAAAGAGTATAGAAGAACACACAACAATTCTTGGAGAAGAGAAATTGAAATATAAATGAACAATATGTGAACTACACGGACAGAGATTGTTTGGGATAGCTGAGGATATGAGGGCTTGGTGTAGGCTGGTTGGGGGAGAAATGGCAAGAGATCCAGAAATTGATCGACGTAGTATTCTGCAATAGACCTGCTACATAGTGACGAAGATGATATATATATATATAAAATACACACATTTATACATATGTACAAAGGCAACGTTTAGTTGTTTTTATTTCTTCAATGATTGATTGATTCATTGATTTAGGAACCGACATCACAGCATTCGGGACATTCCCATAAGCGCCCCGTCCCCATCCTCAGCAGCCAGCGAAGAGTTCCAACACTAATAGTTCCAGTAGCAGTATGATTATATGTCCGTCTCGCCTTTCCTCTGAGCGTCTTCAATGAGAGGTAACCTACTATTTTGTGTATACTTTGGTCTTGGGGATTAGAAAATGTGATTCTGATAGTAACTTATAAATGAAGAAATGCATTTATCTTCGAAAGTAAATCGTCAGAAATTTAACATGGGGCTATTGAATTTGACAGAATAATAGCAAAGCAGTATACAGTTGTATTCAATGTGTTGTACAAGATGTATGCATTTGTGCATCAAGATTTCACAATATGAAAGGACAATTTTGACAGCGAAATGACGTCACAAGCTCCTACTCGACAAATGTATTGAAAACGGGATATTGCCGGCTGCCAAGCCACAACCCATTAACATTGTTAATATTCTGATGGGAATAATTAATTCTTGTTGCGAGCTAACATTTTCCAAAATATTATCAACCCCCTTTTTATGTGACCCAGGTGTTCTCACAACGCTGCTTTATATCATGTCCATTACACGCCTCCAGACGCTTTGATATATGGTGCTATACCAATATTTGTATAGATCAATGGGCACTAGTTCGATGATATGTTCAGCATCAAGCCAGCAGCATTTACTTCTCATTACCTTTTAGTACTAAATTGCACCACATTATCTTCCCAAGATTTCATGAAGAGGCATTAACTATAAAACGAATGTTGCAATTTCCTTTGACTGCCAGAGTAATTAACGACAATTGCCTGAAAGATCTAATGAAACCAGAATATATATATATATATATATATTAATGTTACATATCCCTTGCAGGACGTTGCATTCAACACCAGCTTTTGGTCATGTGATGAGAAGAGAGGCATTGGGAAACATCGTGACTACTCGAAAGATCATTATGAGATAACGATAGAAGGGACAGTACTTAACCAAGTTTATACATTTATAACATAATATGGAAGATGCACGATGTGGATTATGAGCAGATTAAGTCAGGCAAATGCTGCTTTCCTGGACATGAAAGGAAGAGAGTGCTGGAATGTTATATATATATAACCCGTTTTGTAGTATAGCAGCGAATCATGAAACATTAATGAACACATTAGGAAAGGATTTAAAGCAACGGAGATGTGGTTCCTAAAATGAATGTTGCGAATTCCTTGGACTGCCAGGGTAACTACAACGATTGTCAAGTAGAGGTTAATGAGACGAGAACATAATATAGAAATTAAGAAATAGACAAACAACTTTCTTTGGTCAAGTGATGAGGAGAGAGTCATTGAACAATATTGTAATCGTTATGCTATCTGTTATTCCACCTAGACATCTAATCTCTAAGGGTCCCTACCACATCGGCTTTATGGTGCAACAGCTCTCCACCAAGAGTTGCAGACCTAGCCAGTCTGTCAGTCTGCTCATTTCCCACCACACCAGTATGTCCTGGGGAAAAGATCCAACAGATGCTCCCTATTTCTAATTTTTCGTTAATGAAGCATTTCACTCTGCACGAAGCAAAGATCTCGGGTGTTTCATTGTGAACAAACGTCAAACCCATTACCAGAAAAACAGTGTGCGTGACGTTAAAGAAACTAATATTTGTCAGACTTCCTTGAGCAAGCGCACGAGCACGCGCGCGCACCGCGCGCGCGCACACACACACACACACACACACGTGGACACACAAACACACACATTAAATATCTAACTCCTCTAAACAAATAAGCAAAACATAATATTTATTTATTATTGTTTTTTACAAAAAACGTTCATGTTAATATACGACTGTGAACCAAGTACAACACATAAGCAAAACACATAACCAAAATGCCGGTGAAATGTGGTTTTACTGAATTCCAAACGCCATGGACAACCGAAATGGAAGATGTTTACAAAGAACATAGACAATGGACATAGTTGCACAGGAGGGAGAAAAAAAGAATATATATATATATATATATATATATAAATATATATATATATATACATATATATGAAAATAAAGTGCCATGCTAATCAGTCTTGGCTATCATGGTCGCCATCTAGTTAGATCAAGCCTGTGTTCCTGCCTCGATTATGCTGAGTGGCACCACATCCAGGTACTTGTCTTTGTCTGTTTCTTTCCCTTTTTCCATGTAGGTTTGGCAGTTGTCACTAAGTTTTCCAGTTAAATTTAATCACATAAAACCCCCCCCCCCCCCCCCCCCCCCCCCCCCCACACCCAATTTTCCAATCTCATAATTATGCTGGTGTAATACATTGTTTTCAATGAAACATTAAAAATGTATAACCAGAGAATGCGCCGAACAATGAGTTGAAGATTGTTAGACGTAATGAAAGGCTTCACAGTTGTCGCATGATCTACAGCCGTATAAGAAAACCCTACGGGTAAGGATGTAGATAGAAAAGCTGACCCTTGGTTAGGTCAGTCCACTGTAGGAGAAGAAGACAAAAAGGCTCGTATTGGGTCTAGATAGTATGAATCCTGGTCCCAGATGAGTCTACCTTCCTATCAGTGGCACAGGGAAATGCAAGTAAAGTTGGACACTATACACCGATAGATGATAGCTGACTTAGTTAGCAGTGACACGCTACCCTGTGATGAAGAAAAGCCCCCAGTGCCCTCAAGTATAACATACAGGAGAGACACAACTAGTTCACTCAACTTCTATCCTTACACACTACACTACTATTAATTATTATGAGGTGAAAAAGGCAGTAGGTAAAGTTTTGTGTGATGGTCTACAAATCAGACCGCACAGTTTAATTATAAATGAAAGAAAAGAAAAAAAAATGTCTCCACTCGGGAGATAAAAGTAAAATGGATTAATGTTAGTTTCTGGCTAATACAGCAAACAAAGCTGTTTCATGTGCTCTTAAATCATAGAAGCACAGCAAAGCATTCGGTGGTGGGTTGAATTCAGATTGATGGTTTGTAACTCAGCTCATATCCAAAGCTCCCACGATAGTTGTCTGCAGCTTTCCTCTCCGGTCCATCAGTTCTCAATTGATGATGACGGCAAAGTGGACTGCACTACTTTGGCTCAGGCAACAAATAGTTATGGGTGAACTCGCTGATGCTGGTTGATGATGAGGGTGCCGCTCGAGGGTGCACCACAACAACTCTGCAAATAAAGTCAAACAGGACATCTGGTAAGCTATGGTCTGGAATCACTCTTCCATCTTTATTCAACCATTTTGCTATAGCTATAGTCTTCTCATAAGGCAAAGGCATCTGTAATTATTAGGACATATTCCTAACTGTTCTTCTGACTGGACATACCGACATGGTAGAAAGGAAAGGATTGATTTACACTCGTACGTGACAGTGCCTATCTCTATTCATGAGGAGAGTACGGTCTGATCCTGAATTACATATATATATATATATATATATATATATATATATATATATATATATATATATATATATATATATATATATATATATATATATATATATATGAGTGAATGGATCCAATTCCCTTCAGCGAAAAGAAATATTCAAGACAAGTACTGATGATGTGATAGGAAAAGACATGGATCACAAACCTAACAATCACAACTGATGCTCCTAAGTGTGCAAGAGACACAAGGGTGTGTTGTAAAGTAAGGAAATTGTTCCAGATACTAAGGTGTCTGAATATGCTCTCCACTGATATTCAGTCCGAGAGGCCTGAGAATAGTCTCCAATGAATACTGCCTAGGTTGGTTATAATCATCCACGTATCCATCTATATATAAAGAAGAGTCTTCCTCTTGAGAAGGTATTAACTAGAGAAGAGATCTTATCCGTACTTAAGAACTGAGCTAATCTAGAAAAGAACAGTATGGGCGCCCAAGCGGCGTGGGCATGATAACTAGGTCATGCCATGGCGTGGGGCTGGTTTTAGATATAGCGAGGCCATTTTGATGAAATACCTACTATTTGATTTAAACCATTCCATTCAGTACTGTATATTCTAGTCTTAGCAGTAACAGTAATATTAACCTTATTTTAATATATTAACAAAGTATCTCAACCCGAGTATACTTTAAAACTAGCGTGGTTTTGTACTACATTGCAATGTCTCCTTTGTCTGCCAGCGATAATATTCTCTGAATTTATCCAAGATTTAGACGCCGGATTTATACGAATATTGTAGAACGTGACGTGTTTCGTTCTATTAAGAACGAGTTTGTACAACTGAACTCAGTTGTAAATTGAATATTCTATTTACTAATATATATTCTATGGGCAACCATGCCGTTTGTGGAATTGGCTGGCCATCATGTCGTAAACTCACATTCATTGCAAAACTGTTATGAACATAAAAATTATATATAGGAATAATAATCGTTTGATCTTACCTAGTTCCAGAATCAGATTCTCACTACGGATGGGGGCCCTTGTTCAATATAAATCTTCTCTTTCTTATTTCAGTAATCTAATATTGACTTATTACTTGTTTAAGTAATTTACTATTTAAAAAAACGTTGCTTTTTGAACACCACAAATGGGCCCCGACCGCTGTCTGCAATGGCTAGCAGAAGAGTGAGACCGGATATGGAACTAGGATACGCAAGTGGTCGTTTCCGGGCCAGTTGTCAGTTGGTTTGAAGTTGGCCAGGATAAGTCGGCCAAACTAAATTACTCTATAAACCGTAAATATAATGTGATCGTAACATTTATATAACATTTCTAATTATTCTTTATAATACACTGAATAATAAGCAAGAGGAGAGGGTGCAGCCAGGCTTTCGCCACAGATGTCCCCCATAGGGAAAAAAGTACGTGACACGGACTTTTACAATCTGGCTAAGCCCTCTCGTTTGCTAGCTTTCAAGCTAGTGTATGGGAACACTGAGTAGCGTAGCCACAACCTCGTCTTCTGTAGAGCAGTGTCTACTTAGGAAATCTGCTCCAACATTATATTTGCCAGGAATATATTCCACGGTGAAGGTATAAGGTTGCAGTAATAGTGACCACCTCATCAATCTTGTGTTTAATTGTTTGGATGAGGCTAAGAACATCAAAGGCTGGTTGTCGCTTTGTACAATAAACTTGGTTCCATATAGATACGGCTGGAACTTCTGTATAGCCCATACCAGAGCCAAACATTCTTTCTCGATCGTGGAGTAGTTCTTTTCCGCTGTATTTAACTTGCGGCTAGCGTAAGCTACTGGAAACAGCATCTCTCCATCATCTCGACCCTTTTGTAAAAGAGTTGCTCCAATTCCCACATTGCTCGCGTCCGTCCTTAAGGTGAATGGGCACGACAAGTCAGGTAATTGTAAAATAGGCTTCGCTGTTAGTCTGTCCTTCAGCGTAGTATAAGCCTCTTCACACGCTGGCGTCCACTTAACTTGCTCAGGTGCTCCTTTCCTGGTGGCATCTGTTAATGGCGCAGCTAGAACGTTGAAGTTTTTGATAAACTTCTGATAAAATCCACAGAGGGATACGAAGGATCTGACATCTTTCTTGGTCCTGGGCCTGGTAGCCTTGAGTAGTTTATCTACGTTCTTTTGTTCTGGGCGCATGTGTCCTTGAACCACTGTATGCCCCAAAAATTCCAGCTGCCGGAAAGCGAGCTGGCATTTTGCTGGTCTGGCGGTGAGCCCTGTCTCTGCCAGCCTCCTTAACAGTCTGTCGATGGACTGCAGGTGTTCCTCGTAAGTGTCCGAGGCGATGAGGATGTCATCCATAAAGTTACTGATACTCGGGTCCTTTAATGGATCTAATAACAATCTCATCATTCGGGTGAACACACCAGGAGCGTTGCTCAGCCCGAATGGGAGCACATTGAATTCGTAATGGCCGTCAGCTGTGCTGAAAGCCAAATACGGTCGGACTTCTTTCTTTACTGGAATCTGGTAGTACCCCTTACTGAGGTCTATCTTGGAAAAATACTTCGCTTTACTCAGTTTCGCGAACAATAATCCTTGATCCGGTAAAGGTTCCGCTTGAAATTCTGTGACTCCATTTAGCTGACGATAGTCGATGCACAATCGATGCTCGCCGCTGGGTTTTCTCAAAAGCACCACGCTTGCACTATAGGGTGACTCCGAGGGCGAAATTATTCCTTCTTTTAATAGGTAATTTATTTCGGCTTGTAAAGCCTCCTGTTTTGCATAGGGAACAGGGTAATACTTTTGGCGGACTGGATCTGCGTTTGTTAATTTCATGTCAAACTCTACAAGCTTAGTCCGACCTGGCCTATCCGTTAGCACCGGGGCGTGAGACATTAGAATTCGCTTTATCTTCTCCAACTCAGACGTCTCCAAGTCAGGGTTGATGACGACATCCTTCATGGTCTCCTGGGGTTTTAGCGGATACTCTACACCTGAGTCCTCTCCACCTTCTACCTCAGTTGCCACCGATAATGCCATCAGATGCACCGGTGGATCTGCTACCCTCTCAGCATACTTTCTAAGTAAGTTGATGTGGAATACTTTCTGTTTTCCTCGAATAGCAATCTTGTAGTTTGTATGGGATACTTTTTCTATGATGGGAAAAGGTCCCTGCCATCCAATTTCCAGCTTATTACTCCCTTGGGGTAAAAGTAATAAGACCTTGTCTCCTACCTCCAGAGAACGGTCCTTGGCTTTCTTATTATAGGATGAGGCATGTTTCTTTCTGGCACGACGCAGGTTGGAATTTGCCAGTTTCCAGCCTGTCTCCAGTTTTTGCTTCAACTCCTCAACATACTGGGAAGCAGTGATGACAGTTTCATCAGCTCCCTCCTCAGTCCAAGTCCTCATTAAGGCCTCCAGCGGTCCTTTTATGGGTCGACCAAATAATAGTGTAGCAGGTGGAAGTCCTGTCGAGGCATGTGGTACTTCCCTGTATGCAAATAATGCCGCGGGCAGGTACTCATCCCAACATTCTGGCTTCTCCTGTGCTAGCTTACGTAGGATCGACATGAGGGTCCCATTGAAGCGTTCCACCGTCCCATTAGCTTGAGGGTGGTAGGGACTTGTATGGATATGGCGAGTCCGAAAGGTATTGAAGACTTCCTCCATTAACTTCCCCCGGAACTGCGAACCATTGTCTGTCAAAATCTGATTAGGAAAACCTAATCTGGTGAAGATAGTCACTAGGGCATCCGCTACTCGTTTGGAATCTATTCCAGGTAGAGCTATGGCTTCTGACCACATAGTGCATGTATCAACTAGAGTTAGAATAAATGCATTCTTCCTCTTGGAGCGTGGCAGAGGACCGACAATGTCCACGGCAACACGCTCAAACGGAATACTCAAAATTGGCATTTCGCCCAAAGTTACTGGGGCGGTCCAATGTTTAGGTGAGACCCGTTGGCATTCTGGACAGGACTTCACATACCGTTGAATATCGGCAGACATTCCTGGCCAAAAATAGTGGCACGTAATACGCTGAGTAGTGGCACCCACTCCCATATGTCCACTGAAAGATATGGTGTGACCCATATGTAATATCTGATTCCGGAATTTATATGGAACAACAAGTTGCCCGTGGTCGTGATCCTTGGTTCCCGCCCGCCGGTACAAAAGCTTCTCTTTCATATAAAAATCGCCCCCTTTAGGTGGATTCCGTGCTTTAGGTAGTTTACCAAAGCAAGGTTTCAGTGTTGGGTCTTCTGCCTGGGCAGCCCGAATTTCTCGAGGTAGTGGATTATTAAGACGAAGATCAGGCTCACTCGACACTGCTGCCTGACTTCTGGTCTGCACTGCTGCAACAATTATAGGTGATTTTGGTTCGCCCAAGTAGACATACCGACATCCTAACATGAATGGGTACACTGGATCCTCCATCACTGCTGCAGAAATCGTCCCAGTGACATATTTAGATTCCACATCTACCTTTGCAATCTGCACCTCTATTGTCTCAGAGCTCATGGTGGCCCCCTTTATTGTAACGGTCTGTTCTGTTAGCTGGCCGGGTTTGACTAGGTATTTTGCGATAACTGAATCATACTGGAGTCCCGTATCATATAGACATCGCACCTGACTCCCATTTACCGTAATAGTTTCAACCACAGGAGGTCTAGCATTGCTCCCAGATTTCTTGTTGGGGTGGTCTCCGGTTCCCGTAGCTAGGCACGCCGCATAGTGGGTTTGGGGTTTATTCTTGCAGAACCGTGTGTGGTGATCATGGATTTTTGCAATTTTTGCAGTATGGTTTACCCCATCCACTATGGTTTGTGGGTGGGTTTTGTGCTGATTGTTGAAACCCATGATGTTGATGAGGACCCACATTTTTCCCAAATTGTCCTCTGCTGTCCTTACCGGAGTTATTTGAATTCTTAGAGAGTTGTGGTTTTTCAACATGAGAACTACTCCCAGCTTTTGTGGTATTCGCTTCGCCATGGGCCATTAGGTATCTTTCCGCCAGAGAGGTTATCTCCGCTAACCGAGTCCCACCATTTTCTGCCACAAAAGTCTGCATCGGCTTGGGCATTGTCTCCCTCATCTGCTCTGCCAAAATCATCTCCTCCAGCCCTGCGTAGGTTGCCTCGTATTCACTCAGTCCCACCCACTTGGTGACATAAGTATGTAACCGTGAGGCAAACTGGGAATACGATTCTCCCTGCAACCGCTTGGCGTTTCGGAACTTCATTCGGTAGGCAGATGAAGTCAACTCATACCTCTTGAGAAGAGCACTTTTCAGAGAGTCGAAATCCCGTTCCTGTCCAGGAGGTAGTTTAGAGAATATATCATACGCTGCGCCGCGGAGTCCTTGTGAAATTTTTAAATTCCATTTGTCCTTGGGCAGGCTATATGCTTCGGCCATCAAAACAAATTTGTCAATCCAGTTGTCCATCTGCTCAGTCTTTTCATCAAATGGCAGCAGAGGAAAACTCATGGATCCCAGAGAACCATTCTGTGCTGGAGGAGTATCTATACTATAGACTGGAGAACTCGCACTACTGAATCTTGAAGCATCTGGGTGTTGTAATTCCAGTCTTCTTAATTCTATCTCCTGCTGTCTCGCCTGTTCGGCTAGTTTTAACTCCTTGTCCTTCTCCAGTTCAGCCTGTTTCATCTGTTTTTCGGATTCTATTTCCGCCATCCGGATTCTTTCTTCCCTTTGTTCTTGCCTCCATTCTCTTTCAGCCTCTCTGATATACTTCCTCAACTCATCACCCTCATATCCCATCAATGTCCCTTTCTCCGTCAACTCCTGGGTAGTGGGTTGCTTGTCAAATGACATGATAATTGAGCACCTAGATGAGATACCTGAAAAAACTTTTAAGCAATGCTCACCCCCTATCTATCAATCAACTTAATTAAATGCCCTAATATAGTATGTATAGCAATTAATTAGGACAAACAAACACACTTACCAATCTGTCACCAACCCACTTTGCTTTTGCTGTATATTTTCTTATTCGCGTATAAAAATTGAAATATTTACTCGCAGTCAACTAATACTAGAACCGTCTAGTCTTAGTGTGAGAATTACGTGGAAAGGAAATCCTACCAACCTACACAATCATCTAGTAGACCTATAGTGTTACAGGCAATTTATAAAGTTGACAGTGAACTTATTGAAAAAAAATTATCTCGCAGAGGAGCAGCTCAATCTGTAGGATTGGGTTAAAATTAAATCCCGGAGACGAGACACCAATCTGTCGCGTGATCTACAGCCGTATAAGAAAACCCTACGGGTAAGGATGTAGATAGAAAAGCTGACCCTTGGTTAGGTCAGTCCACTGTAGGAGAAGAAGACAAAAAGGCTCGTATTGGGTCTAGATAGTATGAATCCTGGTCCCAGATGAGTCTACCTTCCTATCAGTGGCACAGGGAAATGCAAGTAAAGTTGGACACTATACACCGATAGATGATAGCTGACTTAGTTAGCAGTGACACGCTACCCTGTGATGAAGAAAAGCCCCCAGTGCCCTCAAGTATAACATACAGGAGAGACACAACTAGTTCACTCAACTTCTATCCTTACACACTACACTACTATTAATTATTATGAGGTGAAAAAGGCAGTAGGTAAAGTTTTGTGTGATGGTCTACAAATCAGACCGCACAGTTTAATTATAAATGAAAGAAAAGAAAAAAAAATGTCTCCACTCGGGAGATAAAAGTAAAATGGATTAATGTTAGTTTCTGGCTAATACAGCAAACAAAGCTGTTTCATGTGCTCTTAAATCATAGAAGCACAGCAAAGCATTCGGTGGTGGGTTGAATTCAGATTGATGGTTTGTAACTCAGCTCATATCCAAAGCTCCCACGATAGTTGTCTGCAGCTTTCCTCTCCGGTCCATCAGTTCTCAATTGATGATGACGGCAAAGTGGACTGCACTACTTTGACTCAGGCAACAAATAGTTATGGGTGAACTCGCTGATGCTGGTTGATGATGAGGGTGCCGCTCGAGGGTGCACCACAACAACTCTGCAAATAAAGTCAAACAGGACATCTGGTAAGCTATGGTCTGGAATCACTCTTCCATCTTTATTCAACCATTTTGCTATAGCTATAGTCTTCTCATAAGGCAAAGGCATCTGTAATTATTAGGACATATTCCTAACTGTTCTTCTGACTGGACATACCGACAAGGTAGAAAGGAAAGGATTGATTTACACTCGTACGTGACAGTGCCTATCTCTATTCATGAGGAGAGTACGGTCTGATCCTGAATTATATATATATATATATATATATATATATATATATATATATATATATATATATATATATATATATATATATATATATATATATATATATATGAGTGAATGGATCCAATTCCCTTCAGCGAAAAGAAATATTCAAGACAAGTACTGATGATGTGATAGGAAAAGACATGGATCACAAACCTAACAATCACAACTGATGCTCCTAAGTGTGCAAGAGACACAAGGGTGTATTGTAAAGTAAGGAAATTGTTCCAGATACTAAGGTGTCTGAATATGCTCTCCACTGATATTCATTCCGAGAGGCCTGAGAATAGTCTCCAATGAATACTGCCTAGGTTGGTGATAGTCATCCACGTATCCATCTATATATAAAGAAGAGTCTTCCTCTTGAGAAGGTATTAACTAGAGAAGAGATCCTATCCATACTTAAGAACTGAGCTAATCTAGAAAAGAACAGTATGGGCGCCCAAGCGGCGTGGGCATGATAACTAGGTCATGCCATGGCGTGGGACTGGTTTTAGATATAGCGAGGCCATTTTGATGAAATACCTACTATTTGATTTAAACCATTCCATTCAGTACTGTATATTCTAGTCTTAGCAGTAACAGTAATATTAACCTTATTTTAATATATTAACAAAGTATCTCAACCCGAGTATACTTTAAAACTAGCGTGGTTTTGTACTACATTGCAAGTGTCTCCTTTGTCTGCCAGCGATAATATTCTCTGAATTTATCCAAGATTTAGACGCCGGATTTATACGAATATTGTAGAACGTGACGTGTTTCGTTCTATTAAGAACGAGTTTGTACAACTGAACTCAGTTGTAAATTGAATATTCTATTAACTAATATATATTCTATGGGCAACCATGCCGTTTGTGGAATTGGCTGGCCATCATGTCGTAAACTCACATTCATTGCAAAACTGTTATGAACATAAAAATTATATATAGGAATAATAATCGTTTGATCTTACCTAGTTCCAGAATCAGATTCTCACTACGGATCGGGGCCCTTGTTCAATATAAAATTTTCTCTTTCTTATTTCAGTAATCTAATATTGACTTATTACTTGTTTAAGTAATTTACTATTTAAAAAACGTTGCTTTTTGAACACCACAAATGGGCCCCGACCGCTGTCTGCAATGGCTAGCAGAAGAGTGAGACCGGATATGGAACTAGGATACGCAAGTGGTCGTTTCCGGGCCAGTTGTCAGTTGGTTTGAAGTTGGCCAGGATAAGTCGGCCAAACTAAATTACTCTATAAACCGTAACTATAATGTGGTCGTAACATTTATATAACATTTCTAATTATTCTTTATCATACACTGAATAATAAGCAAGAGGAGAGGGTGCAGCCAGGCTTTCGCCACAACAGTATCGCCCCGAATATTTAATCTCCAGCTTTTAAGAGTCAATAAATAACTCTTTGCTGATACGTTATTAAAACTGCCACGGAATGTACATCTAGAATCATCATCATCATCATAATTATGCAGTCGAACAGTCGCCAACACCATCTCAAAGTGATTAACAGTGTATGGGCAGACCAGAATAAATCGTTATTCTGCGAATAAGAACATGACATCATCGATTATTTAAGATTGGAGAATCAGCAATGTCCACATGTGGATTGCCAGCCGCGGAAAGCAGATCACATACTCCAAGACTGCTCATATTACTACATATCCAGGCAAACCTTCTGCTGTAGAAAAACTACAGTGGAAGTTAAATTTCATTGACCACCGAGTGAACCGACAAAGACTATGAAGTTTAAACAAGAGACAACATTGCAGACACACACAATCAACTTCAAGCAAATGAAAGAAGAAAAGATCATCATCATCAGTGCCTTGTCGACCGGCGTGGAATGTCATGCTTCTACAATTCTTGCCATCTCCAAAAGCATACATCAATGTGTGTGCTGACACCCTTCCGTGCCATGACACACGGCTGTTAATAATTTCCTCTCTTTGTCTTCATCTGTCTCTCTTTCCACACATCTTTCTTGTAGTCATAATATATTCTAGTTTTAGTCTTCTCATTTGTTGGCCTAAAAGTGAATGACTGCCTCTTTCTTATGTATTTGATAAGGTATATGTGTGACTTCGTCTCTATCGGAATGCTTATTCATTTTGGCTGTACTGTGGGTATATACTTTACTGAAGCACAGTAATGCAGCTTTACAGAACAGAATTACGAAACAAACATACAGACGAAGACTAGCCTACTTCAGCGAACAAAGACATACACATAACACAAAATATAGTGACCGAGAAGATCATCCATTGTCGACATTAAGGCATTAGAACGGGGTGAGAAGAATAAAAAGATGTAAATTTTGAAAACAAAATGTTTGCTACTTTTCTCAGAACTGAGATTCTGAGATAAATTGCAAACAGGTTATTTCAAAGTTTCATTTTATCTTCATTTTCTTCATTTTTTTCAGGTGGGAGAGAAGAAAAAGAAGAAGAAGCAGAAGAAGAAGAAGAAGAAGAAGAAGAAGAAGAAGAAGAAGAAGAAGAAGAAGAAGAAGAAGAAGAAGAAGAAGAAGAAGAAGAAGAAGAAGAAGGAAGAAGAAGAAGAAGAAGAAGAAGAAGAAGAAGAAGAAGAAGAAGAGAAGAAGAAGAAGAAGAAGCCATGTGGCCTTAATTCCTCATGCTCAAGACCCCCCCCCCTCCCGTCCTATACCGCAAGGTACTATAGGCAGTAAATTACAGTATTTTTTTAAAGGTTGGGGGGGGGGGCAGAAGGAAGGTAGTTTTCTGGCATAAAATCATAGTTAGAATTAAAACAATACTTTTCCGTAGTGAATTTGATTAACGAAGACACAAACCGTAGATTGTACGATTTATTTCCTGGCATATTTCGCTGCATCTCGTCAGGTACATACTGCAGAAGTCACACAACATAGAGTAACATAATTAGATGCATCTTCCAAGCTGAAATATACACATGATCGCACAGGAATATCAATTGTTGACCATGGCAATTTGGAATGGACTATCATGAAGAAAATACAACCTGAAATAGGGGAAAAACAATGTGGGTTCGTAGAAGGAAAGGGTACATTAAATGCTGTATATATGCTGCGAACAGTTATTGAACGTGCTATAGAAGTAAACAAAGATATTCATCTTTGCTTTATTGAGTACACAAAGACTTTTGATAGAGTTAGACATGTCAACATGGTGGATATGCTTGCAGATCTACAAATTGATGGGAAAGACCTTAGACTTATAAAAAAACATATATTGGAAACAGCAAGCTGCCATAAAGATTGATAGTGAAGTGGGACAATATCAGCCTATTAAGAGAGGTGCTAGGCAGGGGTGTGTAATGTCTCCAGATCTTTTTTTTCCCTGGGCAGTGAAAATATTTTCAGAAATGTAGAAGATATAAATGGAATCAGCATTGGAGGACGAAACATCAATAACATTAGATATGCAGATGATACAGTATTGATTCCAGACAATGAGCAGGTTCTGCAACAATTAGTAGATGCGGCTGTTGTACACAGTGAGCAACTGGGGTTAGAATTAAATTGTAAAAAGACACAGGCTATGATAGTCACTAGGAAGAACGAAATCCCACAATCTATATATATAAAAATCGTTGTATGTATGTAAGTATGTATGTATGTATGTATGTATGTATGTATGTATGTATGTATGTATGTATGTATGTATGTATGTATGTGTTGTTTGTCCATCAAGAATGATGATGACCATTCATTTCATCCAGTGGGGTTGAAGGTGTGGAGCCGTGGGTTCTAAGATGGCTGATAAGGCCTATTTTGGCTCGAAATGTTCTTTGACAATGTGGACAAAGAATGCTTGACGTCTCTGGAGGAGGATTTCCTGCAGTGGTTTTTCTGTCCTGCCTTTTCTTCACAGCTCTTGCAGTCCTGGTTGCCTCACATATGAACTGCACCTTTGCGCAATGATGCACGCCACGAATTTCGGTCTCTGGCTGCAGCCTCCCAGGTGTCATGATGAATTCCAAAAGCATTCAGTGAAATTTTCAGAGTGTCTTTAAAACGTTTCCTCTGGCCACCTTGGGAGCGTTTACCACAACGCAGTTCGCTGTAAAAAATTCGTTTAGGGAGCCTGTGATCTGGCATGCGAGTCAAGTGACCAGCCCAGCGAATCTGATTCTTCATCAGTAGAGTGTGAATACTGGGTATGGATGCTCTTTCTAGGACTTCAGTGTCTGGAATCTTGTCTTGCCATTTAATCTTCAGTAGCTTCCTTAGGCAGACTGTGTGGAAGTGGTTTAATTTCCTAGCGTGTCGCTGATAAACAGTCCAGGTTTCACAAGCATATAGCAGTGTGGTAATACAACTGCTTTGTAGACTTTTAGCTTTGTTTGCAGGCTTATTCCAGTTCTGTCCCATACATTCTTGTACAGTCTGCCAAAGGCTGCACTGGCCTTGGAGATTCTTGCATTCACTTCGTCATCGATTGTGGCAGCTTGTGACACGGTGCTGCCAAGATAGGTGAAATTTGTCCACAACACTTAGTCTATGATCATTCACTTTGATATTCGGCACAGTGTGATTATTCCCTGGAGCTGGCTGGTACATAACTACAGTCTTCTCCAAGTTGATATTGAGCCCAAAGTTGGCACAGGCATGTGAGAAAGCTGAAACATTATGTTGCATGTCCGCCTCTGAGTTGGCGTATAGAGCGCAATCATCAGCAAACAGGAGCTCTCTGACGGTGCCACTGTTAATTTTGGTTTTAGCTTTCAGCCTTCTGAGATTGAATAACTTTCCATCCATACGGTAGTTGATGTCTATTCCAATGTCGTCGTTCTCGAAGGCATTCATCAACATGGCTGAAAACATGAGGCTGAACAGTGTTGGTGCCAGGACACATCCTTGCTTCACTCCATTGGTGACAGGAAAGGGTTCAGACAGTTCACCATTTTCCTGTACTCTTGCCTGCATGCCGTCATGAAATAGCCGCACTATTTGGACAAACTTTCGTGGACAGCCATATTTTGCCATAATCTTCCACAGTCCTTCTCTGCTGACTGTATCAAAAGCCTTGGTAAGGTCAATGAAAGTGGAGAACATTTCGCAGTTCTGTTCCTGACATTTCTCTTGCAGCTGCCTTGCAGCGAAAATCATGTCAACAGTTCCACGTTCTTTTCTGAAGCCACATTGACTCTCAGGAAGAAGACCTTGATCGAGATGGGCTGTGAGGCGATTGAGAAGAATTCTGGCGAGTATCTTCCCTGCAATTGAAAGCAAGGAGATGCCTCGGTGGTTGTCACAGGATTGGCGGTTTCCTTTACGTTTGTAAAGGTGGACTATTGACGCGTCCTTAAAATCTTGTGGCATGGTCTCGTTCATCCATATGTTTGTGAAGACTCGGTGAAGCTGCTCTGTTAGGACCGGCCCACCTGCCTTGTATATCTCTGCTGGGATGGAGTCAGGACCAGGTGCCTTGCCGCTGGAGAGTTGCTGGATGGCTTTGTTTATTTCCACTATGGTTGGCAGGTCATCAAGAGTCTCATTGGTGGGGACTTGAGGAAGGCAATTGATGGTTTCATCATCGAAGAAGGAAGTTGCATTTAAGATTTTGCTGAAATGCTCTGCCCAGCGTTGGAGGATTTCTTTCTTATCGGTGACCAATGTTCCCCCGTCTGCACTGAGGAGGGGAACTATGCCTGGTGATGAAGGACCATAGACCGCTTTCAGTGAGTCGTAGAAGTTTTTCATATCGTGTCTGTCAGCAAAGCCCTGAATTTCATCAGCTTTGCTGCTCAGCCAGGAGTCCCGCATGTGCCGAAGTTTCTGCTGCACTACTCTCTGAATGTTCTTGAAAGCATCTTTTTTTTGATGTTGACTTTGGGTCATTCAAATGTGCCTTGAGGAGAAGATGTTTCTCGGCCAGCAATTGGTTGATGTCTTCGGAATTTTCATCAAACCAGTCTTTATGCTTTCGGGGGGCTGGACCCAGGATTTCCATAGCAGTGTTGTAAATTGTGTCCTTTAGGGCTCTCCATTCTGTTTCTGTATCCTGTTTAGCTTCAGCATTGGGCTTGAGGCGGTCTTCCAGCATATTTTCAAACGACTGCTGCATTTTCTTGCTGTTTAGGCGGGTGACATTTAGCTTTGTTTGCATTTTTCGCCCCTTGAGGACGCCGTGGTGGCCTGATGTGGATGTTCATTTTCGAGACAATGAGACGATGGTCTGTCCAACATTCGGCACCACACATGGATTTTGTCACTCGAACGTCTTGTCTGTCACTCCTCCTGACGATGACATAGTCAATGAGGTGCCAGTGTTTCGAGCGAGGGTGCATCCACGATGTCCTATTTCTCATGGGGAGACGGAAAATTGTGTTCGTAATCAGGAGATCATGTTCGGCACATGTCTGAAGGAGGCGGAGTCCATTGCTGTTACAATTTCCGACTCCATGCTTTCCAATAATGCCACTCCAAGAGGTGGTGTCCGTGCCTACTCTGGCATTGAAATCCCCAAGGAGTATAAGTTTGTCTCCTTTGGGAACAGATGTTAATACATTGTGCAGGTCCTCATAGAACTTGTTCTTGACATCATCTTCGTTGGTCATAGTTGGTGCGTAGACACTCACAATGGTTGCGTGCTTCCTTCCATTCAGCAGAGGCAACTTCATGGTCATGAGCCTGTCGTTTACAGCCTTTGGAAATCCAGCTAATTTGCCGACCAGGGCCGACTTAATGGCAAATCCCACACCGGATTGGCGTCTTTCCTCGCTTTTCCTTCCACTCCAGAAAAATGTGTAGCCGGCACCAATTTCACAGATTTGGCCTTCTTCTGCAAGTCGTGTCTCGCTCAAGGCTGCAATGTCGATGTTGTACCTGCCCAGCTCTCTCCCAATCAGTGCTGTTCGTCTCTCTGGACCCGACGCGCCGTCTCTGTCAAGTAGGGTGCGTACATTCCAAGTTCCAATTGTTAAGGGAATATGGTTTACTCTTTTAGCTTTGCTTGTTTTATCTTTCTTTGTATGTCGACCGCAGTTTAGGGTACCCACCAACCGCGGCTAGCTGGTTAGGTAGTGATGAAGCAGACAATGTTTAGGGCACCTTTTCTAGCCCCTTCCTCATGCTATGGAGGTGAGCAGTGTGTTCCTATAGAGGGCTGCTCAGTCGCTCAGGGGGCTGCCGAATCCCACTGCTGCTCCGGTCAGTAGAAGACGACCATATGGCCTGAGCCGCCTGTGTGCAGGTCTGCGACTACGGCTGCCAGCGTACCCACGCCTGCCGCTTTGCCGCTCGCCCATCGCCACAGGGCTTGAAGGTGATATGTGACGTTGGATGAAGAATGACTTGCGCGATGACTTGGATTAAAGTGAGGAAGAGTTGCGCAATTCGTCGACCTCACTCTCTCGCCTGAGTCCATCTGAGTCCAGTGGCAAGACAAGTCGAGACGATTGGAGACGAATACAGGTGCAGTGGATGACCAGGGCGCTCTACGTGCCTTGCCGTGCTCATTACGTTCCACAACGCTTTGCAGGTAAACGCCGTCTTGCCCGTTGAATCAGGAATGATTTCTTCCGCGCAGTCTGCCGAATCCTGTCTTCACATGCTGGGTAGGCATACCCTAGTTTACCTCTTGGTTTGACACCAAATCGGATACCCATGCCTGGTTTAGCCAGCCTCTCACAGCTGTTGCCCGGGGGGTGGCCGCTGTCGCATGCTGACAGCTACTAGGAGCCACAGGCACGAGCTGGGTGTCAGACTTGGACCAGTGGGGGATGGGTCCTGAAAGGACATGAGAGCCATCCTTACCAAAGGTGCTACCAATGCCTGACACCCCGTACCATGTATGTATGTATGTATGTATGTATGTATGTCCGTTATGCGTTCGCGAACGGTCCAACTGATTGAGATGACATTTTCTACACATTTTCCTTTCATTCCTGTGCAACCAAATGTGATAGTTTTATCTATCAGCTATCAGCTATTACCTTCCTAAAATTTAATTTTGTAATTACATGACTGAACACAAGAAAATAAAAAAATATGACAAAAAGGGATATAACTTTTAGTAGCATTGTTATATCTTAAATTAAGTCCCCTGGCTATAGATATCTATATGAATTAAATGAGGTGTAGCCGGGCCAGGTCAGACCAACAGATAGACAGACAGATAGACAGACTGACAGACAGACAGATAGTCGGGAACTGGAGCCAAGTTTACTTTAGATAGATCTCTTTCAATCATATTTTCTATCTATTCTTCTATTCTATCTATATTTTTAACGGGAACGGGCCGAACATACATAGATAGATAGATAGATAGATAGATAGATAGATAGATAGATAGATAGATAGATAGATAGATAGATACATAGATAGATACATAGATAGATACATAGATAGATACATAGATACATAGATAGATCCCCGCCAGAGCCTGGGCGAAGCCGGGCCGGGCAGCTAATATTTATCGTTTCCATCAAGGGGACTTAACATAAGAAAAGTTATTTCAAGGGTCATAACTTTTAATAACATCACTATTAATTTATGTATAGATTGTTGCATTGTTTTCAAAGAATTATAAACTTTCTGTCTATAGTTATTTACAGGCATATGTGTTATAATAAATAATGATATAATCTTTAAGGCATTTTCATAACTTTTATAAAAGTAATGCATCTATTTAAATAGTGAAAATTTTCTAACACATCTTTTTATGTTTGTAAAACCAGTGTTCATTAAAAATAATGGATTTATTTTAGATTAGATACGTTAGAATTTATTTCTGTACTTTTTTCGGAGTGGAACTTTTGAAGTAATCGAAGCATTTGTTTTTTTTTACGTTCGCTTGGCAGAGAGAAGGTCAGTACACAATTAAATGGGTATATTCTTGATTTTTTTTTTGTTTTTAAAAAAAAGTTGGCCGCGTGTGTGTCAACATCACATTTTTCATTCAATGTTGTGGGTGTGCATACATTATGCATACCTTACACGCAGCACGCCTGTTAAAATGCAGGTTGTTGTTTTTTTCTAAAAAAAGAAGAAGTCTATCCTTTGATGTACTGTTGCCTCGCATCCCAATGATTCCAACAGACATGCCACTCGAATTCAAACGCCTGCAGTTTCCAGTGCGACTTGCATTTGCCATGACGATCAACAAAGCACAGGGACAATCGCTACAAGTGTGTGGACTAAATTTTGAAAATCCGTGCTTGACACATGGACAGCTATATGTGGCCTGCTCACGCGTTGGAAAACCTTCGGATTTATTTGTGTACGCACCAGACAGAAAAACAAAAAATATTGTTTATCAAAAAGCACTACATTAGACATCAAATTTGGTGTTCGACCATAACTGAAAAATTATACGTCAACATTTAAAAAATTAAATAATCCTAACATTAAATGAAATTTTCTAGCTGCAACCAATAAATTAGCTGCGAGGGCCCAGGGGCCGAACGCATACTCTGAACGCTTAGAGAATGTATTTGAATGTATAATGACTACTTATATGAATTTAATGAGACGCTCCCCGCCAGGAGCTGGGCGAAACCGGGCCGGGTCAGACAGACAGACAGACAGACAGACAGACAGACAGACAGACAGACAGACAGACAGACAAGCAGATAGACAGATACATAGATAGATAGATAGATAGATCCCCGCCAGAACCTGGGCGAAGCCGGGCCGGGCAGCTAGTATAATATACAAGCAAATGGGAATATTCTTCAACAAGTGAATCTATATAATTATCTCGGAACAGTCATAACATCTGATGGGAGATGCCTTAAAGAGATTAGAACAAGAACCGCCATGGCGAAAGTACACTTTAGCAAGATGAAAAACATTCCGTCCAATAAAGAGATGTCAATTGGTACGAGAAAAAGAGTGTTGAGGGGATACATAGAGCCTGTTCTGTTGTATGGATGTGAAACATGGACAATGAGCCGTCAAGATGAAAAACATCTGATGGCTGCAGAAATTTGGTTTCTGAGGAAAATGCAAAGAATACCATGGACATACAAAAAAACAAATGACCATGTTCTACAGGAGACAAATGAAAGTCGTAAATTGATTAGAGAAATTAGACGTAGACAGTCACAATGTTTTGGACATGTTAAGAGAAGAAATGGATTGGAGAACTTAGTGACAACTGGCAAGATTGAAGGGAAGAGACCAAGGGGAAGTCCAAGAGGAAAATACCTGGATGGCTTGGCCACATGGCATGGACGAGACAAGAACATTTAGCTGATCCACGACTCTGGTGATCGATTGAAATGGTGAGTCATGACCGGCCATGTTTCATCGCATGGAAATGATTGATTGATTAGTTTAATTTAATTTAGTTTAATCGACGGATCAACATCACGACTCACGGGTGTAACCCATAAACGCTCCGTTCTACTACAAACTCAAGCCTGAGTCCGAAGAAACTCAGCTCAGCACACGAACTGCATAGCACCGGCGAGGATCCTGAAATACTTTGGGTAGATTTTTAACTCGGGCAGCGCCGTTACGCTATTGTTTGTCGATTTCCATTTGCCGAGTGATTTCTTACGTGAGCAACAATACACACAGGCGTCCGATCTCATCACTACCCAGAGAACAGAGGAAATTATGTTACCAGAAATCCGCGTGAAAAAGTCCCGGCCATCACCGGGGCTTGAACCCGAGACCTCCAGCACTCGAGGCGGACACCATACCGCGAGACCACTAAGCCCCACTTTAAACATGAGAAATGTGGCATATGATACCACAACATCTAGCTTAAGAATGAAAACAGAGACTGTCAGTGCAGCTTTCCGCTGAATGGAGAATACGATACATACACACATCGCGATTGTAACTGACTCAGAAAGCCTGCTGAGTAGGGTGAGGACAGGCAAGCTTCGTGCAGAGTGGCTTGCTTCGCTTCGGAAGTCACGGGTGACAAGCATCGTCTGGATCTTTTCTCTTTCTGGGAATGCCCCGAATGCTGTGATGTCGGTTCCTAAATTAACCAATTAATCAATCAATAACATAAGAAGACAAGAGGGCGGGTCAGCTGTTTAAGAGCTGATCTCGTTAGACCTCGCGGCCAATGTTGAGGCTATTGCCATTACATAGAGGAAAGGGCGATCAGGAAGCGACTAAAGCTACCAGTGTGTGTTAGATGAGGATTTTGAGAAGAATGTTGAGACTATTTACATTACACAGAGGAAAGAACATAGAACTTCCACATGCTGTCAATATGTGTTACATGTGGATTTGGAGCAGAATGTTAAGACTATTGTCGTTACATAGGGAAATGCATGTTGAATGAGAAACGGTTACCAGATTGTGTTACATGTGGATTGTCAGGGAAAATTGTGAAACTATATTGGACAGAGAAGAAAAAAGATGTCGAGATATTGATTGCTGCAAGTGAGAAAGTGATTTTGTGTGTGGGAATAATTGAAAAAAATAAAATAGTGTGATACAATCACCAATGTGGAGCTCATAGAGAGAACTAGACAATGATCATTAAACCAATACGTGGAGAAAAGTGGCAGGCGATAGATAGGCTATGCATGGATTGATTGATCTAGGAACCGACATCACAGCATTCCCATAAGCGCTCCGTCACCATCCTCAACAGCCATCTAAGAGCTCTAACATCAATGGTACCAGTAGCAATCTGATGAGTCATGACCGGCCATGTTTTATGGCATGGCAATGATTGATTGATTAGTTTAGTTTAATTTAGTTTAGTTTAATCGACGGATCAACATCACGACACACGGGTGTAACCCGTAAGTGCTCCTTTCTACTACAAACTCAAGCCTGAGTCCGAAGAAACTCAGCTCAGCGCACGAACTGCGTAGCACCGAAGAAACTCAGCTCAGCGCACGAACTGCGTAGCACCGGTGAGGATCCTGGAATACTTTGGGTAGATGTTTAACTCGGGCAGCGCCGTTAGGCTATTGTTTGACGATTTCCATTTGCCAAGTGATTTCTTACGTAAGCAACGAAAACACAGGAGTCCAATCACAGCGTCCGATGACCAGTAGCAATCTGTCCGTCTCGACTTTTCTTTGAGCGTCGAGCGTCGGCCAGATCCCCTTGTCACTCCTCGCTGCCTCATTCTTGCCAGACCATGATGATCCATTTGCTCCTCCGAGGAGTACACGTGCTCCCACAAGGCCGCAATCACGTCTGCCTTGTCATGTATCAATACTCCACCAAGATTTGCTGAGCTAGTCATTCTGTCCGCCTGTTCATACCCCAGCACACCGACAGGCCCCGGAGAAAATATCCAGACGATGCTTGCTGTCAGAATCTCCCAGTCTTCATCTCTCCCGCCTGGCAGAAACAATCAGGTAATCCCATCCATAAATTGCCAAATGTGGAAATTCCTTTCAGATTGAGAGCTGACGCGAGTTCCATAGCGATTGGGGCTGTTTTGTTACAATTCTATGATGACATCCTACATCCAGTTTGTTACGTAAGTCGCAAATTGACACCAAGAGAAAGGAGATGGTCGACTCCAGAATTGGAAGCCCTGGCTTTAATTTATTCTGTTAAGAAATTGTCTACATTTTTGTTAGGTAAACATTTCATCGTGGAGACAGACAACAACCCGTTAACAATCATTACTACAGGTACACCGACTATTACATAGTTAATTGAATGAACGGATTTATAAATTTGTGATCTAAGAATCATTGGTTGATTAATTTTTTCTCAATGGTGCCAACTACGTCACTATTGAAAATAAATATCAAACTACGACGCTTAGAATAGAACTTACAAATGTACTTTATTTTTTTTTAAAGAAAGTAGAAATTATCTCCCATAACGTTTTACCATCACATTTAACGGGAAACAATTTGAAATATTGGGACATGTAGCATGTATATATTAATTTGTTCATAGTAGCCACGACTACACATCACCATGTGACATCAACTATGCGTGGATATAACTACTAAAGTTGAGGACCAGAATTGGACTATCCGGCCATATTGGTTGGCGTCTAGTTCTGAAGTCATCTATGCAGGAAGATGACTTAAGGCCTGACAAGTTTCTTTTTGTGATTTTTTAAAATTTTGTCGTTGAGGTAGCGCGTTGCTTAAGAGATAGCGTTAGTCGCGGATAACTACCGGACTGGCTGAGTCCATTATCAACCTAAGTACAAATCCAACTAGGGGAAAGTACTTGATGAGAGTAGCCTTATGGCATCGCTGAAGAAAACATATATCATGCAACTACCCAGTAAACGTCAATAAATACCAAAGAGTCACCTAACATAACAAACATTTGGTCGATTCTGACGTTACATTATGAATGTAACCAAACTATAAACACCAGTAATGAAAGGGTATACCTTTCATAAGAGGGGGCGGCGGAGAATGTCAGAATCTCCCAGTTGTCATCTCTCCCGCCTGGCGGAAACAACCAGGTACGACCGTGAACTGCACTAACAGTTACTACGCAGGTGATGGCCAGGGGTCAGCGTGGTGCACGCCGACCACGAGAGCGGAAAGCAGGGCCAGCGAGGGAATCACTGCTGGTAGCGACAGACTGCCTAGGACAACGAGACAGGACGGACGTGAAAGTGTTGCTATGTAAGAGTCGAGGCTTGATGGAAGAAAGCCTGTATGCTTTGTTGAGTAGTGTGAAGATTGCGTGAGTGATATATTCTACTTGTATTTATGAATTGATATATTGCATTGTATGTTTCTGGAAATGGAATTATCGCTAGCTTTGAGCGATGCCTAATATGACTGCGTTTTGAGGAATGCGATTAAAGTGTTTGAGTTATATCGCCGTGTATTTGTACACTCATTATGTGTGTGAGAGTTTCACGCCTGTTAGTGAATACGAGCCTTTGGTCATCTAAACAAGACCCTGACACTTGCCACCCGTGACCTCCGAAGAGAAGCAAGCCACTCGGCACGAAAATTCATGTCTCCACCTTCCTCAGCATGCTTTCTGAGTCAGTTACAATCACGATGTATGTGTGTATAGTATTCTCGATCCATCTGATAGCTGCAGTGACCGCCATCACCTCCATTCTTAAGCTAGATATTGTGGTATCATATGCCAGACTCTCCTGCACCAAACGTCGGCCATTAGCTTTTGCTATGAACCCTCAGGTACTTCTCCTACCACTAGACACCGAACCATCTGTGTAGATAACCACACCAACCGAGCGAGAATTATCCTGAATTAGTTGCTGGATATCCACTTCCGTGGCCCTTGCTGGCCACTCCCTGCACTCCCGGCTCAATGTGATTGTAACTCTGCACAAGTCTGACTGCTCCGCTGGCACTCTAACCCACTCCTCTCCTCGCCTAATTTTCTCCATTGAGGACACCAGAGAATAGTACAACTACAAAAGCCTTTGTCTGGAATCCACAAGACCAAGTAAAATATTGAGGAAGACCTAAAAGATCACGGAGAAGTGAAGTAGAAATATAAATGAATAAAATGTGAAGGACATGAATATAGATGCATGGGATGGCTAAAGATAGGACTGTCTGTGGGCTGGTTGAGGTAAAAATGGCAAGAGATGTAGAAACTTTCTCGACGGAGTATTCTGCAAGAGACATTCTTCATATCGATAATGATGATGATGATGATGATGATGATGATGATGATAATAATGATGATGATGATGATGGTGATGATGATATATATCCATCCATCATGTGCCATGCCGGTAAGCGTGGGCGGTCATGTTCTGCCATCTCACTCGATCACCAGAGTCATGGATCAGCTCCGTGTTTCTGTCTCGACCATGCCACAAGGCCAAGCCATCCAGGTACTTGCTTCTAGGTCTTCCCCTTGGTCTGTTCCCCTCGATCTTACAAGTTGTCACCAAATTCTCCAATCCATTTCTTCTCATAACATGCCCAAAGAATTTTGACTGTCTACGTCTAATTTCTCTAATCAATTTACGATCTTCATTTGTTTCTTGAAGGACTTGTTCATTGGTCTTTCTGGCTGTCCATGGTATTCTTTGCATTTTCCTCAGAAACCACGTCTCTATAGCCATCATATGTTTTTCAGCCTGACTGCTCATTGTCCACGCTTCACATCCATATAAAAGTAAAGGTTCTATGTAGCATCTCAACACTCTCTTTCTCGTTTCAATTGACATCTTTTTATTGGTCAATATGTTTTTCATCTTGCTAAAGGCTACTTTTGCCATGGCGATTCTTGTTCTAATCTCCTCAAGGCATCTCACATCAGATGTTATTACTGTTCCGAGATAATTGTACCTACTCACTTGTTGAAGAATATTCCCATCTACTTGTATATTACATTGTGGTATTACGTCCTTCCTAGTGACGACCATAATCTGTGTCTTTTTACAATTTAATTCTAACCCTAGTTGTTCACTGTGTGTAACAATCGCATCTACTAAATTTTGCAGGTCCTGTTCATTGTCTGCAATCAAGACTGTATCATCTGCATATCTAATGTTATTGATGCATCGTCCCCCAATGTTGATTCCTTCCATATCTTCAATATTTCTGAAAATACTTTCACTGTACAGGGAAAACAGATCTGGAGACATTATACATCCCTGTCTCACACCCCTTTTAATGGGCTGATATTGGCTTACTTCATATACTATCATATTCTGATACATATGATATATATGCTCGCATACAAAGGCAACGTCTAGCTTTTTTTCTGCAAAGGGAAGTAACCTACTAATTTAAGTATATTTTGGTCTTTGGGAATAGAAAATGTGATTGTCATAGTAACTACAAATGAAGAAATGCATTTACCTTATGGACCTATTGAATATGAAACAATACTTGCAAAGCAGTATATAAATGTATGCATTGTATTGTGCAAGCTTTATGCATTTATGCTTCAAGATTTCACTATATAAATGGAAAATACTGATATTGACAACATACCAAAATCTCGTACTGTATATGCAAATTTATCGAAGAAGGGATGTTGTCGGCTGCCAAGCCACTACCCCTTAATATTTTGTAAAATATTGTTCGAGAATGGTTGTTGTTGTTCTTCTTCTTCTTCTCCAGCAGCATTCCGAGCCATTGAGGTTCTTTACTGCAGAAACAAGCTGTCTCCATTCGTCTCTCTTGTTGACCTTCTCTTGCCAGTCTGTGATTCCAAGTGCGTGTAGGTCTGTTTGTATATTATCTCTCCACCGTCTTCTTGGTCTACCTGGGGGTCTACGGTCATTTATTTCCTGAGTAAAAGCGAGTGTTTGTTTCCCTATTATCTTCCATTCTTTCTATATGCCCCAGCCATTACAGTCTATTAGCCTTCATGATACCAGTGATTAGCGAGGACCTAAACAGATCATAGATGTCTTTTTTGCTTCTTCTTTTCCACTCTCCTAATGGACCCAAAGATGCGTCTTAAGACTTTGTTCTCGAAGGTTTGTAACAAGGCTTCGTCTCCTTTAGTTGTACTCTAGGTTTCAGAGCCATACAGCACAACTGGTCTAATCAGTGTTTTGTATATTGTGATCTTGGTGTTACGAGATAGCGTATTTGATTTTAGCAGATGTTGTAGTGCATAGTATATCTTATTTTCAGAGTTGATTCTAGCTTGTATTTCTTCCATTATTATGTTGGAGCAGTTGAAGATTGTACCTAGGTATTTATATGTTTCCGTTCTTTTAATTGTCATTTTATCTATTTGTATGTGGCCAGAGTTTTTAGCCGTTCCTTCTCTTGAAATTACCATATATTCTGTCTTGTCTTGGTTGATAATCAGTCCCATTTGTTGTGCTTTTTCCTTTAAGTTAGTCGATATTTCCAATGTATTTTGTTCATTTTCCCCTATAATATCTATATCATCTGCATAACCAAGCAGTTTGGATGTGCCTCCAAGAGCACATTCCTCCTTTACCTTCTTTACAACTTTCTCTAGAGCCAGATTGAAAAGGAGCGGCGATAGTGCATCACCCTGTTTCAAGCCAGATGTTATTTGGAAAGGGTCTGATTTCTTGCCTTTATATGTTACTCCGGTTCAATGGCGTCGAAGTGACGCGTCATCCTTTGGCGCGACGCCGTTCAGTGTTTTCCTGTGGATTTTCTGTGGATTTCCTGTGGATAGTGTTTTCCTGTGGATTATGTGATGTTATTTCGTGTTCGTTTATTTAAAGTGTTCAAAAGAAACCACGGAAGACAGGTGGTGGATGAAATTTTGAGGGCAGCCAACAGATATTTGTTGGTTATGGTCTCGAGTTTCGCGACGGCAGGCAGAGGATCTCTTTCGAGAGACAATGGTTGCGGTCCTCCGGCTGGTATGGTCACTGCCATAGAGGAAAGCAACGGCAAACTACCTCTTTGAAAGTGCCTAGTACATTATGATTCGCTTAAAGACTGATCATCGCAAGACAATGACAGAGACATTAAAATTGGCAACATGGAACGTTAGGACGTTAAACGACGACGGAAAATTAGAGAACATAAAGCAAGAAATACAAAGAGAAAAAATTAATATTTTAGGGATGTGCGAAACGAGATGGACAGGAGAAGGCATCAAGATAGATGAAGACTTTAAGATTATTTATTCTGTAGGTGAAGATCGACAAAAGGGAGTGGCAGTAAGTTTGGACCGGAAAACATCAAAATCTGTTCAAGGATATTGGGCCGTGTCGGACAGAGTTCTACTAGTTAAATTGAGTGGCAGACATTTTAGCATAAATGTTATTCAAGTATATGCCCAAACAGGAGAGTCCAGTGAAGATAGTGTAGAGGAATGTTATAATGACATAGAGTCTGCCTTAAAGAAATGTAAAAATTCAGAAATAAACATCATAATAGGAGACTTCAATGCAAAAGTAGGAAATCAAGGTGATAGATACACAGTAGGAAACTATGGTTTAAGAGAGAGAAATTAAAGAGGATACAGACTCGGAGAGTGGGCAAAAGAATAGGAAATGATTGTAGGAAACACCTGGTTTAAGCAACACCCTAGAAGATTATGGACATGGAGGAGTCCTGATAGCAGGATCAGAAACCAGATTGACTACATTCTGATTAGCAGAAGATTTAGAAACGCACTAACAGTAGCAAAAACAGTTCCCAGTGCTGATTGTTATAGTGACCACAGACTACTTAGAGGTTCATTGAGGATAAAGCTGAAGAAAGACAAGTATATAACAGGAAACACTAAATATGATTGTGTTCATTGAGTAATGACAAGGAAATACAAAACAAATTCAACATAGAAGTACAGAACATATTTGATATATTGTCTGATCTAGAGATATTATTCCAGGATGTGAATTATCAATGGGAAATGTTAAAGAATTCAATCAGTTTAGCTGCAGAAACAACTGTTCCAAAATTAAAGAAGGTGGGTCGTAAGAAATGGATGACTGAAGAAATTTTACACCTAATGGAAACAAGAAGACTCAACAAAAATAATCTTGCCAAATATGAAGAAATTCACAGACAAGTCAGAATATTATGTAGGAAGGCAAAAGAATCATGGCTTGAGGAAAAGTGCTTAGAAATTGAAAAACAACACAAAATCAAAATACCAAATTAGTGCACAAAAGAATTCAGAAACTTACTAATAAAAGAACAAGTACATCAGCAGTGTGTCTAAAAACTAAAGATGGCAAAATCATAATAGAAGAATATCAGATTCTACATGTATGGACAGATTATGTGAAACACCTGTATAATGATAACAGAGAGGAACAGTATGATATTAGATTTAAGGATCAAAAGATGGAGGATAAAAATGTTCGTAAGCATATGAAAGCTGGCAAGGCCCCCGGTGCAGATAACATCACAACAGAAATGATTAAAGCTTTAGAAGAATTTGGATTAGAGCAAGTCACCAGACTGCTGAACACATTATATGATACTGGAGATATACCTTCTGAATTATGTAATTCTGTATTTATTGCAATCCCAAAGAAATCAGGAACCTTGGAATGTGATCAACATAGAACAATTAGTATAATGAGTCACATCACAAAGATTTTGTTACGAATTATCATGCAAATAGTGAGGAAGAAAATACAACCTGAAATAGGGGAAGAACAATGTGGGTTTGTAGAAGGAAAGGGTACAGTAAATGCTGTGTATATGCTGCGACCAGTTATTGAACGTGCTATAGAAGTAAATAAGGATATACACCTTTGCTTTATTGACTACACAAAGGCTTTTGATAGAGTTAGACATGTCAACATGGTGGATATGCTTGCAGATCTACAAATTGATGGGAAAGACATTAGACTTATAAAAAACATATATTGGAAACAATAAGCTGCCATAAGGATTGATAATGAAGTGGGACAATATCAACCTATTAAGAGAGGTGTTAGGCAGGGATGTGTAATATCTCCAGATCTTTTTTCCCTATACAGTGAAAATATTTTCAGAAATGTAGAAGATATAAATGGAATCAGCATTGGAGGAAGAAACATCAATAACATTAGATATGCAGATGATACAGTATTGATTGCAGACAATGCACAGGATCTGCAACAATTAGTAGACGCGGTTGTTGTACACAGTGAGCAGCTGGGGTTGGAATTAAATTGTAAGAAGACACAAGTTGTGGTCGTCACTAGGAAGAACGAAGTACCACAATGTGATATACAAGTAAATGGGAATATTCTTCAACAAGTGAATAGATACAATTATCTCGGAACAGTCATAACATCTGATGGGAGATGCCTTGAAGAGATTAGAACAAGAATCGCCATGGCGAAAGTAGACTTTAGCAAGATGAAAAACATTGTGACTAATAAAAAGATGTCAATTGAAACGAGAAAAAGAGCGTTGAGGGGGTAAATAGAGCCTGTTCTTTTGTATGGATGTGAAACTTGGACAATGTGCAGTCAAGCTGAAAAACATTTGATGGCTACAGAAATGTGGTGTCTGAGGAAAATACAAAGAGTACCGTGGACAGATAGAAAAACCAATGACCAAGTACTACAGGATACAAATGAAAATCGTAGACTGATTAGAGAAATTAGACGATGACAGTCAAAATCTTTTGGACATGTTATGAGAAGAAATGGATTGGAGAAGTTATTGACAACTGGCAAGATCGAGGGGAACAGACCAAGAGGAAGACCGAGAGGAAAATACCTGGATGGCTTGGCTACATGGCATGGACGACACAGGAACACTGAGCTGATCCACGACTCTGGTGATCAAGTGAAATGGCGAGTCATGACCGCCTACGCTTTCCGGCATGGCACATGATTGATTGATTGAATGTGTGAAGGACATGAATAGAGATGCATGTGATCATAAAAGATAGGAGGGCATGCTGTGGACCGGTTAAGGGAGAATATATATATATATATTTTTTTCCCTCGTTTCCATCCTGTTTCAGGATATTGCGGTCAACACCAGCATCTTTCAGCTGCATGTTGATTCCTAGGCTAGATTACGCTCATCAGCACGCCACGACTTTCTGAGCGACCGGCTCCATACTCTCATAAGTCACTGGGGCGATTCGAACCACTTCTAATTCTCGTGCGCTCACGTCGACCACGAGAGTATTCGGGGTTAACGGAGAACGCTGCTAACCCCTCGGCCAGGCAGCCGGCATATATATATATATATATATATATATATATATATATATATATATATATATATATATATATATATATATATATATATATATATATATATATTAGGGCTGCGGCCGATTAATTTAAATTTAATAGTTAACATTTGAAAAATTAACGATTAATTAATAGTTAATTTCAATTAAAGAAAAACATTTATAGTCACATAACACACATTATAGTCGTATTTGTCAAAAATCGAAATAAAACTGGATTGTCTTTTTCATATGTTATCTAATAACCAACTATGCAGACAGACGAGTATGTTGACAGTATTTGGTTCAAGCGACGAGCGCGTCTTATTAACAATATAATCAGCAGAGCTGAACAAACGCTCACATGGAACTGAAGTAGCCGGTATGCACAGAATGGTCTTGGCAAGGAATGCCAATTTTGGATATCAATGTTCATTAAGTTTCCACCATTTTAGAAGGTCAACCGTTTCAGCAACATTCTTCCTCATTTCTCCATTTTATAAAGTAGCAATTCATCAGACGAGCTGGCGACATGATCTCCCGTGTCTGAGTCAGACTCCATTATCTTAATAGGCTTTTCATGTGGTTCACCTATAGTTTCATTGTCAATGTCAGTATCATTCGTTGCAGCAGTCTCCATCTGCGCATCATGAACATCAGCTGCTATTTGTTGTTCAATACGTGACCACGTTCATTCTTTTGCATCTTTTGAGAAACACTTCTGGTTATTTTTAGCGTGGATCAAGTGATGTATTTCAATACTTGTTATTTTAGCTACACGTTCACTGAAGTCATTAATACATTGCTGCCTTAAATTTAGCTATGTACCCCGGATCATCATCGTGTACAGTTATATGCTTTGTCAACGATGATGTCCTGTTAAATTCCCGAGAGGAGACTGGACTCAACAAGCACATCTTTAAACTTATTATCTGTTGGGATTATTGACTGACTTTGGTCTACACTCCTCTCTTCTGTCTTCCCTTCCATATATCTATGTCTTTCACACTCTCTATTATTCCCTCAACACATACTCCGACAACAGTTCCCTTCAACGATAAGATAAAAGATTTATTAATAAAAACTATGTCTGGTGTATGTATGGATATTGTCTATGTAGTTGGTATGTTCTTCTAGTGTGGTTGTCAGATAAGATGTTGATAGATAGTCTCCGTGGTTTCTCTCGTCTCTTCTCTCAGCTAGAGTACAGGACATGACATAGATATAACAGAACGGTCTCACCCTGACAGCTCCGTCTGCTTGAGTCTGTAGATATATCCGTTTTTTGTAATGAAAAATGTTCACCACTGTATGAATGTATTTAACCCGATCACCATATGCTGTCAGCGCAACTGGATGGTCTTTATTATCTTATAGCGTTCTTAATTCCATCCTGGAAAAACACATCGAGTTTCTAGTGTTCTCTATTTTTGTCCTGTAACAGTTCTACACTGGATAGTTCTTAATTGATATAGGCACTTTGTATGCACCTTGCAACTCTACGATATTGAGTAATTTGAGTCTTTTTCTTTAGTTTGTATGATCTCTATTTTCCATTCTCTGTCCTCCTGACTTATTAAGATGATACTTCTTTTCCTTCCTTTCTTATGCACAAGTGTCGTGCTTTATTACTTTAAAGTGCTTTCTTGTGGGTTATCAACACTGGGTGATCTTGACCACAGCCATCTGTTTTATCTCTTAGTTGATAAGTCCCGCACTGGTATGGAAACCTGTGTGATATACATTTAATAATGAGATCTGTGTCTGCTTCCTCTTCCCTCCTATGTGAGTGTCTTTTCCTCCAGCCGAAATGAAAAGGCTTCCGAAAAAAACCCACTCTGACATAGGATAGAAGATTCACCTAACGTCTATACTATTCCTACTAATAGAAAGCAATGTTAAATGCACTTCACGCACATCTATATTCATATGCTAAACTATACTCTAATATACCTTATTTAGGCATCTATGTTCCTGGAATCGAAAAAACACTTAGCGAATAACACACTACTATCCCCTCTTTCCATCATTAGGGACGTGTATTTCTATTCCCACTCAAGAACATATCTCCTTCAGTTCAGTTTGGAACACACACTAAACTTACACAAAGAGTTGCCACTCTTTATATCGGTCATTTTTGCCGCATAGTCCTTGACATTGCTGGACACCTCACATCCAGACTGCATTATCATCGTTATTGGAAAATTACAGCTCTGAACCGTTTCACATCCATACTGCAATATGCTGTCCAATAATCTCTCTGCTTTTGTCGCAAATCAATTTTTCCACTCGACAGTTTACCTGTGCGGTTAGCCGGCTTCTGTGTCTTGACCTAGAAACACATGCGCCTGGTCACTCCGTTGTTGTTCACTCTTACTGCCTCGTTGGTTAACCCTTCTTCCACCTGGTCAGTCGGTGTATACAGTCGTCCATCTGGGAATCGTTAACTCTCAGTATTTCACGACAGATGACAGCAGTGGCAATTCGCAGCTAAATGAAACATAATCTTGACCGCCAAGCAGGACCGTGGTCTGACAGAATAAGTCCAAAACTTTAGCATATTTCGAAATATTCTCCCAACCCGAATCTGACAGTTTTGGACCTTTGTATTGCTTCTTTTCATCTGACATGTAGACAGCTAATGTTTCTCTGGCCTGTAGAAGACTATCTTGCATAATATAATTACTGTTCCATCTTGTTGGTACATCTTGCTGCAGCTTACACAGTGGTGACTCAGTACAATTTGGCAACTCGGTTATGTTTGCAGCACTATGTTTAAAAGGTTCGACAATTTTTCGACATTTCCCAAACAATGTTTCAGTATCAGCGGTTTTAAATCCACGTATGAGCCAAACAAGGAATATTTGCAAAACCGGTTTTATCAACAGCTGAAACCATATTTCTTGCAATGTCAGTAACTATAACCTTATTTCTGTTCGTTATATACGAGTCTATTGCAAACTGTTTAATATAACTCGGCAACACTGTCAGAATAATGACGTTCAACAACATTCACGCATTCAAGAACAACATTTTTTCAATTTCCAGTCATCGGCAATCCAATGGCCAGTAATTCTACAATAACTTTCGTTACATAGAGATGTCCAAAAATCAGACGTTAACGCAATTCCCTTCACGTTTTTCACAGATTGTTTAACATTTTGAATCTTGCTGTATGCTTAGCAGTACAGTCAACAGTTTTAAATATTGAGCGCAACCCACTACCGGCAACGCTGATCGTATTCTGGTATGAGCCTAAGGCCTGTCCATGTCAATGTGGAAGCACTAGACTCGAGTTTCGCTCTAGTTTGAGCTCGTGAGTAGTGCATATCCTTGACCGTACCTGGAGCAAAGTGGATAGGCCTTAGGTTCATACCAGAATACGATCAGCGTTGCCAGTAGTGGGTTGTGCTCAAAATTTAAATCTCAAATCCCGAAACAACCAAATAAATCAATTTGATTATTGCTCACTGGAGAGCAATTCCACATTGGTATTTATCATATTCCCATTTAGGCGGCCTGGTGTGCCTTGCCATTGAGAAGACATGATCGTTCGGGTCCACATCGATTGACGGACGTCAGTCGCGGCGATCGGGCAAATCTTGAGCTACAGCCTACGATGGGTGCGTTGTAATATTCTGTTATGATAATTTGGCCGTGTCCAGCGTGTGCCGAATGGTTATACACTCGCTTCACACGCCAGTGATCCGGGGATTGTTTCCGGGTCCGGTCAAGGATATACACTAATGACGAGCTCAAATGAGAGCGAAACACGAGTCTAGTGCTCCCACATTGACGTGGATAGGCCTTAGGTTCATAACAGAATACGATCAGCGTTTCCAGCAGTGGGTTGTGCTCAATATTTAAATCTATAACCCCGAAACAACCAAATAAGTCAACAGTTTGCTGCGGGAAGGTGGCTTATATTCCGAATTTTGCAATGCTGTGCGTAATACTTGTTAAAGGCCGTCGTCATCTACTATTGATATTGGTCTGCCACTACTATCAATCCAGTTTGCAAGTGATACTTGAATATCAAGTTGTAATGCAGCATTCACTGGACGATCAGACAAACGACATTAGTAAATCAAAGTAGCCTGATATGAAGCAGGTGACGATGCTGCAATAGGCCGTCTGTCAATAGGCCGTTCTGTAGTGGATGGTTGTTTTGAATGTGGTAAGTTTTAGATTAATTGTTAAAAAAAATTAATCGCTGATAAAAAATTAACGATTAATCGATTAACTAATCGATAACTTCTGCAGCCCTTATATATATATATATATATATATATATATATATATATATATATATATATATATATATATATATATATATATATATATATATATATAATACACACACACACACACACACACACACACACACCCACGCGCATTCACTAGCTCACTCCCATACAAAGTCAATGTCTAGTAAATTTTTGTTTGCGCAAAGGGAAGTAACTTACTATTTGTTTGTGCTTTGGTCTTTGGGATTATAAAATGTGATATTCATAGTAACCTAGAAATTAATAATGCCTTTATCTTGGAAAGTAATCCGTGTAAAAACTTACCACGGAGATATTGAGTATGAGGCAATACTAGCAAAGCAGTATACAGCTGTATTTGATGTATAGCACAAGATGTATGCATTTGTGCATCAAAATTCACTACATGAAAGGACAATTTTGATAGCTACTGCATCGGATTCATACAAATTTATCGAGAAGGGATATTGTCGGCCGTCAAGCCACAACCCCTTAATATGTTTAATATGTTGTACGAGGGTGGATGTTGTTGTTGTTCTTCTTCAGCATTCCGAGCCATTGAGGTTCTTTGCTGCAGATACAAGCCGTCTCCATTCGTCTCTCTGGTTGACCTTCTCTTGCCAGTCACTGATTCCAAGTGCTTGTAGATCTGTATGTAAACCTAGAAGCAAATACCTGGATGGCTTGGCCACGTGGTATGGTCGAGACAGGAACCCAGAGCTTATCCACGACTCTGGTGATCGAGTGAGATGGCAGAACATGATCGCCAACGCTTACCGGCATGGCACATGATGGATGGATGGATGTATATTATCTCTCTACCGTCTTCTTGGTCTACCTCGGGGTCTACGGTCATTTATTTCCTGAGTGTATGCGAGTTTTGTTTCCCTATTATCTTCCATTATTTCTATATGCCCCAGCCATTGCAGTCTATTAGCCTTCATGATACCAGTGATTAGCGTGGACTTAAACAGATCATAAATGTCTTTGTTGCTTCTTCTTTTCCACTCTCCACTTTGTGTATCCCTAATGGACCCAAAGATGCGTCTTAAGACTTTGTTCTCAAAGGTTTGTAACAAGGTTTCGTCTCCTTTAGTTGTACTCCAGGTTTCAGAGCCATACAGCACACCTGGTCTGATCAGTGTTTTGTATATTGTGATTTTGGTATTACGAGATAGCACATTTGATTTTAGTAGATATGGTAGTGCATTCATTCATTCATTCATTCATTCATTCATTCATTCATTCAGTAGCATGTCCTTTGCTGAACCTCGCTGCCATAACAAACTTCCGGAAAACCTCTCGATCATAAGCAAGATGTCCCGCGTCTGATACACCCATCTGAAGATCATCCGCCACATCCTGCACACTTTTGTAGTGCATACTATATCTTATTTCCAGAGTTGATTCTATCTTGTATTTCTTCCCTTATTATGTTGGAGCAGTTGAAGATTGTACCCAGGTATTTGTATGTTTCCGTCCTTTTAATGGTCATATTAACTATTTGTATGTGGCCAGAAATTTTGCCTTTCCGCCTCTTGAAAATACCATATATTCTGTCTTATCTTGGTTGATAACCAGCCCCATTTGTTGAGAATTTTTCTTTAAGTGAGTCAATATTTCCACTGTCATTTGTTCATTTTCCCCTATAATATCTATATCATCTTCATAACCAAGCAGACTGGATGTTCCTCCAATAGCACATTCCTCCCTTACCTTCCTTACAACTTTCTCTAGAGCCAGATTGAAAAGGAGCGGCGATAGTGCATCACCCTGTTTCAAGCCAGATGTTATTTTGGAAAGGGTCTGATTTCCTGCCTTTATATGTTACTATATTATAACTACATTCCATGCATATTCTGGTCATGTTGATTAACTTTCTTGGTATTCCAAATTCCTGCATAGTATTCCATAGTCTATTCCTATGGACACTATTATAAGCCTTTTTAAAATCCAAAAAAAATGTTATGGAGATCTCTCTTTATATTCCCAATTTTCTCGGCTATTTGTCGTAAGATAAATATCGGATCTATTGTTGATCTGTTTTGTCTGAAACTCGCCTGGTAGCCACCTAATATGTCTTCTGAATATGGTTTTAGTCTATTTAGTAATATCGCGGATAGTATCTTATAGCTTGTGGATAGGAGTGATATTCCTCTATTATTTTCCCATTGGAACTTAATTCCTTTCTTAAAGATTTTTATCAGTAATGACTCTTTCCAGTCATGGGGTATTTCTTCTGTCCTCCAGATTTTTATTATTAGTTCGTATAGCTTTAGATGTAATGCGTTGCCGTCTGCCTTTATAAATTCAGCAGCAATTCCATCAGCCCAGTTCCTTTATTGTTTTTAAGTCGTGTTATTACATATAGGATTTCTTCAAAAGTAGGTTCTTCAATTTGTGGTTCACACGTTAGAACCGCTTCCTGTGGGAAAGTGTGATTTGGCGCTTCACAATTTAGTAATTCAACAAAGTATTCTTTTCATGTGTTACACATTTCCACATTTGTATTTATCATATTCCCATTTTTGTCTTTTAAACCATATGTGTTTTGTTGGTGTCCTCGTTTCATTGACTTCAGTTCTTTAAAAAACTTTCTGGTTTTTCTGGTTTCTATATCTTTGATTATATTGCTCATATATTCTCGCTTCCGCTGCCGAACTATTGTTGTAGCCTCTTTTCATTCGGTTCTATATTGCTCTTCATTATGGATGTTGTTGATGTCATTGGAGAGTGGATGTTTAAGTAAGGAAATATGTTTCTTATTTCGCTTGTCCCCACGTATGTCCACATATGAGTTCAGTTGAGTTGAGCCAAGAACCGACATCAATGCATTCAGGACATTCCCATATGCGCTCCGTCCCATCGTTCAACAGCAAGCGAAGAATCACACTATTAATCTGATTGAAAGATCTCTTGGGCTTCCCTTTCTGTTTTGAGATACTACCAGAACCCCTGCCAATGCCCCGCAATCTCATCCTTTCCACATACGGGCTCTCAATCTGTTCCTCCACCTGATCCCACATGCGCACGACCACCTCCCCGTTGTCCATAGGTAATCTACTACCAAGGGATGCATTCCCTGTCAGCTATCAGCCTATTCTTTCCATCGCACGCCAGCATGGCCATGGCAAAAATTCCATAGAATTCTTACAATCGGTGACCTCTGAAGCGAGGTGAGCCATTCCACACGAAACACTACTTTCTCCACCTTACTAAGCACACTCCTGGAGTCCGTGATGAAGACAATGTGTGTTGCAGCGGTCTCTTCTAACCAACAGAATGTCGCTGTGACTGCTTCCACTTCCATTCTCGTGCTTCTTTCTAATGTACTGCCAGTCCATTCTGATAGAGACATTCTTCCACCTCGACTCTCATGCTTCTGTCTAATGTACTGCCAGTCCATTCTGATAGAGACATTCTTCCACCACGTGATGTCAAATTGTGTATTGTCATCTCTCTTAGTACTTTCCTGCATACCCCCCTCCCCCATCTTAAACTTCTCATGATGTATCCAAGACAACGTGGGCTTTCTTCTTCTGATGCGATTAATTAGTTCTCTTTGCCAGCTAGCATCTTGCAAAATAGCTTCATCGCCCGTTTTACCAGCCTCGGTGTACTCACCATTCATTCATTCATTCATTCATTCATTCATTCATTTATTCATTCACTAGCAGGCCCTTTGCAGAACCTCACTCCAATAACAATCTTCCGGAAAACCTCTCGATCATAAGCAAGATGTCTCGCGTCTGATACAGTCATCTGGAGCTCATCCGCCACATCCTGCACCAATCTGCTTTTTGATCTTCCTGTTCCTCTCTTCCCAGAATATACCCCTTCATTATTGTTTTTCTCCAAACTTTCATGACGTTTTAAGTAACCAAAATATTTCAATTTTCTTTGCTTTATGGTCATTAATAGCCAACTTTCTTCAATATTCAGCTCTTGAAATATTGATGCATTTGGTCTATTCTTTATCCAAGATATTCTTAGAACTCGTCTGTAACATTTATATTCAAGGGCATTTATGCAATGTTCAGCTTGTTTAGTAAGTGTCCAGGTCTCACAGGCGTATGTTGCAATGGGAAAGATGCACGCTCTTAAGAATCTAATTTGTGTAGTTCAATCTGTCCTTCTCCACAGTTTATTTAGTTGTTTTAGTCTTTGAATAACAATATATATTTGTCTTTTAACTTCTTTCTTATGCTTCTTTTTTCATACACTTCTTTTATATATATATATATATATATATATATATATATATATATATATATATATATTATATATATATATATAGATATAGATATAGATATATATATATATATATATATATATATATATATATATATATATATATATATATATATATATATATATATATATATATATATATATTACGTCAGTGATTCGTCAGTGATGTTGGAAAGACCACTGTCTCATAATCTCGAAAATAAACATACACCTCAACCACTAATGCGTCCTCAAGCGGTAAAAATGCAAAAAGAAAAAAAAAATAAACTAAATGTCACCCGCCTAAACAGCAAGAAAATGCAACTGTCGTTTGACAATATGCTGGAAGACCGCATCAGGCTTAATGCTGCAGCTAAACAGGATGCAGAAACATAGTGGAGAGCCCTAAAGGACGTAATTTACAACACTGCTATGGAAATCCTGGGTCCAGCCCCCAGAAAGTATAAAGACTGGTTTGATGAAAATTCCGAAGACATCAACCAATTGCTGGCCGAGACACATCTTCTCCTCAAGGCACATTTGAATGACCTGAAGTCAGCACATACACACACATACAGAAAAAAAATGCCTTCAAGAACATTCAGAGATTAGTGTAGCAGAAACGTCGGGAAATACGGGACTCCTGGCTGAGCAGCAAATCTGATGAAATTCAAGGCTTTCCTGACAGACATGATATGAAAAACTTCTACGACTCACTGAAAGCGCTCTATGGTCCTGAATCACCAGGCATAGTTCCCCTCTTCAGTGCAGATGGGGGAACATTAGTCATCGATAAGATATAAATCCTTCAATGTTAGGCGGAGAATTTCAGCAACATCTTAAATGCAACTTCCTTCTTCGATGATGAAACCATCAACTGCCTTCCTCAAGTTCCCACAAATGATACACTTGATGACCTGCCAAATATAGTGGAAGTAAACAAAGCCATCCAGCAACTCTCCAGCGGCAAGGCACCTGGTCCGGACTCCATCCCAGCAGAGATATACAAGGCAGGTGGGCCGGTCCTAACAGAGCAGCTTCACCACGTTGTTATAAACATATGGGTGAACGAGACCATGCCACAAGATTTCAAGGACGCTCAATAGTCCACCTTTACAAACATAAAGAAAACCGCCAATCCTGTGACAACCACCGAGGCATCTCCTTGCTTTCAATTGCAGTCAAGATACTCGCCAGAATTCTTCTCAATCGCCTCACAGCCCATCTCGATCAAGGTCTTCTTCCCGAGAGTCAATGTGGCTTCAGAAAAGAACGTGGAACTGTTGACGTGATTTTCGCTGCAAGGTAGCTGCCAGAGGAATGTCAGGAACAGAACTGCGAAAGGTTCTCCACTTTCATTGACCTTACCAAGGCTTTTGATACAGTCAGCAGAGAAGGACTGTGGAAGACTATGGCAAAATATCGCTATCCACGAAAGTGTGTCCAAATAGTGCGGCTATGTCATGATGGCATGCAGGCAAGAGTACAGGAAAATGGTGAACTGTCTGAGCACTTTCCTGTCACCAATGAGGTGAAGCAAGGATGTGTCCTGGCACCAACACTGTTCAGCCTCATGTTTTCAGCTATGTTGACGAATGCCTCCGAGAATAGCGACATTGGGATAGACATCAACTACCGCATGGATGGAAAGTTATTCAATCTCAAAAGGCTGAAAGCTAACACAAAAATTAATAGCGACACCGACCGAGAGCTGCTGTTCGCTGATAATTGCGCTCTATATGCCAACTCAGAGGCGGACATGCAACACACTGTTTCAGCTTTCTCACATGCCTGTGCCAACTTTGGGCTCAACATCAACTTGGAGAAGACTGTAGTTATGTACCAGCCAGCTCCAGGGAATAACCACACTGTGCCGAATATCAAATTGAATGGTCATAGACTAAGTGTTGTGGACAAATTCACCTGTCTTGGCAGCACTGTGTCGCAAGCTGCCACAATTGATGACGAAGTGAATGCAAGAATCTCCAAGGCCAGTGCAGCCTTTGGCAGACTGTACAAGAATGTAAGGGACAGAAATTGAATACGTCTGCAATCAAAGCTGAAAGTCTACAAAGCAGTTGTATTATCCACACTGCCACACGCTTGTGAAACCTGGACTGTTTATCAGCGACACGCTAGGAAATTAAACCACTTCCACACAGTCTGCCTTGGGAAGCTACTGAAGATTAAATGGCAAGACAAGACCCCAGATACTGAAGTCCTAGAAAGAGCGTCCATGCCCAGTATCCACACTCTACTGATGAAGAATCAGATTCGCTTGGCTGGTGACTTAACTCGCATGCCAGATCACAGGCTCCCTAAACGAAATTTTTACGGCAAGTTGCGTTATTGTAAACGCTCCCAAGGCGGCCAGAGGAAACGATTTTAAAGACACTCAGAACATCTCACTGAATGCTTTTGGAATTCATCATGACAACTGGGAGACTGCAGCCAGAGACCGAAATTTGTGGCGTGCATCATTACGCAAGGGTTCAGTCACGTGTGAGGCAACCAGGACTGCAAGAGCTGTAAAGTAAAGGCAGGATAGAAAAACCACTGCAAGAAATCCTCCTCCAGAAACGTCAAGCATTCTGTGTCCACATTGTCAAAGAACATTTCGAGCCAAAATAGGCCTTATCAATGTGACAAAATGACCCAGTGCACACGCCTCACACTGGGAATTTCCTATCGGTCGGCGATAGGCGAGTGGTCTCTCTTCCTTGCTAATAATATCACGGGGAACACCGTCTAAATGAGTCTATTCTTGACGTTTTTCGAAACGCGGAGAGAAATGATCGGTTGTGTTTACGAGATGATTCTAGACAAGTAGGACATCTCGTAAAACGTGGGTCTCGAGAATTCGGTGGTCTCCGTGAGATATTTGAAATTGGTGGGTCGAATGGACTTCGAAACTCCGCTGGTTAGCTTCGTTTCACAGTCGCCAACCTCCAGCCGACCAAGACGGTCGCAATGTCAGACCTGTTGAATTGATGTCTCCAAGGCGTGCCAGTGCCCGACAGCCGTACAGTTGATATTTGCCGTGTCTCTAGCCATAAGATAAATGAAATAAGTAGTTAGAGTTTGTTCTAAACGCACCGCACTCCGTTAAATAACGTGTACCGGCACGCGAAGATTTCTGTCAGATCTTATAAATAATTAATTAGCTTTATTGATCGGCTGAATCAAGGCCAGAAGCCCAATGTTGAACTACAGGTGTTTTTCAGCTAAGCACACTGTGCGTGTGTAGATTAGAGGTACTTATAAGTCCTTTAGTAGGCGTTGTATAGGAAAATAAACATAATCTTGGTGTGTAGCTAATATTAACTTTTATTTGTTAAAGTATATAATTGCTAGGAGAGTGTCTCTGCTATTTATGAGTGTACTTTTGTTAATCTATTAACTAAGTGCTTAACAGGTGTGTTGACCCACTTGTTTATTGATTTAGTAGCTAGATAGTATTGTTATTGGTGCCTAAGCAATCTAGTGATGTGTTATAGGCAGTAGCCAGTTAGCAATTTGACATAGACTGTAGTGATGTAGCAATGTGATATAGGCTTTACTCCGCTAGTGTTATGTTATATGCTTTAGTTAACTAGTTTTGTGATCTATGTTGTGGCTAGTTAATAAGGTGATGTATGCTTTAGCTAGTTAGTCATGTGGCAAATGCTTTTTGATAGCTAGTAGTGTGTGATATGCTTAGCTAGATAAAGCTGTGCTATTTCAAGAAACCAAGGAGTTGTGTGATTTCCATATGGACGTGCAGTGAAGTGATTGCTGTGTTAAGGTAACAGTTCTGTTACTCTTTCTATACAGGAGTGGCTTGTAGTTACAATGATTATGGTAATTTATTCATGGCTTGTGGATTTGCGATGCTATTACTACTTGCGAAATCCGATTGACAGACCGGTAGTGAGACGACGCGTCGTAACCGAGGGCGTTTGCGTGTTCACCGAACTGAGTTTCGAACGGGACGTCTAATGTTGTATATGTAACGAACCAAGATTCGAACGAGACGTTTAATGTATTGCTCTACTCCTCTTTGCAAACCCGATACTGTTAGTGGGGGATATATCTACTGGGGGAAGGAAGTTACAGAAGAGGGCTTGGCTACACTTACATGGAGAGAAGGGGAATTTATGGGATGAGTTGCCAGGTGCCATTGTAAATGGGATAGCGTGGTTTAACACGCCATGGAATCCGTTAACTCTTTGTCTACATCTGATCTGGGGGAAAGACAATGGGGGTGGATTGTTACCAATATGGGATAGACCTGGACAATCTTGACCTTTAGGATGAGGGGATCATCAAGAGAGGTTCTATCTGTGCTGGGACAGAGATCCCAGAACAAAAGGTTTTCGTTGCTTTATTATTTAATGTGTTAATATTGTTGAGTTATTAATGAATTATAATTTAATTAATTAATTAATGGTTTAAGTAATTAATTAATTGTTGAGTTATGATGTTGAAGAGGGATTGTCCGGCTTGACACCTCCCAAGTTAAATAAAACCCTTACACTGAATTAGGGAGTAGGTGTATTATAAGGTTGCAAATGGATTATAGATGAAGAAAGGAGATAGCACCAGGTAGTAGACTCCTATGACCAGGGTCAGAGTACTACACCGGTTCTTTCGGGACAGATAGTGTCGCAGACGAGATATTTGACTGGCTGCTTGCTCACTGATGCACCCTCATGAATAAACATACTTGCCAGGATAGATTATCGTATATACCATGTTGTTATGTGTATATATAAATATTTCTGCTGTGTGTGATGATGTTTATTTGCATGTAAGTCGCAGTTGTAACCGAGTACTCTCACCGACCTCCTTGTTTGCAGGATCTGTTTGATTGCTGAAGATTCTGAAATGCCGCTGTGAAATTCATATGGACCAGCCGCTCCAGTGCAAATCATTATGATGAATTGTGTTTATACTATCAGTGGTTCCATGATCATACTATACCAGAGAATCAATGCATACGAGACACAAGAGTGATGAGTGATTTCACGGTGTGTTCACCCAAAGACAACTGTAAGTAGTCTGACGATTGAAGTTGAGTGATCCAAATGGGATGTGCAGCTGATGCATCTATGATAGACTAATGCCTGGAAGGTTTTCAGGTACTTCCCTAAAGACTGTGTATGCTAATTGCTGATATATATCCCAGGGGAGTATGCTGAGAGACTTGTTGTTAATCTTCACAACGATGGCAAGTAGCAGAATGGATCATACCAAGCCAGGTCTTATTGATGTGGACAGCGTAGAGAGCTATCCAGCTTCAAGGTTATACCACACATCGGCACATCTTTATCACATTGAACTTGTCCTAACTGTTGCAACTCCAATGGTAGTCTTCATTTTTGAGGAGCTTATGCACACTGCTATGGTAGATAGCTACCACACTCCAAGGGTAGGTTGTTGAGAACAACCCAGAGACAGTGCTAGAACTTGGAGCCACCACGCTCATATTGGGTGATGTTGATTACATTATTCCAGTGACTGTATTTTGCTGAAGAGCTACCACGCTCTAGTTTTGCTGTACAGTGGTAACGTCAGAGGGGACGCCTTGAATCCTAAGGTCATCAGTAGTGAGAACTTTGGTGTGATTGATTACGTCACCGGGTGACGACATCAAGTCAGTGTGTTGCAACGTCAGCCAGATATCGGGCAAGAGCATACCTGTCCCGATTTCTAACCCCAGGTAAACTTGGAAGACGCCGGCAGTGTCGACACGGAAGAGGTCTTCAGTACAGGAAACTGGCCGGGTGAGTTACCTGCTACGACTGGACTCACGCACAAACAGAGATCACACTCTACATTATGAAGACCGATCATCTTTAGTTCTTCCCACCTCTCTACTTCAGAGATGTACATAGACATTCTTCTATCCAGGTTTTTCAGCCATCCCACTCTGAATTTAGTTTGACTTATTTTGAAATTAAACTTTGATTTTGTTATCATGCCTTTGAGTGAGGGTACGACTGCTGTCTTGTCCGAGCCCCCTCTGGGTGGGTATCCATAGGTGGTAAGGGTGTCCCAGCAGGTGTACGGTGCCTAGTAGACGAAAGTCCTCGGGAGGTGTTCGGAGCAAGTGCGGGGGATATAACTACGGGTACATTACCTGTCCAAGCCCCGGGGATCTTGTTACAATCAGCCATCTTAGAACTCACGGCTCTATACTTTCAACCCCACTGGATGAAATGAATGATCATCATCATTCTTGATGGACAAACAACATTGCGAACACTAATAGAAAGGTGAATAGAGAAAGAGAAACAGAGATAGATTCATAGATAGGCATTTGATAAAGTAAAACATGACGAGCTGATTAAAATGTTGGAAGTTATCAACATTGATGGGAAAGATTTAAGAATAATACAGAATATATACTGGAACCAAGCAGCAGCAATTAAAATGGGAAATAAAGATAGTAGTTACGAACAGATAAAGCTAGAAGTACGACAGGGGTGTGTCTTGTCACCCAATCTCTTCTTCGTGTATAGCGATGTAATAATGATAGAGATCAAAGAGAAGATAGAAATACTAATCGGAGGATATAATACAAACAATATACGCTATACAGATGACACAGTATTGGTGGCGGATAATGCAACAGACCTACAACAATTGTTGGACATTGTAGTAACAGAGAGTGCACAGAAAGGACTCTCCTTCAATATAAAGAAAACAGTAACAATGGTGATATTTAAAAAAAAAACGCAGACACCAAAATATTACATGGAAATAGAAGGGTAAATTTTCAACCAAGTGGATAATTTTAAACACCTTGAGGCACTTATAACATCAGATGGAAGATGTACAACAGACATCAAGAGCAGAATGGGGCAGACAAAAGCCGAATTTAAGAAAATGAAGTGTATCTTATGCAATAAGTCGCTATCAATGAATGCAAGAAAGAGAGTGCTAAAAAGCTATATAGAACCAGTTTTTCTGTATGGCAGCGAATCTTGAAATGTAAATGAACAAATTAGGAAGAACGTAGAAGCAACAGAGATGTGGTTGTTAAGACGATGTTGCGAATTCCTTGGACTGGAAGAGTAACTAACAACGATTGCCTGAAAGAGGCTAATGAAACTAGAACACTATATACAACAATAAGAAAGAGACACCCCTGACTTAGTGTCAGGTCTTAGTCAGATATGACTGAGCTACCGTATAACAGTAGACGGTACTACCTGGTTTCTGTTAGCGCCGAACGTTGGGCGGCGCTTACCAAACCCGACACCCCACATTGTGCCAACGGCTTCGGGCGGAAGAGCGCAATTGGGAGGGTACAAGCCTTACCCTGGTGCGAGGAAATGCAAGCTAAAGACAAAATTGTCATGGCAGGGCAGACCAGGCCCTAAGCCTTGGTTGGCGACTGGTCTAGGATCGAAGCTCCGACAGGCGGACAGTTAGAGCATTGCTTTGCTGATCCGGCAGCTTCTGCAGCTTGTCTTGTTCCAGATGTAGGGGTGTTACCTTTCCTCTGGAGTGAACTAGGCAGGCCGAGAGAGGGATCATGCTGCATGGGCAACACATGATCTCTATATTTTAGCCCAGGCTTTGTGCTATGGAGAGGCAATAACTCCATCCCTGGTCTTAACTGGTCTCGGAATCAAAGCGAGAGGCAACTGTTACGGGTTATAAGTCCTTGTCAGTTGGCGTAGACATGGGGCGCCACGCGTTGCCTCTGACGGTGGGAGACACCTATAGGTGTCACTGATCAGCTACCGCCCGCCTCAAGCTGGGCAGCCCCCAGCCAATTGGGTGCTGATCCGCCACAGCCTGCCTGCTTCAATGGGTGCTTGGGGCTAGGACAAAATCTGAATCGCAGGCTGTAAAACCAATGCACCAGGTACAAACAAAAATAAAAATAGAAACCTCAAGCTACGGCTTGCAACCTGGAACGTGAGAACCATGTGTCCAGGATTTTCCACTGACTTGACCAATATTGACGATGTGAGAAAAACGGCTGTGATTGATGCCGAACTCAATCGTCTTAACATTGATATTGCTGGCCTGCAGGAGACTCGCCTTGCTGAGGAAGGGTCACTCAGGGAAAACAACTACACCTTTTTCTGGAAGGGTAGAGGGCAGGCAGAAAAAAGGCAACACGGTGTGGGCTTTGCAGTGAAGAATTCGCTACTGGGAATGATTGAAATTCCAGCAGGAGGAAATGAAAGACTATTATCCCTGCGCTTGGCAACCTCTTGTGGGTTTGCCACCATTATTACTGCATATGCACCGACACTCGATTCCTCTGATGATGTGAAGGATTTGTTCTATGAGGAGTTAGACTCCGTGATCAAGGCAGTTCCAAAATCTGACTACATTTATATGCTCGGTGATTTCAATGCTCGTGTGGGCAAGGACTCGAGTTCATGGCCAGTGTCCCTTGGAAAATACAACATCGGTCGCATGAATGAAAATGGGCAAAGGCTGCTGGAGCATTGCACCAGTAATGACCTATGTATTACAAACTCTTTTTTTAAAACAAAAGAGATGCATAAGGTCACATGGAAACATCCAAGATCCGGCCATTGGCACCAGCTGGACTTCATCATCACACGGAGACAACATCTGAACCATATATCATTGACTCGTAGTTACCACAGTGCTGACTGTGATACAGATCATTCTTTGGTTGTTGCAAGAATTAGACTGAGACCAAAGAGAATCTACACAGCTAAACACAAATCTAGCCCCAGGATTAATATTATTAACACTCATGATCCTGAAAAGTGCTTTCAGTTTCAACAGCAATTTGAAGACGCTTTCACTGATACACCAGAAAATTGTACAGTAAATGAAAAGTGGGGTCAAATTAAGGAAACTCTTTATAAAACTGCCGTAGGGGTTTACGGCACTGTGGATCATAAGAGTCAGGACTGGTTTGCGGCCAACAGCCAGACTCTGCAGCCCTTGATTGATAAGAAGAAGAAAGCTCTCTTAAGAAACAAGGAGAGACCAACGCGTAACACTCTGAGTGAGCTAAGGCAAGCTAGGAAGGATGTGCAAAAGGCTGCCAGGCAGTGTGCAAATGATTACTGGATCAAGTTATGTGAGTCCATTCAAATCGCAAGTGATAAGGGAGACATAAGAAGCATGTATGAAGGAATAAAGAAAGCCTGTGGTCCAGTGATCAAAAGAAGTGCACCATTGAAAACCTTGACTGGAGAAGTCATCACTGATAAGAAACAGCAGATGGACAGATGGGTAGAGCACTATTTGGAGCTTTACTCAAGTGAGACCAAACTAGCGGATGATGCCCTTAACGCCATAGAGGCTCTACCAACTCTTGACCACCTGGACACACTTCCCACCATAACAGAAGTTAAGTGTGCTATAAATGAACTTGCATCTGGCAAGGCTCCAGGTAAGGATGGGATTCCAATAGAGGTTATCAGGAGTGGGCAAGACACACTCACTATACAAATCCACCAGCTAATAGAGCTATGCTGGCATGAAGGACAAGTCCCACAGGATTTCAAAGATTCAAGCATCATAACACTGTACAAGAACAAGGGCGATCGGAGCGACTGCAACAACTATAGGGGTATCTCACTTCTGTGTATTGTTGGAAAAGTATTTGCCAGAATTGTTCTGCGCAGACTTCAAGTCCTAGGAGATCAAGTCTACCCCGAATCACAGTGTGGCTTTCGACAGAACCGGTCTACCACTGATATGATATTCTCATTGCGACAAATGCAAGAAAAATGCCGTGAACAGAATCAACCACTGTTTATTGCCTTCATCGACCTCACAAAGGCATTTGATTTGGTCAGTCGTGAGGGTCTGTTCAAGGCACTAAAGAAGATTGGCTGCCCACCAACTCTTCTGTCCATTGTGGAATCGTTCCACACAGGCATGAAGGGTATAATCAAGTTTGATGGTGCAACTTCTGAAGAATTTGAAATCAAGAGTGGAGTTAAGCAAGGTTGTGTACTAGCTCCCACCCTCTTTGGAATATACTTTTCACTTCTACTGAAATATGCATTTCGTGATCAGGATGGTGGTATATACATTCACTCACGCTCAGATGGCGGCCTCTACAATGCTCAGAGATTGAAGGCTAAGACCAAAATTAGGAGGGTACTGATCAGAGAGTTGCTTTTTGCAGATGATGCTGCAGTTACGACCCACTCCGAGGAAGAATTGCAATGTCTACTATCTGCATTCTCCAATGCTTGTTCTGAATTTGGTTTAACAATTAGCAAAAAGAAGACACAGATTATGTCACAAGGTGCACATGGGGTACCATCAATCTTTATTGACGACGCCGAACTAGAGATAGTAGACCATTTTACATATCTAGGATCAGTGGTAAATAGCAAATTATCCCTAGATCAGGAAATCAACATCCGGATTGGTAAGGCAGCAACAACAATGAACAGGTTAAGAAAAAGAGTCTGGGAGAACAGGAAGCTTACTGCCAAAACAAAAGTCCTTGTCTATCAAGCCTGTGTCCTTAGTACTCTTCTCTATGGCAGTGAAACCTGGACAACTTACTCACACCAAGAGAACAATTTAAACAGCTTTCATATGCGGTGTCTGCGAAGAATTCTTGGTATTAAGTGGCAAGACAAAATCACAAATACTGAAGTATTGGAAAGATCAGGTTGTGTGACAGTTTATTCCATGCTCAGTCTTCGTAGACTTAGATGGATAGGACATCTTAGGAGGATGGATGATGGTAGAATACCAAAGGATATCTTTTTTGGTGAATTACAGATGGGTAAGAGATCTCAGGGTCGGCCTCTACTACGATACAAAGATGTGTGTAAGCGGGACATGATTGATACAGGCATTGATAATGCACATTGGGAGCAAGTCGCCGCTGAACGTGTTGCATGGAGGGCAAATATCAGAAATGGAATAAAGTCAAAGGAGAAAATTATTGCAGAAAAGTCACACACCAAGCGTTTGAGACGTAAGATGGTGCATGATGGTGGAAATGACCACGTGTTCACGTGCACCCACTGTGAACGGACATTTACAGCGCAAATTGGCCTTATCAGTCACACTCGCTACCGCCATAGTTAAAAGTTATTATGCCTTTTTATAGCACAAACTATCGTCTGTCAAGACGGCAAGGTGCCAATGATGATGAAGAAAGAGACAAACAGCTTTCTTTGGTCATGTGATGAGAAGCCAGGCATTGGAGAACATCGTGACAACTGGAAAGATCGAGGGGAAGAGAGGTAGAGGCAGGCCAAGAGAAATGATGCTGGACGGATTGAGGCGGTGGCGTGGAGGAATAACATCATCAAAGTTGATCCAGAACACCAACTACCGTGATGTGTGGAGAGCCATGAACGCACTTGATGATTATGATGATAAGACCATGTCTATTACACGCCTTAAGACGCGTTTTGGGCATCTGGAGCCAGACCTATATTTGTATAGACCAATCGGCACTAGTTCAAGGATGTGGGTCACCATCACGCCGGCAGCTTTTACTTCCGAAGACATTTCTTGGGTTTAATTTATAGACTGGGGCGATGATTGAGTCCAGGGAAAATGTAAAATAATCAAATTCCCAGCTAATGTGGATGGAGACCATACCACCAGCTGAAGGCGGGAGTCTATCCTCTTCGTCACCACGCCTCCCATGTGGTTGTCACTGAAGAAGAGAACTGGGGCTTTAAACTAAAATATTGCATTCGCATGTTAGTATATTATGGACCAAAATACAGAAAAATAATGAACATTCTACAAAATATGAGCAATCAAGAACATTGGCTAATAAACCGCATTGTGTATCGGAAAAAAAACTACATTGGTCACATTAAACGTCAGAGTACTTTTGAAAGAGAAGAAATAAATGAAACCGTATGATACAATCACCAATGTGGAGCGCATAAAGATGAACTAGACAAACACCAATACCCCAATACGTTGAGGAAAGACGTTAGCGCTGGATGGACCTTGCATTGGGGACGCAAGAAAACAGTATAACTAGAAAAGCCTTAGTCTGGAACTCACAGGACAAAAAGAGAATATAGAAGAACACTTAACAACTCACGGAGAAGAGAAATTGAAATAGAAATGAAAAATATGTGAAGGACACGGACAGAGATTGTTTGGGATAGCTAAAGATAGGAGGACTTGGCGTGGGCTGGTTGAGGGAGAAATGGCAAGAGATACAGAAACTTTCTCGACGGAGTATTCTGCAAAAGACCTTCTGCATATTGGATGATGATGATGATTATGATCACACACACCCACACACGTTCACACACACACCCACACACACACACACACGCACACACACACATAACCAATTTTCAGTGTTTTTTTCTTCAATGGGAGGTGACCTACTATTTTGTGTATGCTTTGGTTTGGGATTAGAAAGTGTGATTCTTCATAGTAACTTACAAATGAAGAAATGCATTTATGTTCGAAAGTAAACCGTCAGAAATTTAACATGGGACAACTGAATATAAAACAATACTAGCAAAGCAGTATATACCTATATTCAATGTATTCTACAAGCTGTATGCATTTGTGCATTAGATTTCTTTACATACAAGCAAAATGTTTATAGTGACATCCATCCATCATGTGCCATGCCGATAAGCGTGGGAGGTCATGTTCTGCCATCTCGCTCGATCACCAGAATCGTGGATCAGCTCTGTGTTCCTGTCTCGACTATGCCATGTGGCAAAGCCATCCAGGTATTTACTTCTCGGTCTTCCCCTTGGTCTCTTCTCTTCGATCTTGCCAGTCGTCACCAAGTTCTCCAATTCATTTCTTATAATAAAATGCCGATTGATTGATTGATTTAGGAACCGACATCACAGCATTCTCGACATTCCCATAAGCGCTACGTCCCCATCCTCAGCAGCCAGCGAAGAGTTCCAACACTAAAATAAAATGCCGAAATAATTTTGACTGTCTACGTCTAATATCTCTAATCAGTTTACGATCTTCATTTGTTTCTTGAAGGATTTGTTCATTGCTTTTTCTGTCTGTCCATGGTATTCTTTGCATTTTCCTCAGAAACCACATTTCCACAGCAATCAGATGTTTTTCAGCTTGATTGCTTATTGTCCACGCTTCACATCCATACAAAAGCACAGGTTGTGTGTAGCATCTCAACACTCTTTTTCTCCTTTCAGTTGATATCTTTTTATTGGTCAGTATGTTTTTCATCTTGCAAAAGGCTACTTTCGCAATGGCAATTCTTATTCTAATCTCTTTAAGGCATCTCCCATCAGATATTATGACCGTGCCGAGATAACTGTATCGATTCACTAATTTAAGAATATGCCCATTTACTCGTATATTACATTGTGGTATTTCCTTCTTCCCAGTGACGACCATAATCTGTATCTTCTAACAACAATACAAAAGAGACAAACAGCTTTATTTGGTCATGTGATGAGAAGAGAGGCATTTGAGGAACATCGTGACTACTGGAAAGATCGTTATGAGATAACAAATGAAGGGACAGTACTTAACCAAGTTTATAGATTTAAATAACTAGGACAAATATAACATAATATGGAATATGCACGACGTAGATTGTGAGCGGATTAAGTCAGGCAAATGCTGCTTTCAGGAACATCAAGGAAAGAGAGTGCTGAAAAGTTATATAGAACCCGTTTTGTAGTATAGCAGCGAGTCATGAAACATTAATTAACAAATTAGGAAAGAATTTGAAGCAACGGAGATGTGGTTCCTAAAATGAATGTTGCAAATTCCTTTGACTGCCAACGTAACTAACGACGATTGTCAAGTAGAGGCTAATGAAACGAGAACATAATATAGAACTTAAGAAAGAGACAAACAACTTTCTTTGGTCAAGTGATGAGGAGAGAGTCATTGAACAATATTGTAATCGTTATGCTATCTGTTATTCCACCTAGACATCTAATCTCTAAGGGTCCCGACCACATCTGCTTTATGGTGCAACAGCACTCCACCAAGAGTTGCAGACCTAGCCAGTCTATCAGCCTGCTCATTTCCCACCACACCAGTATGTCCTGGGGAAAAGATCCAACAGATGCTCCTTATTTTTTAATTTTTCGTTAATGAAACAATTCACTCTGCACGAAGCAAAGATCTCGGGTGTTTCACTGTGAACAAACGTCAAACCTATTACCAGAATAACTGTGTGCGTAACGTTAAAGAAACTAGTATTCGTCAGACTTCCTTAAGCAAGCGCACGCGCGCGCGCGCACACACACATACACACACACACACGTGGATGCACACACACACACACATTAAAAATCTAACTCCTCCAAACAAATAAGCAAAACATAATATTTATTTTTTTTTTTTTACAAAAAACGTTCATGTTAATATATGACTGTGAACCAAGTACAACACATAAGCAAAACACATAACTAAAATGCCAGGTGAAATGTGGTTTTACTGAATTCCAAACGTCACGGACAACCAAATAGGAAGATGTTTACAAAGAACATAGACATTGGACATAGTAGCACAGGAGGAAAAAAAAGAATATATATATATATATATATATATATATATATATATATATATATATATATATATATATATATATATATATATTATATATATATATATATATATACATATATATGAAATAAAGTGCCATGCTAATCAGTCTTGGCTATCATGGTCGCCATCTCGTTAGATCAAGCCTGTGTTCCTGCCCCGATTATGCTGAGTGGCACCACATCCAGGTACTTGTCTTTGTCTGTTTCTTTCCTTTTTCCATGTAGTTTGCCAGTTGTCACTAAGTTTTCCAGTTAATTTAATCTCATAACTTGTGCCCCCCCCCCCTCCCTTTCCAATCTCATAATTATGCTGGTGTAATACATTGTTTTCAATGAAACATTAAAAATGTATAACCAGGGAATGCGCCGAACAATGAGTTGAAGATTGTTAGACATAATGAATGGCTTCACAGTACCGCCCCGAATTTTCAATCTCCAGATTTTAAGAGTCAATAAAAGACTCTTTGCTGATAAATTAATAAAACTGCCATTGAATATACTTCTAGAATCATCATCATCATAATTATTCAGTCGAACAGCCGCCAACACCATCTCAAAGTGATTACCAGTGTATGGGCAGACCAGAATAAATCGTTATTCTGATAAATCAGAACATGACATCATCGATTATTTAAGATTGGATAATCAGCAATGTGCACATGTGGATTGCCGCAGTGGAAAGCAGATCACATACTCCAAGACTGCTCATATTACGACATATCCAGGCAAACCTTCTGGTGTAGAAAAACTACAGTGGAAGGTAAACTTCATGGACCACCGAGTGAACCGACAAAGACTATGAAGTTTAAACAAGAGACAACATTGCAGACACACACAATCAACTTCAAGCAAATGAAAGAAGCAACGATCATCATCATCATCAGTGCCTTGTCGACCGGCGTGGAATGTCATGCTTCTACAATTCTTGCCATCTCCAAAAGCATACATCAATGTGTGTGCTGACACCCTTCCGTGCCATGACACACGGCTGTTAATAATTTCCTCTCTTTGTCTTCATCTGTCTCTCTTTCCAAAAATCTTTCTTGTTGTCACAATATATTCTAGTTTTAGTCTTCTCATTTGTTGGCCTAAAAGTGAATGACTGCCTCTTTCTGATGTATTTGATAAGGTGTCTGTTTGATTTAGTCTCTGTCGGAATTTTTACTCTTTTTGTCTGTACTGTGAGTACATACTTTACTGAAGCAAAGTAATGCAGCTTTACAGAACAGAATTACGAAACATACAGGACGTTGCGGAGACTAGCCTACATCAGCAAGCAAATACATACACACAACACAACATATAGTGACCGAGAAGATCATATGTTGGCTATATTATGGCATTAGAACGGGATGAGAAGAATAAAAGGATGTACAGCACTTTGAAATCAAAGTGTTTGTTTCATATCTCAGAACTGAGATTATGAGATACGGTGCAAACAGGTAATTTCAAAGTTTCATTTTATCTTCATTGTTTTCATGTTTTCACATGGGAGAGAAGAAGAAGAAGAAGAAGAAGAAGAAGAAGAAGAAGAAGAAGAAGAAGAAGAAGAAGAAGAAGAAGAAGAAGAAGAAGAAGAAGAAGAAGAAGAAGAAGAAGAAGAAGAAGAAGAAGAAGAAGAAGAAGAAGAAGAAGAAGAAGAAGAAGAAGAAGAAGAAGAAGAAGAAGAAAAGAAGAAGAAGAAGAAGAAGCAGCAGCAGCAGCAGCAGCAGAAGCAGAACAAGCACAAGAACAAGAATAAGCATATGTTGACCAGCATGGAAAAGGGTCTGTTAAAAGCAATTTATAATATAAGGTGACCTCGTATATGTGAATGTAAATGACTTATTCATTTATTGCAAAATCTGAATAGAATTACATGTTATTGTCTTTACACACTTAATGCCTTAATGCGACATACGCATGAGAATTGACCTAGGCATGCAGGTGTGTATGTATGTAAAAATAGCTGCCCGCGTGTTGAGTGTTTACACACGGAGACAAGCAAACGGATTGACACGCAAACATCGCTGTAATTATATTTTCCATTACACACAGGAAAGAACGTTGTAGGATCAAAAGCTGCCAGTATCTGTTACATGTGGATTTTGAGAACGAAAGAACGAACGAAAGAAATAATCTTGTTTTCACAGGGCCACAAATTGTGCTCGCAGGTCTGTCTTACATTTGGCCCTTCCAATCACTCATCTTTCGTAAATCAATTATCTGTTGCATGTTACATTCACATAGGAAAATACACATTGTCAAACGAAAGTTGTGAATATAAACATGAATATTACCCCATTACACAGAGGAACGAACGTCTCAAGACCAAAGACTGCCAGATTGTACTACATAGGGATTTTGAGACGAATGTTGAGACTATTGCCATTACATTGAGGAAATGGCTATCAGAGAGCGACTAAAGGCTGCCAGTATGTGTTACATGAGGATTTTGAGAAGAATGTTGAGATTATTGCCATTACACAGAGGAAAGAACGTTGAACGACGAAAGGCTGCCAGATCGTGTTCCATGTGAATTTTGAGAAGAATGTTAAGACTATTGTCGTTACATAGAGAAATGGTTGTTGAACAAGAAAAGCCTGCCAGATTGTGTTACATGTGGATAGTAATGGAAAATTGTGAGACTATCGTGGCCAGAGAAGGAAAGAGATGCCGAGATACTGATGGCTGTAGAGGTTACAATAACATCCATCAAGACTCTAATGGGAACCACTTTGCCCCGAAGCAGTTTGGTCTGAGACGTGATAGAGCCCTCTTATTGTGAAGTCCTGAATACACGGTGGAGTCCGTGACCAGTCTTTTCTCACTTAACAAGCGACGAGACATGAAGTTCTCGTTCCCGTTACCGACTGTCTGTCTGTCTGTCTGTCTGTCTGTCTGTCTGTCTGTCTGTCTGTCTGTCTGTCTGTCTGACCCGGCCCGGCATCGCCCAACTCCTGGTGTGGAGCATCTCATTTAATTCATATAAGTAGTCATATAAGCTCCCGTTCCCGTTCCCGACTATCTATCTGTCTGTCTGTCTGTCTATATTCTGTCTGTCTGTCTGTCTGATCCGGCCCGGCTTCGCCCAGCCCCTGATGGCGAGCATCTCATTTAATTCATATAAGTAGTCATATAAGTTCCCGTTCCCGACTCTGTCTGTCTGTCTGTCTGTCTGTCTGTCTGTCTGTCTGTCTGTCTGTCCGTCCCTCCCTCTCTGTCTGTCTGTCTGTCTGTCTGCCTGTCTGTCTAATCATTTATTGGTTGCAGTTAGAACAACCTTAGATAAACGAAGACCAACTTACAAAAAGCATTAGAAAGAGCACTTGAAAGGTCTTTACATCTTCCCCAACAATTAACTTGGGTAAATGGAGCAGCGGCAGCAGCATCAGCAGAAGAAGGAAAAGGAGGAGTAGGAGCTGGGAGGAGGAAGAGGGAGGTGGAGGAGGGAGGAGTTAGGAGGGAGGAAGAGATAGGCGGAGAGAGGAGGAGGAGGGAGGAGGAAGGAGGAGGAGGAGTAGGGAGGAATAGGAGGGAGGAGGAGTGATTAGGAGGAGGAGAGAGGAGGTAGGAGAAGGGAGGAGGAGGGAGGAGGAAGGAGGAGGAGGCAGGAGGAGCGAGGAGGAGGAGGAGGAGGGTAGGATGAGGAAGAGGGAGAGGGAGGAGGAGGGAGGAGGAAGGAGAAGGAGGGAGGAGAAGAACGCAGGGGGAGGAGGAGGAGGGAGATGGAGGAGGAGGGAGGGGGGGGGGAGGAGGAGGTGGAGGGAGGAGGCGGAGGGAGGAGGAGGGTGGAGGAAGAGGGAGAAGGATGAGGCAGGAGAAGGAGGGGAAGGATGAGGAGGGAGGATGAGGAAGAGGGATGAGGAGGAGAAGGGAGGTGGAGAGAGGAGGAGGTAGGAGGATGAGGGATGAGGGGGAGGACGTAGGGGGAGGAGGAGGGAGGAGGAGGGAGTAGGAGGAGAGAGGAGGAGAATGGAGGAGGAAGGAAGAGGAGTGATTAGGAGGAGGTAGGAGGAAGAGGGAGAAGGAGGACGGAGAAGGAAGAGGAGGGAGGAGGAGGGAGGAGGAGGAGGTAGGAGGAGGAGGAAGAGGGAGGAAGAGGAGGGATGTGGAGGGAGGAGGATGGAGGAGGTAGAGGTAGGAGGAGGGAAGAGGAGAGAGGATGAGGAGGGAGGAGGAGAAGGGAGGAGGAGAGGGAGGAGGAGGGGGAGGAGGTAGGAGGGGGAGGGAGGAGAAGGGGGAGGAGGGATAAGGGGGAGGACGTAGAATTAGAAGGAGGGAGGAGGAGGGATTGGGAGGAGAGAGGAGGAGAAGGGAGGAGGAAGGAAGGGGAGTGATTAGGAGGAGGGAGGAGGGCGAGGAGGTAGGAGGAAGAGGGAGGAGGAGGGAGGAAGGAGGAGGAGGAGAAAGAGGGAGGAGGAGGAGGGAGAGGGAGGAGGGGGAGAGGAAGAGGAAGAGGGTAGGAGGAGGAGGGGAGAGTAGGAGGAGGATTTTAACGCATATGCCTGTAGACAACTGCAGCGAAAAGGTGGGTCTGTCTATCTATCTGACCCGGCGTGGCTTTGCCCAGCTCCTGGAGGGTAGCGTCTCATTAAATTCATACAACAATAAAAGTAACTTAAAAGAATGTCCTTCCACACACCATCCATTATTTTTAATGAAAACTCTTTCTAATCACCTGCATGACTACAGTAACTTCTTAAGCATAAAAAGATGAGTTACAATGTTATGCATTGTGCATTATTTTTATGAAAACTTTGAAAATGCCTTACAGATTGTATCATTATTTATTATAACTCATATGCCTGGTACATAACTATGGACAAAGAGTTTATAAATCTTTGAAAACGATGCCACAATATGACTATAAGTTATACAGAAAAGTTATGCCCCTTGAAATAACTTTTACAGAGTTAAGTCCCCTGAGATATATTAAATTATAATGAAAAGTGAAAAATGAAATAATATTGGGTAAGCAGCCGATTTCACACTAAAATAATATGACAGTGGGCTGCAGTGGAATGAAAGGAAGACGTGAAGAAAATTTCATCTCAATCGGATGGGCCGTTCGCGAGCGCACAAAGGACATACGGACATACAGACAGACAGACAGACAGACAGACAGACGGAGATCGCAATTTATATATATATATATATATATATATATATATATATATATATATATATATATATATATATATATATATATATATATATATATATATATATATTGTCACGGGATACTGTGAGTTAATGCTTCCATGATGAACTTTACTAGTAAGATTTATTACAAGGTATGAGGAGGGTTAACAATCGAGTACTTCAGTCTGAAATGAGGACGAATTAAAGGTTATTGACCGACAGTATAAATTAGGATACAGTGTAAGGAGTCATTGACCAGCTCTGTCAACGGAGAAAAACAACGGGGAGACTTCAACAACGGAAAACGTACGAAGACGGCGATCAAAGGGTTCGGACGCTTTGAGGTACTAGCGTCGGAGAATACAGGGAAACAGCGTAGGAACGGAGCGAACCGGAGCACGGAGCGTCCCGAATGTATACGTGACTTCACAGACTTTTGATGTGGGGACTTACGGCAATTTGATTGTAGATCAAACAAACAACGGAGGATTGGACACTCGATATAAATAGTAGAAACTGGGTTTTCTGTTTTAGTGTGTGTTCCAAAACTGGACAGAGATATCTATTAATCCTATATGTGGAAAAGAAAATATATTCCCGTATTGTTTAAGGCAATGGGATATTGGTGCATATGTGCTTATATATATATTTCAATTCCTGGATTTCAATAGAGTATATAAGGTATTGTAGCAGTCGCGTAATAGTAGCATATTGATATAGATGTTTGTACTTAGCAGTGCTTTCTATTAGTGAATAGTTTAGACTGTAGTGCACTCATCTGTCTTATGTCTGAGTGTTCTTCGGAGGCTTCTCAGTATGGCCGGAGAAAGACACTCACATAAGAAGTAGTTTGTAACAGACTCATATCACTTGATTGTATAATCCCACAGGTTTCATATATAATCCTGACCTGTTCAGAAAAGAGTAAAGAGTAAAGATGAAGAAGTCACAGGTGCAGTGAAAGTATGTCACGATAACAAATTCAACCTAAACAGTCACTAAGAGTGGGTTGACATAACGAATGGCAAGAAACAGGTTCTTGTGAACCCCAGTGAAAGAAATTTAAGTTATAAAAGCAGAGTAATAGGGAAAAATATAGTGCAATTAGGTAATCACTTAAAAGAAACATTGAAGAACACGAGAACATTTACCATAGAAATAGACATTTATAGACAGTGGTGATGTGTATTCAGTGGTGGACTATACTACCTTCCAAAACAGGACATATCTGAACTTCAATGACTTACCTTACTTGGATTATTTTTCGGATGATAAGACATTGACAATTGTTTTCAAGAATTGGATTAAGTCCAGACTCAAGCAGGAGGAGAGCATCCAGGGTGAGAGCTGTCCAATTCTATGTTTGATGTCTGTGTTTTGGCCGTATGACAATGCTAGAGGAGATACGGAGACTAACATTCAAAAGTCCTATCTTGCACTCACACTAGCAGACACTACCAACTGCATATACACATTCAATACATACAACTGACATAGTTTTCAACAATAAACATGTTATTAATTGTTGTCAGGGTATGTTATGAGAGAGAGAGAGAGAGAGAGAGAGAGAGAGAGAGAGAGAGAGAGAGAGAGAAATATAGTGTATGGAAGACAGAAGGGAGGAATGTAGACAAAAGTCATTCAATAGTTCCAATAGTAGAAAGATATTAAAGGTGAGCTTGTCGAGTCCACTTTCCTCCAGGGACGACAAGTGACATTAAATGGTGGAGCAAGCGGGGTACTACATAATACCCACAGTAAATGGAGTGCAAACCGGAGTACTGCAACTGCATAAGAGTACCTGCTCAGCTTGGTACATGCATATTGGTACCTACATATTGGGAAATACATAAGAGTATACATTGATGACTTTTAATGGAAGGATGTCCATAGGATATATGGTGCCATTACATTATGGTAGAAACATGTCATTAATGCTGGTGACTTTACAGTGAGAAAGTTCCAGACAGGGTGAATGTGGATAGGTGTTCAGACACATTACTATTTGTGCACAATTTCACACGTCTACGATAAGTCTTTATCCTATATCTCATCTTGTGGTTGAGAGAGTGGTTGTGATGTACTGTGTGGTGTCGTAGATACATAATATTAGATATACATAGATAAAGTTATATAGGTTCTAATAGAATATATTTCTATAGTGAGTATTTCCTTACTGCCTTGAAGTGTCTTTACTCTATCTGCTGACTTACCTTCTTTAATATGGCCACTTCTAAACTAACAACAGCAGAACTTAGGGCCAACGGGGAAGAAATTGGGTTATCTGGTTCGGCCCTAACGGATTACGTACAGGAGAGAGAGAGGGAAATTCGTCAAGCAGAACGAGAAGATCGAAAGGCCAAGTTGGAATTGAAACGCATGGAAATGGAACAGAAGTCCAAGCGACTGGGAATGGAACAAGAGGCCAAGATACTTGACATGGAACAGGACAACAAGAGGTTGCAAGCTGAAGAGGCGGACAAGATGAGGCAACATGAATACCGCATGAAAGAGTTAGAACTCAAAACACAAACTAAGGGAGAGATAGATGGCGCGGAAGGCGGATCATCGTTACATGGTTCAACCAACATGAGTGGATCTAGCTACCATGCAATGAAGTTTCCCTTAGCTGTTTATGATGAGTCTAAAGAAAAATTTGACAACTTTGCGAATCGATTAGAGGCAATGACATCAGCTATGGGACTGGATAGAAGCAGATGGGCTCTTAAATTATCAAAGGCCTTACGAGGTTCGGGATACGAGGTTTATACACGCCTACCACCAGGACATGAAAATAATTACGAGGAATTAAAAGCCGCTTAAATGAAGCATTTTGAAATCACAGCACAAACGTATCGGCAGAAGTTTAGATCGTCTAGACGAGAGCCGGGAGAGCTATTCGCCGCCTACAGTCTGAGGCTGAAATCATATCTCCAGAAATGGATGGACTTGGCAGAGTTCAAGCGGGACTATGAGAGTCTGGAAGAGCTCATGGTGGCCGATCAGATGCGCCAGCAAATGTAAGAACCCCTGAAGACATTTTTAGCAGAACAAGGGGCCGAACGGCTGGATGTTGTGAATAAGCTGGCGGAAAGATTCGTAGAAGTCCATGGGGAAGCTAAAGAAACAAATATACAACCCACCAAAGGTCAGGAGAAACAAGAGAAAAAGAAACCTAAGAACTGGGAAGGAGAAAAAGTGGAACCTTATATAAAGACGTCAACGGAGAGTTCAGAAAAGGTGAAGGAAGCAAACCCGAGCACCTCAAATTCTCCAGATAAACGACCGTGGTATGAGAAGTGGTTTTCGATTTGCAAGTCGCCCTCTCATAACACAAAGGACTGCAGATCGAAACCGAAAAGTTCTTACTTCGCGGCATGCCAAGTGATTCCTAAGAAGGTGATCACAGACAAGGCTGATGTCGGTGAAGAAACGCGGAACAAAGAAAGCATACGGAAAGTTTGGAAGGGAAAATGGAGCACACACTGCAGGGAGAAAACACATAATACTGTGGACTGCCGATGCAAAGAAAAGGTCGAGGAGATGGAACACACTCAGGACCAAGAGAGGCCACCTGTGGGTGAACTGATTGAAGTTAATGGCCAACAGGTTGTTTGTCTCTACGATTCAGATGTGGATGGGGAAGCTGTGATAGATGCCAGCCTAGTAAGCCCAGACCAACTAACAGGGGAGACCATAGAGATACAGCCGGTAATGAGTAGTGCTGTTACCATAACGCTGCCAATCACCAAGGTGGAGATTAAGTCCAGGTACGTCACGGGCATTATTCCTGCTGCTGTATTAGCTGATTTCCTATTCCCAATGATCATTGGCACAAAATACGTGTTTAGGGGGATGCCCAAACAGCCAGCCCACAGGAGAGCAGTAGCCAGTGGATCTCAGGGGAAGGAAAAAGAGGCAGAGTCACGATGCAACAACTCAGAGATAGGAGAATTGCATACTGCCCAGAGGAAGGATACTGCGTTGCATCCTTGCTACAGGAAGCTGCAAAATAGTGCTGAGCCACCAGAACGGGGACAGTACTTTCTGAAGAATCGACTACTCTATCGGAGAGCTGGGAGGGGAAACAACCTGCGCGAGCAGTGGGTGGTTCCAGAGACCCACCGTCCTCATATTCTTCAGAGTGGACACATCATAGCCGAGAATCGACATATGGGTGTCAGAGAGACATTGCAGCAAATTTCCGGCCTTTATTGCTGGCCAGGAATGACCGGAGATGTACGCCGGTTAGTGAAGTCTTGTTCAGAGTGTCAGAAAGCACAACCCAACAAGCGAATTAAGAGGAAACTAGCTCTTAAGGTGGAAGACAAAGTGGAAGTATGGGGTCCAGAAGAGAATAATGTACTCCAAGTATGATGGAAAGGACCTTATCCTGTGGAAAAGGTGGTGTCCAAAAACATCTACAAAATCCGGATCGGGGAAGAGGAGAAAAATCTCCCTAGGCATCTCATTAAGAAATATGAGGAGAGATCCGAGAGCAAAGCTTCACACTTTATGGTGTTGGCAGCCATTGGGACAAAGTATACAAGTCCAGACGAAGAACAGAGATCGCCAGTACTACATAGGAGGGCATATGGAAAAGTACGTGATAGGTCAGATTTACCTAACAACGGGAAGAGGGAAATCACACGTCAGGGAAATGACAAGAGGGAAACCTTCAATAGTAACCAAGTTCAAAAGGGGTGGTAATGTCGGAAAAGGTGAGGAATGCCCAAGACTCCAACAGAAGATTGGCTGACCAGATCCAATATCGTCCAAGATGGTCCTGGAAGCAAAAGTCCAGGAGGTTTGGGAAAGACGACTCGGTCCAACGCGGACGAGGTGGAACATCCACAGAGACAAAGCCGGGGGAAACCAAGAAGACATTTAAGCAGTGTTACAATCAGGATGGGACAATCCGTCTGTATTGTGAGCCGTCGCTGACGCAAGTCGAGAGAAGGTCGACAGGACGTACAGGGGAGATGTGCCAATACAAGTTTCCGTCATGAGTAGCATAGTAGGGTGTCTATGAGGTCGCCTACTAGATGAGGAGGTGAGCCATGTGAGGATCCAGTCATATAATCAACACGTGATGTTCATAGCTACTTCGCAGAAGCTCAACGCACGGTGGATGTGATGGACGTTGTTGCTGCAACAGGACAACTTCACAGTGGAATACATCTCGGGTAAGGAGAATGTAGGAGCGGATTTCTTATCTAGACATCCAACTCCAGAGGAAGAGGAATAGGTGTGATGATCATAGGAATCAAACCTACAGAGAGAAAGAGTCGACGCGGTCAACTCTCTTAAGAGGGGGCCTATGTCACGGGATACTGTGAGTTAATGATTCCATGATGAACTTTACTAGTAAGATTTATTACAAGGTTTGAGGAGGGTTAACAATCGAGTACTTCAGTCTGAAATGAGGACGAATTAAAGGTTATTGACCGACAGTATAAATTAGGATACAGTGTAAGGAGTCATTGACCAGCTCTGTCAACGGAGAAAAACAACGGGGAGACTTCAACAACGGAAAATGTACGAAGACGGCGATCAAAGGGTTCGGACGCTTTGAGGTACTAGCGTCGGAGAATACAGGGAAACAGCGTAGGAACGGAGCGAACCGGAGCACGGAGCGTCCCGAATGTATACGTGACTTCACAGACTTTTGATGTGGGGACTTACGGCAATTTGATTGTAGATCAAACAAACAACGGAGGATTGGACACTCGATATAAATAGTAGAAACTGGGTTTTCTGTTTTAGTGTGTGTTCCAAAACTGGACAGAGATATCTATTAATCCTATATGTGGAAAAGAAAATATATTCCCGTATTGTTTAAGGCAATGGGATATGGTGCATATGTGCTTATATATATATTTCAATTCCTGGATTTCAATAGAGTATATAAGGTATTGTAGCAGTCGCGTAATAGTAGCATATTGATATAGATGTTTGTGCTTAGCAGTGCTTTCTATTAGTGAATAGTTTAGACTGTAGTGCACTCATCTGTCTTATGTCTGAGTGTTCTTCGGAGGCTTCTCAGTATGGCCGGAGAAAGACACTCACATAAGAAGTAGTTTGTAACAGACTCATATCACCTGATTGTATAATACCACAGGTTTCATATATAATCCTGACCTGTTCAGAAAAGAGTAAAGAGTAAAGATGAAGAAGTCACAGGTGCAGTGAAAGTATGTCACGATAACAAATTCAACCTAAACAGTCACTAAGAGTGGGTTGACATAACGAATGGCAAGAAACAGGTTCTTGTGAACCCCAGTGAAAGAACTTTAAGTTATAAAAGCAGAGTAATAGGGAAAAATATAGCGCAATTAGGTAATCACTTAAAAGAAACATTGAAGAACACGAGAATATTTACCATAGAAATAGACATTTATAGACATTGGTGATGTGTATTCAGTGGTGGACTATACTACCTTCAATGACTTACCTTACTTGGATTATTTTTCGGATGATAAGACATTGACAATTGTTTTCAAGAATTGGATTAAGTCCAGACTCAAGCAGGAGGAGAGCATCCAGGGTGAGAGCTGTCCAATTCTATGTTTGATGTCTGTGTTTTGGCCGTATGACTATGCTAGAGGAGATACGGAGACTAACATTCAAAAGTCCTATCTTGCACTCACACTAGCAGACACTACCAACTACATATACACATTCAATACATACAACTGACATAGTTTTCAACAATAAACATGTTATTAATTGTTGGAGGAAACTGTTGTCAGGGTATGTTATGAAAAAGATAGAGAGAGAGAGAGAGAGAGAGAGAGAGAGAGAGAGAGAGAGAGAGAGAGAGAGAGAGAGAGAGAGAGAGAGAAATATAGTGTATGGAAGACAGAAGGGAGGAATGTAGACAAAAGTCATTCAATAGTTCCAATAGTAGAAATATATTAAAGGTGAGCTTGTCGAGTCCACTTTCCTCCAGAGACGACAAGTGACATTAAATGGTGGAGCAAGCGGGGGTACTACATAATACCCACAGTAAATGGAGTGCAAACCGGAGTACTGCAACTGCATAAGAGTACCTGCTCAGCTTGGTACATGCATATTGTTACCTACATATTGGGAAATACATAAGAGTATACATTGATGACTTTTAATGGAAGGATGTCCATGGGATATATGGTGCCATTACATTATGGTAGAAACATGTCATTAATGCTGGTGACTTTACAGTGAGAAAGTTCCAGACAGGGTGAATGTGGATAGGTGTTCAGACACATTACTATTTGTGCACAATTTCACACGTCTACGATACGTCTTTATCCTATATCTCATCTTGTGGTTGAGAGAGTGGTTGTGATGTATTGTGTGGTGTCGTAGATACATAATATTTAGATATACATAGATAAAGTTATATAGGTTCTAATAGAATATATTTCTATAGTGAGTATTTCCTTACTGCCTTGAAGTGTCTTTACTCTATCTGCTGACTTACCTTCTTTAATATGGCCACTTCTAAACTAACAACAGCAGAACTTAGGGCCAACGGGGAAGAAATTGGGTTATCTGGTTCGGCCCTAACGGATTACGTACAGGAGAGAGAGAGGGAAATTCGTCAAGCAGAACGAGAAGATCGAAAGGCCAAGTTGAAATTGAAACGCATGGAAATGGAACAGAAGTCCAAGCGACTGGGAATGGAACAAGAGGCCAAGATACTTGACATGGAACAGGACAACAAGAGGTTGCAAGCTGAAGAGGCGGACAAGATGAGGCAACATGAATACCGCATGAAAGAGTTAGAACTCAAAACACAAACTAAGGGAGAGATAGATGGCGCGGAAGGCGGATCATCGTTACATGGTTCAACCAACATGAGTGGATCTAGCTACCATGCAATGAAGTTTCCCTTAGCTGTTTAAGATGAGTCTAAAGAAAAATTTGACAACTTTGCGAATCGATTAGAGGCAATGGCATCAGCTATGGGACTGGATAGAAGCAGATAGGCTCTTAAATTATCAAAGGCCTTACGAGGTTCGGGATACGAGGTTTATACACGCCTACCACCAGGACATGAAAATAATTACGAGGAATTAAAAGCCGCTTTAATGAAGCATTTTGAAATCACAGCACAAACGTATCGGCAGAAGTTTAGATCGTCTAGACGAGAGCCGGGAGAGCTATTCGCCGCCTACAGTCTGAGGCTGAAATCATATCTCCAGAAATGGATGGACTTGGCAGAGTTCAAGCGGGACTATGAGAGTCTGGAAGAGCTCATGGTGGCCGATCAGATGCGCCAGCAAATGTCATAACCCCTGAAGACATTTTTAGGAGAACAAGGGGCGGAACGGCTGGATGTTGTGAATAAGCTGGAGGAAAGATTCGTAGAAGTCCATGGGGAAGCTAAAGAAACCAATATACAAAACACCAAAGGTCAGGAGAAACAAGAGAAAAAGAAACCTAAGAACTGGGAAGGAGAAAAAGTGGAACCTTATATAAAGACCTCAACGGAAAGTTCAGAGAAGGTGAAGGAAGCAAACCCGAGCACCTCAAATTCTCCAGATAAACGACCGTGGTATGAGAAGTGGTGTTCGATTTGCAAGTCGCCCTCTCATAACACAAAGGACTGCAGATCGAAACCGAAAAGTTCTTACTTCGCGGCATGCCAAGTGATTCCTAAGAAGGTGATCACAGACAAGGCTGATGTCGGTGAAGAAACGCGGAACAAAGTAAGCACACGGAAAGTTTGGAAGGGAAAATGGAGCACACACTGCAGGGAGAAAACACATAATACTGTGGACTGCCGATGCAAAGAAAAGGTCGAGGAGATGGAACACACTCAGGACCAAGAGAGGCCACATGTGGGTGAACTGATTGAAGTCAATGGCCAACAGGTTGTTTGTCTCTACGATTCAGGTGTGGATGGGGAAGCTGTGATAGATGCCAGCCTAGTAAGCCAGACCAACTAACAGGGGAGACCATAGAGATACAGCCGGTAATGAGGAGTGCTGTTACCATAACGCTGCCAATCGCCAAGGTGGAGATTAAGTCCATGTACGTCACGGGCATTATTCCTGCTGCTGTATTAGCTGATTCCCTATTCCCAATGATCATTGGCACAAAATACGTGTTTAGGGGGATGCCCAAACAGCCAGCCCACAGGGGAGCAGTAGCCAGTGGATCTCAGGGGAAGGAAAAAGAGGTAGAGTCACGATGCGACAACTCAGAGATAGGAGAATTGCATACTGCCTAGAGGAAGGATACTGCGTTGCGTCCTTGCTACAGGAAGCTGCAAAATAGTGCTGAGCCACCAGAACGGGGACAGTACTTTCTGAAGAATCGACTACTCTATCGGAGAGCTGGGAGGGGAGACAACCTGCGCGAGCAGTGGGTGGTTCCAGAGACCCACCGTCCTCATATTCTTCAGAGTGGACACATCATAGCCGAGAATCGACATATGGGTGTCAGAGAGACATTGCAGCAAATTTCCGGCCTTTATTGCTGGCCAGGAATTGACCGGAGATGTACGCCGGTTAGTGAAGTCTTGTTCAGAGTGTCAGAAAGCACCACCAAACAAGCGAATTAAGAGGAAACTAGCTCTTAAGGTGGAAGACAAAGTGGAAGTATGGGGTCCAGAAGAGAATAATGTACTCCAAGTAGGATGGAAAGGACCTTATCCTGTGGAAAAGGTGGTGTCCAAAAACATCTACAAAATCCGGATCGGGGAAGAGGAGAAAAATCTCCCTAGGCATCTCATTAAGAAATATGAGGAGAGATCCGAGAGCAAAGCTTCACACGTTATGGTGTTGGCAGCCATTGGGACAAAGGTTACAAGTCCAGACGAAGACCAGAGATCGCCAGTACTACATAGGAGGGCATATGGAAAAGTACGTGATAGGTCAGATTTACCTAACAACGGGAAGAGGGAAATCACACGTCAGGGAAATGACAAGAGGGAAACCTTCAATAGTAACCAAGTTCAAAAGGGGTGGGTAATGTCGGGAAAGGCGAGGAATGCCCAAGACTCCAACAGAAGATTGGCTGACCAGATCCAATATCGTCCAAGATGGTCCTGGAAGCAAAAGTCCAGGAGGTTTGGGAAAGACGACTCGGTCCAACGCGGGACGAGGTGGAACATCCACAGAGGCAAAGCCGGGGGAAACCAAGAGGACATTTAAGCAGTGTTACAATCAGGATGGGACAATCCGTCTGTATTGTGAGCCGTCGCTGACGCAAGTCGAGAGAAGGTCGACAGGACGTACAGGGGAGATGTGCCAGCACAAGTTTCCGTCATGAGTAGCATAGTAGGTGGTCTATGAGGTCGCCTACTAGATGAGGAGGTGAGCCATGTGAGGATCCAGTCATATAATCAACACGTGATGTTCATAGCTACTTCGCAGAAGCTCAACGCACGGTGGATGTGATGGACGTTGTTGCTGCAACAGGACAACTTCACAGTGGAATACATCTCGGGTAAGGATAATGTAGGAGCGGATTTCTTATCTAGACATCCAACTCCAGAGGAAGAGGAATAGGTGTGAGGATCATAGGAATCAAACCTACAGAGAGAAAGAGTCGACGCGGTCAACTCTCTTAAGAGGGGGCCTATGTCACGGGATACTGTGAGTTAATGATTCCATGATGAACTTTTACTAGTAAGATTTATTACAAGGTTTGAGGAGGGTTAACAATCGAGTACTTCAGTCTGAAATGAGGACGATTTAAAGGTTATTGACCGACAGTATAAATAGGATACAGTGTAAGGAGTCATTGACCAGCTCTGTCAACGGAGAAAAACAACGGGGAGACTTCAACAACGGAAAACGTACGAAGACGGCGATCAAAGGGTTCGGACGCTTTGAGGTACTAGCGTCGGAGAATACAGGGAAACAGCGTAGGAACGGAGCGAACCGGAGCACTGAGCGTCCCGAATGTATACGTGACTTCACAGACTTTTGATGTGGGGACTTACGGCAATTTGATTGTAGATCAAACAAACAACGGAGGATTGGACACTCGATATAAATAGTAGAAACCTGGTTTTCTGTTTTAGTGTGTGTTCCAAAACTGGACAGAGATATCTATTAATCCTATATGTGGAAAAGAAAATATATTCCCGTATTGTTTAAGGCAATGGGATATTGGTGCATATGTGCTTATATATATATTTCAATTCCTGGATTTCAATAGAGTATATAAGGTATTGTAGCAGTCACGTAATAGTAGCATATGGATATAGATGTTTGTGCTTAGCAGTGCTTTCTATTAGTGAATAGTTTAGACTGTAGTGCACTCATCTGTCTTATGTCTGAGTGTTCTTCGGAGGCTTCTCAGTATGGCCGGAGAAAGACACTCACATAAGAAGTAGTTTGTAACAGACTCATATCACCTGATTGTATAATACCACAGGTTTTCATATATAATCCTGACCTGTTCAGAAAGAGTAAAGAGTAAAGATGAAGAAGTCACAGGTGCAGTGAAAGTATGTCAAGATAACAAATTCAACCTAAACAGTCACTAAGAGTGGGTTGACATAACGAATGGCAAGAAACAGGTTCTTGTGAACCCCAGTGAAAGAACTTTAAGTTATAAAAGCAGAGTAATAGGGAAAAATATAGCGCAATTAGGTAATCACTTAAAAGAAACATTGAAGAACACGAGAACATTTACCATAGAAATATACATTTATAGACAGTGGCGATGTGTATTCAGTGGTGGACTATACTACCTTCCAAAACAGGACATATCTGAACTTCAATGACTTACCTTACTTGGATTATTTTTCGGATGATAAGACATTGACAATTGTTTTCAAGAATTGGATTAAGTCCAGACTCAAGCAGGAGGAGAGCATCCAGGGTGAGAGCTGTCCAATTCTATGTTTAATGTCTGTGTTTTGGCAGTATGACTATGCTAGAGGAGATACGAAGACTAACATTCAAAAGTCCTATCTTGCACTCACACTAGCAGACACTACCAACTACATATACACAATTCAATACATACAACTGTACATAGTTTTCAACAATAAACATGTTATTAATTGTTGGAGAAAACTGTTGTCAGGGTATGTTATGAAAGAGAGAGAGAGAGAGACTAGAGAGAGATAGAGTGTATGGAAGACAGAAGGGAGGAATGTAGACAAAAGTCATTCAATAGTTCCAATAGTAGAAAGATATTAAAGGTGAGCTTGTCGAGTTCACTTTCCTCCAGGGACGACAAGCGATATATATATATATATATATATATATATATATATATATATATATATATATATATATATATATATATATATATATATATATATACACACACCACACACACACACTCATACACACCCACACTCACACTCACTCACATACACACACAAGCACACGCTCGCAAAGAAATGCAACGTCGTGGGGGGTTGTTTTTTTTTGTGTGCAAAGGGAAGTAAGTTACTATTTGTGCATGCTTTAGTCTTTGGGATTAGAAAATGTGATTGTCATAGTAAACTAGAAATTAACAAATGCATTTATCTTGGAAAGTATCCCTAAATAAAATCAACACAGAGTTATGAATGTGACGCAATACTAGCAAAGCAGTATACAGCTGTATTTGAAGTATTAGACAAGCTGTATGCATTTGTGCATCAAAATTTCACTAAATGAGGAGACAATTTTGATAACTACTAAATGAAGCTATCACTATCGCATCCAAATTTATCGAGAAGGGATATTGTCGGCTGCCCTAAGCCACAACCCCCTTAATATGTTTAATATGTTGTACGAGAGTGGATGTTAAAGTAGGGAAATGTTCTTATTTCGCTGGTCCCCATGTATGTCCACATATGAGTTCAGTTGAGTTGAGCCAAGAACCGACATCAATGCACTCAGGACATTCCGATATGCGCTCCGTCCCATCGTTCAACAGCAAGCGAAGAATCACACTATTAATCGCTTCCAGCGCTCTCTGATTGAAAGATCTCCTAAGCTTCCCTCTCTTTTTGAGATACTACCAGAATCTCTGCCAATGCCCCGCAATCTCATCCTTTCCACATACGGGCTCTCAATCTGTTCCTTCACCTTGTCCCACATGCGCACGACCACCTCCCCTTTGTCCATAGGTAATCAACCACCAAGAGATGCATTTCCTGCCAGCTATCAGCTTGTTCTTTTCATCGCACTCCCGCATGACCATGGCAAAAAATCCATACAATTCTTACAATCGGTGACATCTGAAGTGAGGTGAGCCATTCCACACGAAACATTCCTTTCTCCACCTTACTAAGCACATGAACACTAAACACTTTCCGTGAAAGAAGACAATGTGTGCTGCAGTGGTCTCCTCTAACCAATGGAATGTTGCTGTGACTGCTTCCACCTCCATTCTCGTGCTTCTGTCTAATGTACAGCAAATCCATTTTGATAGAGACATTCTTCCAATACGTGATGCCAAACTGTGTAGTGTCTTCTCTCTTAGTACTTTCTTGCATATCCCCCTCCCCCCATCTTAAACTTCTCATGATGTATCCCAAACAACGTGGGCTTTCTTCTTCTGATACGAATAATTAGTTCTCTTTGCGAGTTAACATCTTGCAAAATAGCTTCATCACCCTTTTTACCTGCCTCGTCGTACTCACCATTCATTCATTCATTGATTCATTGATTCATTCATTCATTCATTCATTCATTCATTCACTAGCATGCCCTGTGGAGAACCTCGCTCCAATAACAACCTCCCGGAAAACCTCTCGATCATAAGCAAGATGTCCCGCGTCCGATACACCCATCTGGAGCTCATCCGCCACATCCTGCACCTATCTTCTTTTTGAACTTCCTCTTCCTCTCTTCCCAGGCATATACCCCTCAATTATTGTTCTCTCCAAACTTTCGTGACGTTTTCAAGTAACCAAAATATTTCAATTTTCTTTGTTTTATGGTCATTAATAGCCAACTTTCTTCAATAGTCAGCTCTTGAAATATTGTGGCTTTAGGTCTATTCTTTATTCAAGATATTTTTAGAACTTGTCTGTAACATTATATAAATAAAGCTGTAAATAACAGACCGGAAGAACAGCATTATGTGTTCGTGTGTCGAGCAAGACCATAGTCTTATCTTGCAAAGGTAGGTGCTGAAGACGGATTGCAGCCAGCCAGGAGGCGCACCACAGAAATCAGGCTGCCACGCAATTACGTAAAATGTAATATGTCGACTACTGCTAAATGTTATGGTGCTCGCCCTGCTTTGGACCCCCAGGCAGGTGCAGTGCCGGGCCATATACTTCGTAAGGGTCTAACCACAACTAATGGAGGTCCTTCTCAGATGTCCTGCGGAGCCAGAGGGCCTGACAATAAAACGTCTGGCCGTACCAAACAAAGACTTAAAATAATGCACTGGAATGCAGAGGGTATCAACAAAAAAAAGAATAGAACTAGAAAACATCTTGGCCAAAGAAAATATAAGTGTATGTTGCTTGCAAGGAACTCACCTGAACGAAAATATAGCCTTCAAAATCAGAGGCTACCAGTGTTACCGATCTGACCTAATGGACAGGCGAAAGGGTGGGATACTGACTCTTGTCAAAAAAAAAAAACATTCCTACTTCCCAAATTGAAGTTTACATGGAAGGGGCTGAGTATCAGGCACTTAAACTTAAGACAGACAATACAGACCTTCACTTGATCTATTACTACTGTCCAAATGACCGCCCACAGACACTGGACACACTGCCATTAAAAGAAAAAAAAAATGATTGTGTGTGGCGACTTCAACAGCCACTCGCAGAGCTGGGGCTATGATCACATGGACCAGAGAGGAGAGAGACAGGAAGACTGGCAGGATGAGAATAGATTCATCCTGATTAACAAGCCGTCTGACCCACATACCTTCTACTCGAGATCATGGCACACTACAACTACACCTGACCTGGTGTTTCATTCACCAGACCTGGAGTCGAACATTACACGAATTGTTGGGATACAACTTGGTGGCAATGACCATCGGCCAGTCTTTGATCATCGGCCAGGCAATGTACAAGCATCGCACCAGCATACTGGTTAGAAACCTGAACACTGAAGACATATATAAAGTAGTTGAAGAGTTTGGGAAATGCATACCTCCAGGCAGCATGAGAAACAATACCAAGAGGAGCCCGTAAACATTATAAACCCTACTGGAGTAGTGAACTGAACAGTTGCATAATGATGTGGAGTATGTAGAAAGCTAATAGAGGCCAATCCCAACCAAGAGCACCACAATAAATTCCAGCATGCAAAAGCACAATTTCAAAGGGCCCAACTGCAGGCTAGACGGAAAAGCTGGCAGGAGAAAACAGAGTTCTGCACTTTGAAAGAGACACAAGGAAGTTGTGGAAGCTAATAAAACAGCTTAACGATGAGGGCACAGGGAGAAACTCAAAAATTGCACTACATAAAGACGGAAACATCTTAACGGGAAAGCAAACAGCTGACCATTTTTGCGGACTCATTCGCACAAGATAAACAATATCGAAATTAGTCCAGAGAAACAACAAGAGTTTCGAGAGAAATGGCAACATACAGGACAGAAGGAAATCTACATGAGGTTATGGAGACACCTATCACATCAGTGAACTGGAGCTAGCCATATCAAAACTTAAAATGAGAAAGTCACCAGGAGCTGATGGTATCTCCAATGAAATGATCAGGAACCTAGGAACAGAGGCCAAAGCAAAGCTGCTACAACAGATCTTTAATAACACAGGGACCTTAGGCAGTGTTCCACAAGTCTGCAGAGAAGCAATCATGATACCTCTAATAAAATCTGGGAAAGACAGTTCCATTGCCTCCATCTACAGACCCATTAGTCTCACCAGCTTTCTCTGCAAAACAATGGAGCGCATCATCAATCACAGACTACAGTGGTAACGTTGAAAGTGAAACATTCTTGTGCCACAACAGTTTGCCTTTAGGCAGTGCTACTACTACGGAAGATCAGACAACCTACCTTCTCTCAAGAAGTTGAGGATGCATTCCAAGAGAAGAAGCTGGTACTTGCGGCTTGGATAGATCTGAAGAAAGCCTTTGCACAAAGTCTGGAAAGAAGGTCTGATGAAGAAACTGAGAAACTGTAAAGTCAATGGAAGAATGTACAAATGGGTGAAAGCATACTTGCACAACAGAAGAGCCCGAGTACAGATAGATGGTCTCAAGAGCAAGGAAGTACTATTGCGTCACGGTGTTCCCCAGGGCGGAGTCCTGTCCCCAACACTTTTTCTAATCTTCATCAATGATCTTGTTGCTAATCTACCGTATGGAATTAAAGCGGCAATGTACGCTGATGACCTGGTTTTGTGGAGCGCAGATGAACATACATCAGTGGCCACCATATTGCTACAGAGAGCTGTAGATACATTTGTTGCATGGGCGGATAGATGGTGTGTCAGCATAAACACTGACAATTGCATCACCACTCTATTTACCCTTTCTCCGAAACAAAAGGCAGGATCATTCAGATAAATGGAACACCCCTAAGAGAAGATAAAGAACCAACATACCTTGGTGTAACATTCGACGACAGGCTGACATGGAGAAAACACATTAAAAAATGCAGTAGCAAAAGCCAGAAGGAAAATAGCCATCCTGAGAAAGCTAATTGGAACCACTTGGGGAGCCAGTGGGAAAATACTTAGCAAAGTTTATCAACAGAGCATACGACCACACTTGGAATACGGGTCAACTGCGTGGTGTTCGACATCAAAACCCACATTACAGGAGCTGGACAAGGTGCAAAATCAAGCTCTTAGAGTCATCACAGGAGGGATGAGATCAACCCCCATAGTAGCAATGGAGAAGAATGGGGAGGACACAACCACTGAGAGAACGCAGAGATACAAAAACACTAATCCAGGCAGACATGTTCCTCAGCTTGCTAGGCCACCCTATGAAGAACCGATTTGAAAACTTAGCTATGGGGCGGTTGAAAAGTAGTAGTTTCATCCACCAAGGCCAAACAACTCTGCAGAGAAACCATCCATCTTCCCACAGTTGGTATCCCCCTGACAACTATTCCAGAGCGAACCCCGTGGAAAGATGAGCATAGACTATCGCTACAAATCCAGGCAAAAGTAAGAGGAATATTTGACAAGGAAGAACAGAACAGTGTACAGCGCAGAACAGCCACTCTCAGCTTCCTTGATAACGAATACCCACAGGATCTCTGGATCCGAGTCTACACAGATGGGTCAGCACAAAATGCTGTTCGAAATGGAGGAGCGGGAGTGTACATAGAATACCCAAATAATACTAGAGGACACGGCCAGAGTTCCAACAGGAAAGTACTGCCATAACTATGATGCTGAAATTGAGGCAATCAAGATAGCCACAGAGAAACTTACAAAATACCAGCCATGGTACACAACCTGTGGTGATATTGACAGATGCAAAATCCGTAATAGAGGCGCTCCTGTCTGGGAAATTGCCAGTTCTAAGGACACTACTTTCTGAACTTAGCAGTCAGCGTAAGGTCACCATACAGTGGATACCATCCCACTGTGGAGTCCCCGGAAACGACAGAGCTGATCGATTGGCTAAGGAAGGAGCAAAAGAAGAACAACCTGATGTGCCCATTACATACCACCAAAAGAAAAGAATGATCAAATCAGTCAGAAGGCCACCAAACCCTACTCAAGACGACTACCACGTTATGGACAGACCAGAACAGGTCCTTCTTCTGCGCTTCAGAACAGAACACAATAGATTACGCAACCACATGTATACAAAATTCAAGATTGGTGACTCAGCCATGTGCACATGTGGTTTGGCGTAGCAGACAGCAGAGCACATACTCCAGGAATTGCCCAAACTACAACATATCCAGGCAAACCTTCTGGCCTAGAGAGACAACAGTGGAAGATAAACTCTATGGACCGCTGAGTGAACTAAAAAGACTGTTAGATTCATACAAGAGACAACATTGTAGTTATAAACATATTTCAGGCGAACGAAAGAAGAAGAAGAAGAAGACATGTAACATTATATTCAAAGGCATTTATGCGCTGTTCAGCTTGTTTAGTAAGTGTCCAGGTCTCACAGGCGTATGTGGCAATGGGAAAGATGCATGCTCTTAAAAATCTAGTTGTTGTAGGTCAATCTCTCCCTCTCCACAATTTATTTAGTTGTTTTAGTCTTTGAAGAGCAGTGTATATTCAATCTTTTAATTTCTTTCATCGTGTCACCATTGTTGGTAATCAATGACCCAAGATATTCGTAACTTCCACTACCTCCCAATTTATCCATACAAACATATATTTCTTTCTCCATAGTAGTTTAATCTTTATGCATTATCTTCGTGTTTGCTATGTTAAGATATAAGTTGTGGTGTTCTCTACTCAATTGGGTTGAGCCTATTAGGTTTTTCTATATCATTCTGTGTTGTGGATAGCAATACTGTATCATCAGCATATAGAATCTCTGGTATGTCATGACCACAGATATTTAGGGCATCATATAGCTCACTGTTTATATCATCTCCGACATTTCTCATTGCTATAAAACAAGTCGCTGACGCTATGAAACATATGAAGAATGGAAAAACAGTTGGGCCAGATGAAAATCACAGCAGAAGAATTAGAAGTATTGGGAGAACTTGGGGTAGATATATTAACCAAAATGCTGAATGATATTTACAACAGTGGATATTTACCGAGGGATATGCTGACATCTATATTTATATCAATACCAAAGAGACCAGGAGCAATTGAATGCGAAGATTTTCGTAAAAAATTATGTCACTAAGCTTCTACTCAGAATTATAATGAGAAGAACAAGAAAGAAAATACAAATGTAAATTAGTGAAGAACAGTGTGGTTTTATGGAAGGAAAGGGTACAAACAATGCATATCTATATATATATATATAATATATATATATATATATATATATATATATATATATATATATATATATATATATATATATATATATATATATATATATATATTGCGAACACTATGTTCGTCAGCGATGTTGGACAGACCACCGTCTCAATATATGGAAAATAAACATACACATCAAACCACCAATGCACTCAAGGGGTAAAAATTTAAGGGAAAAAAAATGTCACCCGCCTAAACAGCAAGAAAATGCAGCTGTCATTTGAAAATATGCTGGAAGAAGCGCCTCAAGCCCAATGCTGCAGCTAACATGATGCAGAAACAGAGTGGAGAGCCCTAATGACGTAATTTACAACACTGCTATGGAAAACCTGGTCCAGCCCCCAGAAAGTATAAAGATTGGTTTGATGAAAATTCCGAAGACATCAACCCAATTGCTGGCCGAGACACATCTTCTCCTCAAGGCACATTTGAATGACCCGAAGTCAACATAAAAAATTAAAAAAAAAGATGATTTAAAGAACATTCAGAGAGTAGTGCAGCAGCAACTTCGGAACATGCGGGACTCCTGGCTGAGCAGCTAAGCTGATGACATTCAAGGCTTTGATGACAGACATGATATGAAAAACTTCTACGACTCACTGAAAGCGGTCTATGGTCCTACATCACCAGGCATAGTTCCCCTCCTCAGTGCAGATGGGGGAACATTGGTCACCTATAAGAAAGAAATCCTTCAACGCTGGGCAGAACATTTAAGCAACATCTTAAATGCAACTTCCTTCTTCGATGATGAAACCATCAACTGCCTTCCTCAAGTTCCCACTAATGATACACTTGATGACCTGCCAACCATAGTGTAAGTAAACAAAGCAATCCAGAAACTCTCCAGTGGCAAGGCACCTGGTCCTGATTCCATCCCAGCAGAGATATACAAGGCAGCTTGGTCGGCCCTAACAGAGCAGCTTCACCAAGTCTTTACAAACATATAAGTGAACGAGACCATGCCACAAGATTTCAAGGACGCCTCAATAGTCCACCTTTACAAACGTAAAGGAAACAGCCAATCCTGTGACAACCACCGAGGCATCTCCTTGCTTTCAATTGCAGAGAAGATACTCGCCAGAATTCTGCTCAATCGCCTCACAGCCCATCTCGATCAAGTCTTCTTCCTGAGAGTCAATGTGGCTTCAGAAAGAACGAGGCACTGATGACATGATTTTCGCTGCAAGGCAGCTGCAAGAGAAATGGTCAGGAACAGAACTGCGAAATATTCTCCACTTTCATTCACCTTACCAAGGCTTTGATACAGTCAGCAGAGAAAGACTGTGGAAGATTATGGCAAAATATCGCTGTCCACGAAAGACTGTCCAAATAGTGCGGCTATTTCATGATGGTATGCAGGCAAGAGTAAAGGTAAATGGTGAACTGTCTGAGCCCTTTCCTGTCACCAATGGGGTGAAGCAAGGATGTGTCCTGGCACCAACACTGTTCAGCCTCATGTTTTCAGCTATGTTGACGAATGCCTTCGAGAACAGCGACATTGGAATAGACATCAACTACCGCATGGATGGAAAGTTATTCAATCTCAGAAGGCTGAAAGCTAACATAAAAAATTAACAGGGACACCGTCAGAGAGCTCCTGTTTGCTGATGATTGCGCTCTATATGCCAACTCAGAGGCAGACATGCAACACAATGTTTCAGCTTTCTCACATGCCAGTGCCAATTTTGGGCTCAATATCAACTTGGAGAAGATTGTAGTTATGTACCAGCCATCTCCAAGAAATAATCTAAATGGACAAATTCACCTATCTTGGCAGCACTGTGTCACAAGCTGCCACACTTTATGACGAAATGAATGCAAGAATCTCCAAGGCCAGCGTGGCCTTTGGTAGACTGTACAAGAATGTATGGGTCAGAAATGGAATAAGCCTGCAAGCAAAGCTGAAAGTCTACAAAGCAGTTGTATTATCCACACTGCTATATGCTTGTGAAACCTGGACTGTTTATCAGCGACACGCTAGGAAATTAAACCACTTCCACACAGTCTGCCTTAGGAAGCTACTGAAGATTAAATGGCAAGACAAGACCCCAGATACTGAAGTCCTAGAAAGAGCGTCCATGCCCAGTATCCACACTACTCTTATGGAGAATCAGATTCGCTGGGCTGGTCACTTGACTCGCATGCCAGATCACAGGCTCCTTAAACGAATTTTTTACGGCGAGTTGCGTTGTGGTAAACGCTCCCAAGGCGGCCAGAGGAAACGCTTTAAAGACACTCTGAAAATCTCACTGAATGCTTTTGGAATTCATCAAGACACCTGGGATACTGCAGTCAGAAACCGAAATTCGTGGCGTACATCATTACGCAAGGGTGCAGTCACGTGTGAGGCAACCAGGACTGCATGAGCTGTAAAGTAAAGGCAGGACAGAAAAACCACTGCAGGAAATCCTCCTCCAAAAACGTCAAGCATTCTTTGTCCACATTGTCAAACAACGTTTCGAGCCAAAATAGGCCTTATTAGCCATCTTAGAACTCACAGCTCCATACTTTCAACCCCACTGGATGAAATGAATGGTCATTATCATTCTTGATGGACAAACAACATTACTAACACTAATAGAAAGGTCAATAGAGAAACAGAGAGACATATATTTATGCTTCATAGATTATACTAAGGCATTTGATAAAGTAAAACATGATGAGCTGGTTAAAATGTTTGAAGATATCAACATTGATGGGAAAGATTTAAGAATAATAAAGAACATATACTGGAACCAAGTAGCAGCAATTAAAATGGGAAATACAGAGTGTAGTTACGAACAGATAAAGCTAGGAGTACGACAGGGGTGTGTCTTGTCACCCGATCTCTTCTCCCTATATAGCAAAGAAATAATGAAAGAGATCAAAGAGAAGCCAGGAATACTAATCGGAGGATATAATACAAACAACATACGCTATGCAGATGACACAGTATTGGTGGCTGATAATGCAACATACCTACAACAATTGTTGGACATTGTAGTAACAGAGAGTGCACAGAAAGGACTCTCATTTAATATCAAGAAAACAGTAACAATAGTGATTTAAAAGAAAATTGGGACACCAAAATGTGACATAGAATTAGAAGGGAAAATTCTCAACCAAGTGGATACTTTTAAATACCTAGGGGCACTTATAAAATCAGATGGAAGATGTACAAGAGAGATTAAGAGCAGAATAGGGCAGGCAAAAGCCGCATTTCAGAAAATGAAGTGTATCTTATGCAATAAGTCGCTATCAATGAATGTAAAAAAGAGAGTGCTAACATGCTATATAGAACCAGTTTTGCTGTATGGCAGATGAATCTTGGAATGTAAATGAACAAATTAGTAAGAACTTAGAAGCAACAGAGACGTGGTTTTTAAGATGAATGTTGCGAATTCCTTGGACTGCCAGATTTACTAACAATGAATGCCTGACTGACGCTAATGAAACTAGAACACTATATACAACGATAAGAAAGAGACAAACAGCTTTCTTTGGTCATGTGATGAGAAGCGAGGCATTGGAGAACATCGTGACAACTGGAAAGATCGAGGGGAAGAGAGGCAGAGGCAGACCAAGAGAAATGATGCTGGACGGATTGAGACGGTGGCATGGAGAAATATCATCAGCAGAGTTGATCCAGAACACCAAAGACTGAGATGTGTGGAGAGCCATGAACGCCTACGCCAGCCGGCAGGGCACTTGATGATGATGATGCTGATGCTGATGATAAAACCATGTCTATTTCACGCCTTCAGACGCGTTTTGGGCATATGGAGCCAGACCCATATTTGTATAGACCAATCGGCACTAGTTCAAGGATATGGTCACCATCATGCCGGCTGCTCTTACTTCCCAAGACATTTCCTGGGTTTAATTTTAGACTGGGGCGATGATTGAGTCCAGGCAAAATGTAAAATAATCATATTCCCACCGATGTGGACTGGGGCAAAGATAGAGTTCAGGGAAAATATAAAATAATCATATTCCCACCGATGTGGATTGAGCCCATATCACCAGCTAAAGTTGGGAGTCTATCCACTACGTCATCACGCTTCCCATGTGGTTGTCACCGGGGCTTTTAAACTAAAATATTGCATTCACATGTCAGTATATTATGGACCAAAATACAGAAAAATAATGAAATTCTACAAAATATGAGCAATCAAGAACACTGGCTGTTAAACCGCATTGTGTCTCGGAAACAAAACTACTTAGTCATATTAAGCGTCATAGTACTTTTGAAAGAGAAGAAATAAATAAAATATCATTATACAATCACCAATGTGGAGCTTATAAAAAGAACTAGAGAAACACCAGTTCGTAGAGAAAAGACGTTAGCGCTGGATGGACCTTACATTGGGAACACAAGAGAATAGGGTAACTAGAAAAGCCTTAGTCTAGAGCCCACAAAAAAAAAAGAGTATAGAAGAACACATAACAACTCTTGGAGAAGAGAAATTGAAATATAAATGAACAATATGTGAACTACATGGACATAAATGCATGGGATAGCTGAGGATATGAGGGCTTGGTGTAGGCTGGTTGGGGAAGAAATGGCAAGAGATCCAGAAATTGATCCACGTAGTATTCTGCAATAGACCTGCTACATAGTGACGAAGATGATATATATATATATAAAATACACACATTTATACATATGTACAAAGGCAACGTTTAGTTGTTTTTATTTCTTCAATGATTGATTGATTGATTGATTGATTTAGGAACCGACATCACAGCATTCGGGACATTCCCATAAGCGCTCCGTCCCCATCCTCAGCAGCCAGCGAAGAGTTCCAACACTAATAGTTCCAGTAGCAGTCTGATTATATGTCCGTCTCGCCTTTCCTCTGAGCGTCTTCAATGAGAGGTAACCTACTATTTTGTGTATACTTTGGTCTTGGGGATTAGAAAATGTGATTATCATAGTAACTTACAAATTAAGAAATGCATTTATCTTCGAAAGTAAACCGTCAGAAATTTAACATGGGGTTATTGAATTTGAGAGAATAATAGCAAAGCAGTATGCAGTTGTATTCAATTTGTTGTACAAGATGTATGCATTTGATGTATGCATCAAGATTTCACTACATGAAAGGACAATTTTGACATCGAAATAACGTCACTAGCCCTACTCGACAAATTTATTGAAGAAGGCATATTGCCGGCTGCCAAGCCACAACCCATTAACATTGTTAATATTCTGATGGGAATAATTAATTCTTTTTGCGAGCTAACATATTCCACAATATCATCAACACGTTTTTTATCTGTCCCATGTGTTCTCACAAAGCTGCTTTATATCATGTCTATTACACGCCTCCAAACGCTTTGGCATATGGTGCTAGACCAATATTTGTATAGACCAATGGGCAAAAGTTCGATGATATGTTCAGCATCAAGCCGGCTGCATTTACTTCTCATTACTGTTTAGTACTAAATTGCACCACATTATCTTCTCAAGATTTCATGAATATTCACATATCAGAAGCAGTGAACTATCAGACGAATGTTGCAAATTCCTTGGACTGCCAGAGTCAATAACGACAATTGCCTGAAAGAGGCTAATGAAACCAGAACATTATATATATATATATATATATATATATAAATATATATATATGTTTTTTTTAATGTTACATATCCTTTGCAGGACGTTGCAGTCAACATCACCATTTTTCAGCTGCTGTTTATGTACTAGGCAAGTTTTTACGTTCAGTAGTTTGTCATTGCTTTCTGAACGACCGGCTCTCATACAAACACGTTATAACACAACGCGACACACATTATATACAACAATAAATAAGAGACAAACAGCTTTATTTGGTCATGTGATGAGAAGAGAGGCATTGGGGAACATCGTGACTACTCGAAAGATCATTATGAGATAACAATAGAAGGGATAGTACTTAACCAAGTTTATACATTTAAATACCTTGGACAAATATAACATAACTAGCTGACCCGGCCCGGCTTCGCCCAGACCCTGATGGGGAGCATCTCATTTAATTCATATAAGTTCCCGTTCCGACTATCTATCTGTCTGTCTGTCTGACCCGGCCCGGCATCGCCCAACTCCTGGTGGGGAGCATCTCATTTAATTCATATAAGTAGTCATATAAGTTCCCGTTCCCGACTGTCTGTCTGTCTGTCTGTCTGTCTGTCTGTCTGTCTGTCTGTCTGTCTGTCTGTCTGTCTGTCTGTCTGTCTGTCTGTCTGTCTGTCTGTCTGTCTGTCTATCTGTCTGTCTGACCCGGCCCAGCCCATGGTGGAGAGCATCTCATTTAAATTATATAAGTAGTCATATAAGATCCCGTTCCCGACTATCTGTCTGACTGTCTGTCTGTCTTGGGTAAATGTAGGAGGGAGGAGGAAGAGGGAGGTGGAAGAGGGAAGAGGAGGGAGGAGGAGGGAGGAGACAGGAGGAGTAGGGAGGAATAGGAGGGAGGAGGAGGGATTAGGAGGAGGAGGGATGAGTAGGGTGGAGGAGGAGGCGAGGAGGAGGGAGGAGGAAGAGGGAGGAGGAGGGAGAAGGAGGGAGGAGGAGAACGCAGGAGGAGAAGGGAGCAGGGGGAGGAGAGGGAGGAGGAGGGAGAGGGAGGAGGAGGAAGGAGGAGGAGAGAGTAGGAGGAGGGAGGAGGCGGAGGGAGAAGGAAGAGGGAGGAGGAAGAGGGAGAAGGAGGAGGGAGAAGGAGAAGGAGGGGGAGGAGGAGGAGGGAAGAGGAGGAGGGAGGAGGAGGAGGGAGGAGGAGGAATGTGAAGGTAGGAGGAGGGAGAAGGTAGAGGGAGGAGGAGGAGGGAGGCGGAGAGAGGTGGAGGGAGGAGGAGGAAGAGGGAGGAGGAGGAATGTGAAGGGAGGAGGGGGGAGGAGGTAGAGGGAGGAGGAGGGAGGAGGAGGAGGTAGAGGGAGGAGGAGGAGGAGGAGGAGGGAGGAGGCGGAGAGGGAGGAGGAGGAAGCGGAGGGGGAGGAGGGAGGAGGAGGGAGGAAGAAGGAGGAGGAGGGAGGAGGAGTGATGAGGAGGAGGGAGGAGGAGGAGGGAGGAGGAGCGAGGAGGAGGAGGGAGGAGGAGGGAGGAGGAGGAGGGAGGAGGAGGAAGAGGGAGGAGGAGGAATGTGAAGGGAGGAGGAGGGAGGAGGTAGAGGGAGGAGGAGGAGGGAGGAGGAGGAGTGAGGAGGAGGAGAGGGAGGAGGAGGAAGGAGGAGGGGGAGGGAGGAGGAGGAGGGAGGAAGAAGGAGGAGGAGGGAGAAGGAGGGATGAGGAGGAGGAGGGAGGAGGAGGAAGAGGGAGGAGGAGGAATGTGAAGGGAGGAGGAGGTAGAGGGAGGAGGAGGAGGGAGGAGGAGAAGGGAGGAGGAGGGATGAGGAGGAGGGAGGAGGAGGAAGAGGGAGGAGGAATGTGAAGGGAGGAGGAGGGAGGAGGTAGAGGGAGGAGGAGGAGGGAGGAGGAGGAGAGGGAGGAGGAGGAAGGAGGAGGGGGGAGCAGGAGGAGGAGGAGGGAGGAAGAAGGAGGAGGAGGGAGAAGGAGGGATAGGGAGGAGGGGGAGGGAAAGAGGAAGAGGGTAGGAGGAAGAGTGGAGAGGAGGAGGGAGGAGGTAGAGGGAGGAGGAGGAGGGAGGAAAAGGGAGGAGGGAGGAGGAGGAGGAGGAGGTAGGAGGAGGAGGAAGAGGGAGGAGGAGGAGGAGGAGGAAGGAGGAGGAAGAAGGAGGAGGAAGAGGGAGGAGGATGGAGGAGGGAGAGGAAGGAAGAGGGAGGAGGAGGAAGGAGGAGGAAGAGGAAGGAGGAGGAAGATGGAGGAGGAGGAAGAGGGAGGAGGAGGATGGAGGAGGGATAGGGAGGAGGGGAAGAGGAAGAGGGTAGGAGGAGGAGGAGGGGAGAGGAGGAGAAGAAGGGAGAAGGAGGGAGGAGGAGAAGGAGGAGGAGGGAGGAGGAGGGGAGAGGAGGAGGGAGGAGGCAGAGGGAGAAGAAGGAAGGAGGAGGAGGAAGGAGGGAGAGGAAGGAGGGAGAATGAGGAGGGGAGGAAGGAAAGGGAGGTGGAAGAGGAGGAGGAGGGAGGAGGAAAGAGGTAGGGGGAGGAGGAGGTAGAGGGAGGAGGAGGAGGAAGGAAAGGGAGGAGGAAGAGGAGGAGAAGGGAGGAGGAGGGTGGAGGGAGGAGGAGGAGGGAGGAGGTAGGGGGAGGAAGAGGGAAGAGGGAGAAGAAGGGAGAAGGAGGAGGGAGGATGATGAGGGAGAAGGAGGCAGGAGGAGGAGGAGGGAGGCAGGAGGAGGAGGGATGAGGAGGGAGAGGGAGGAGGAGGGAAGAAGAGGGAGGAGGGGGGAGGAGGCGGAGGGAGTAGGAGGGAGGAGGATGGAGCAGGAGGGGAGAGGAAGAGGGAGAAGGAAGAGGGAGAAGGAGGAGGGAGGAGGGAGAGGGATGAGAGGGAGGAGGAAGAGGAGAAGGGTGGAGGAGGAGGTAGAGGGAGGAGAAGAGAGGGGGAGAGAGTTCGCCATTCCGAATTCATACTCGTCTAGTTCTTCCCTTCTACACGACTGTAGATAACTTCCTTACACATAAAAAGATGAATTGTTATTGATATTGCCGTGGCATGGAGGAATATCAGCAGCAGAGTTGATTAAAAAAAACAAAGACTGAG
>JACEFZ010018420.1:150000-210000 GCA_014155875.1 Cepaea nemoralis
AAGAACGCAGGGGAGGAGGAGGAGGAGATGGAGGAGGAGGGAGGAGAGAGGAGAGAGGAGGAGGAGGAAGGAGGCGGAGGCGAGGAGGTGGAGGGAGGAGGTGGAGGGAGAGGCGGAGGGAGGAGGAGGGTGGAGGAAGAGGGAGAAGGATGAGGCAGGAGAAGGAGGGGAAGGATGAGGAGGGAGGATGAGGAAGAGGGATGAGGAGGAGAAGGGAGGTGGAGAGAGGAGGAGGTAGGAGGAGGAGGGATGAGGGGGAGGACGTAGGGGGAGGAGGAGGGAGGAGGAGGGAGTAGGAGGAGAGAGGAGGAGAATGGAGGAGGAAGGAAGAGGAGTGATTAGGAGGAGGTAGGAGGAAGAGGGAGAAGGAGGACGGAGAAGGAAGAGGAGGGAGGAGGAGGGAGGAGGAGGAGGTAGGAGGAGGAGGAAGAGGGAGGAAGAGGAGGGATGTGGAGGGAGGAGGAGGAGGAGGTAGAGGTAGGAGGAGGGAAGAGGAGACGAGAGATGAGGAGGGAGGAGGAGAAGGGAGGAGGAGAGGAGGAGGAGGGGGAGGAGGTAGGAGGGGGAGGGAGGAGAAGGGGGGGAGGAGGGATAAGGGGGAGGACGTTAGAATTAGAAGGAGGGAGGAGGAGGGATTGGTAGGAGAGAGGAGGAGAAGGGAGGAGGAAAGGAAGGGAGTGATTAGGAGGAGGGAGGAGGGCGAGGATGGTAGGAGGAAGAGGGAGGAGGAGGGAGGAAGGAGGAGGAGGAGAAAGAGGGAGGAGGAGGAGGGAGAGGGAGGAGGGGGAGGAAGAGGAAGAGGGTAGGAGGAGGAGGGGAGAGGAGGAGGAGGATTATTAACGCATATGCCTGTAGACAACTGCAGCGAAAAGGTGGGTCTGTCTATCTATCTGACCCGCGTGGCTTTGCCCAGCTCCTGGAGGGTAGCGTCTCATTAAATTCATACAACAAAAAAAGTAACTTAAAAGAATGTCCTTCCACACACCATCCATTATTTTTAATGAAAACTCTTTCTAATCACCTGCATGACTACAGTAACTTCTTAAGCATAAAAAGATGAGTTACAATGTTATGCATTGTGCATTATTTTTATGAAAACTTTGAAAATGCCTTACAGATTGTATCATTATTTATTATAACTCATATGCCGGTACATAACTATGGACAAAGAGTTTATAAATCTTTGAAAACGATGCCACAATATGACTATAAGTTATACAGAAAAGTTATGCCCCTTGAAATAACTTTTACAGAGTTAAGTCCCCTGAGATATATTAAATTATAATGAAAAGTGAAAAATGAAATAATATTGGGTAAGCAGCCGATTTCACACTAAAATAATATGACAGTGGGCTGCAGTGGAATGAAAGGAAGACGTGAAGAAAATTTCATCTCAATCGGATGGGCCGTTCGCGAGCGGACAAAGGACATACGGACAGACAGACAGACAGACAGACAGACAGACAGACGGAGATCGCAATTTATATATATATATATATATATATATATATATATATATATATATATATATATATATATATATATATATATATATATATATATATATATATACATATATATATATATATATACTATATATATATATATATATATATATATATATTGTCACGGGATACTGTGAGTTAATGATTCCATGATGAACTTTACTAGTAAGATTTATTACAAGGTATGAGGAGGGTTAACAATCGAGTACTTCAGTCTGAAATGAGGACGAATTAAAGGTTATTGACCGACAGTATAAATTAGGATACAGTGTAAGGAGTCATTGACCAGCTCTGTCAACGGAGAAAAACAACGGGGAGACTTCAACAACGGAAAACGTACGAAGACGGCGATCAAAGGGTTCGGACGCTTTGAGGTACTAGCGTCGGAGAATACAGGGAAACAGCGTAGGAACGGAGCGAACCGGAGCACGGAGCGTCCCGAATGTATACGTGACTTCACAGACTTTTGATGTGGGGACTTACGGCAAATTTGATTGTAGATCAAACAAACAACGGAGGATTGGACACTCGATATAAATAGTAGAAACTGGGTTTTCTGTTTTAGTGTGTGTTCCAAAACTGGACAGAGATATCTATTAATCCTATATGTGGAAAAGAAAATATATTCCCGTATTGTTTAAGGCAATGGGATATTGGTGCATATGTGCTTATATATATATTTCAATTCCTGGATTTCAATAGAGTATATAAGGTATTGTAGCAGTCGCGTAATAGTAGCATATTGATATAGATGTTTGTGCTTAGCAGTGCTTTCTATTAGTGAATAGTTTAGACTGTAGTGCACTCATCTGTCTTATGTCTGAGTGTTCTTCGGAGGCTTCTCAGTATGGCCGGAGAAAGACACTCACATAAGAAGTAGTTTGTAACAGACTCATATCACCTGATTGTATAATCCCACAGGTTTCATATATAATCCTGACCTGTTCAGAAAAGAGTAAAGAGTAAAGATGAAGAAGTCACAGGTGCAGTGAAAGTATGTCACGATAACAAATTCAACCTAAACAGTCACTAAGAGTGGGTTGACATAACGAATGGTAAGAAACAGGTTCTTGTGAACCCCAGTGAAAGAAATTTAAGTTATAAAAGCAGAGTAATAGGGAAAAATATAGTGCAATTAGGTAATCACTTAAAAGAAACATTGAAGAACACGAGAACATTTACCATAGAAATAGACATTTATAGACAGTGGTGATGTGTATTCAGTGGTGGACTATACTACCTTCCAAAACAGGACATATCTGAACTTCAATGACTTACCTTACTTGGATTATTTTTCGGATGATAAGACATTGACAATTGTTTCAAAAATTGGATTAAGTCCAGACTCAAGCAGGAGGAGAGCATCCAGGGTGAGAGCTGTCCAATTCTATGTTTGATGTCTGTGTTTTGGCCGTATGACTATGCTAGAGGAGATACGGAGACTAACATTCAAAAGTCCTATCTTGCACTCACACTAGCAGACACTACCAACTACATATACACATTCAATACATACAACTGACATAGTTTTCAACAATAAACATGTTATTAATTGTTGTCAGGGTATGTTATGAGAGAGAGAGAGAGAGAGAGAGAGAGAGAGAGAGAGAGAGAGAGAGAGAAATATAGTGTATGGAAGACAGAAGGGAGGAATGTAGACAAAAGTCATTCAATAGTTCCAATAGTAGAAAGATATTAAAGGTGAGCTTGTCGAGTCCACTTTCCTCCAGGGACGACAAGTGACATTAAATGGTGGAGCAAGCGGGGTACTACATAATACCCACAGTAAATGGAGTGCAAACCGGAGTACTGCAACTGCATAAGAGTACCTGCTCAGCTTGGTACATGCATATTGGTACCTACATATTGGGAAATACATAAGAGTATACATTGATGACTTTTAATGGAAGGATTGTCCATAGGATATATGGTGCCATTACATTATGGTAGAAACATGTCATTAATGCTGGTGACTTACAGTGAGAAAGTTCCAGACAGGGTGAATGTGGATAGGTGTTCAGACACATTACTATTTGTGCACAATTTCACAAGTCTACGATAAGTCTTTATCCTATATCTCATCTTGTGGTTGAGAGAGTGGTTGTGATGTACTGTGTGGTGTCGTAGATACATAATATTTAGATATACATAGATAAAGTTATATAGGTTCTAATAGAATATATTTCTATAGTGAGTATTTCCTTACTGCCTTGAAGTGTCTTTACTCTATCTGCTGACTTACCTTCTTTAATATGGCCACTTCTAAACTAACAACAGCAGAACTTAGGGCCAACGGGGAAGAAATTGGGTTATCTGGTTCGGCCCTAACGGATTACGTACAGGAGAGAGAGAGGGAAATTCGTCAAGCAGAACGAGAAGATCGAAAGGCCAAGTTGGAATTGAAACGCATGGAAATGGAACAGAAGTCCAAGCGACTGGGAATGGAACAAGAGGCCAAGATACTTGACATGGAACAGGACAACAAGAGGTTGCAAGCTGAAGAGGCGGACAAGATGAGGCAACATGAATACCGCATGAAAGAGTTAGAACTCAAAACACAAACTAAGGGAGAGATAGATGGCGCGGAAGGCGGATCATCGTTACATGGTTCAACCAACATGAGTGGATCTAGCTACCATGCAATGAAGTTTCCCTTAGCTGTTTATGATGAGTCTAAAGAAAAATTTGACAACTTTGCGAATCGATTAGAGGCAATGGCATCAGCTATGGGACTGGATAGAAGCAGATGGGCTCTTAAATTATCCCAGGCCTTACGAGGTTCGGGATACGAGGTTTATACACGCCTACCACCAGGTTATGAAAATAATTACGAGGAATTAAAAGCCGCTTAAATGAAGCATTTTGAAATCACAGCACAAACGTATCGGCAGAAGTTTAGATCGTCTAGACGAGAGCCGGGAGAGCTATTCGCCGCCTACAGTCTGAGGCTGAAATCATATCTCCAGAAATGGATGGACTTGGCAGAGTTCAAGCGGGACTATGAGAGTCTGGAAGAGCTCATGGTGGCCGATCAGATGCGCCAGCAAATGTAAGAACCCCTGAAGACATTTTTAGGAGAACAAGGGGCCGAACGGCTGGATGTTGTGAATAAGCTGGCGGAAAGATTCGTAGAAGTCCATGGGGAAGCTAAAGAAACAAATATACAACCCACCAAAGGTCAGGAGAAACAAGAGAAAAAGAAACCTAAGAACTGGGAAGGAGAAAAAGTGGAACCTTATATAAAGACGTCAACGGAGAGTTCAGAAAAGGTGAAGGAAGCAAACCCGAGCACCTCAAATTCTCCAGATAAACGACCGTGGTATGAGAAGTGGTTTTCGATTTGCAAGTCGCCCTCTCATAACACAAAGGACTGCAGATCGAAACCGAAAAGTTCTTACTTCGCGGCATGCCAAGTGATTCCTAAGAAGGTGATCACAGACAAGGCTGATGTCGGTGAAGAAACGCGGAACAAAGAAAGCATACGGAAAGTTTGGAAGGGAAAATGGAGCACACACTGCAGGGAGAAAACACATAATACTGTGGACTGCCGATGCAAAGAAAAGGTCGAGGAGATGGAACACACTCAGGACCAAGAGAGGCCACCTGTGGGTGAACTGATTGAAGTTAATGGCCAACAGGTTGTTTGTCTCTACGATTCAGATGTGGATGGGGAAGCTGTGATAGATGCCAGCCTAGTAAGCCCAGACCAACTAACAGGGGAGACCATAGAGATACAGCCGGTAATGAGGAGTGCTGTTACCATAACGCTGCCAATCACCAAGGTGGAGATTAAGTCCAGGTACGTCACGGGCATTATTCCTGCTGCTGTATTAGCTGATTTCCTATTCCCAATGATCATTGGCACAAAATACGTGTTTAGGGGGATGCCCAAACAGCCAGCCCACAGGAGAGCAGTAGCCAGTGGATCTCAGGGAAGGAAAAAGAGGCAGAGTCACGATGCAACAACTCAGAGATAGGAGAATTGCATACTGCCCAGAGGAAGGATACTGCGTTGCATCCTTGCTACAGGAAGCTGCAAAAATAGTGCTGAGCCACCAGAACGGGGACAGTACTTTCTGAAGAATCGACTACTCTATCGGAGAGCTGGGAGGGGAGACAACCTGCGCGAGCAGTGGGTGGTTCCAGAGACCCACCGTCCTCATATTCTTCAGAGTGGACACATCATAGCCGAGAATCGACATATGGGTGTCAGAGAGACATTGCAGCAAATTTCCGGCCTTTATTGCTGGCCAGGAATGACCGGAGATGTACGCCGGTTAGTGAAGTCTTGTTCAGAGTGTCAGAAAGCACAACCCAACAAGCGAATTAAGAGGAAACTAGCTCTTAAGGTGGAAGACAAAGTGGAAGTATGGGGTCCAGAAGAGAATAATGTACTCCAAGTAGGATGGAAAGGACCTTATCCTGTGGAAAAGGTGGTGTCCAAAAACATCTACAAAATCCGGATCGGGGAAGAGGAGAAAAATCTCCTAGGCATCTCATTAAGAAATATGAGGAGAGATCCGAGAGCAAAGCTTCACACTTTATGGTGTTGGCAGCCATTGGGACAAAGGTTACAAGTCCAGACGAAGAACAGAGATCGCCAGTACTACATAGGAGGGCATATGGAAAAGTACGTGATAGGTCAGATTTACCTAACAACGGGAAGAGGGAAATCACACGTCAGGGAAATGACAAGAGGGAAACCTTCAATAGTAACCAAGTTCAAAAGGGGTGGTAATGTCGGGAAAGGTGAGGAATGCCCAAGACTCCAACAGAAGATTGGCTGACCAGATCCAATATCGTCCAAGATGGTCCTGGAAGCAAAAGTCCAGGAGGTTTGGGAAAGACGACTCGGTCCAACGCGGACGAGGTGGAACATCCACAGAGACAAAGCCGGGGGAAACCAAGAAGACATTTAAGCAGTGTTACAATCAGGATGGGACAATCCGTCTGTAATGTGAGCCGTCGCTGACGCAAGTCGAGAGAAGGTCGACAGGACGTACAGGGGAGATGTGCCAACACAAGTTTCCGTCATGAGTAGCATAGTAGGGTGTCTATGAGGTCGCCTACTAGATGAGGAGGTGAGCCATGTGAGGATCCAGTCATATAATCAACACGTGATGTTCATAGCTACTTCGCAGAAGCTCAACGCACGGTGGATGTGATGGACGTTGTTGCTGCAACAGGACAACTTCACAGTGGAATACATCTCGGGTAAGGATAATGTAGGAGCGGATTTCTTATCTAGACATCCAACTCCAGAGGAAGAGGAATAGGTGTGATGATCATAGGAATCAAACCTACAGAGAGAAAGAGTCGACGCGGTCAACTCTCTTAAGAGGGGGCCTATGTCACGGGATACTGTGAGTTAATGATTCCATGATGAACTTTACTAGTAAGATTTATTACAAGGTTTGAGGAGGGTTAACAATCGAGTACTTCAGTCTGAAATGAGGACGATTTAAAGGTTATTGACCGACAGTATAAATTAGGATACAGTGTAAGGAGTCATTGACCAGCTCTGTCAACGGAGAAAAACAACGGGGAGACTTCAACAACGGAAAACGTACGAAGACGGCGATCAAAGGGTTCGGACGCTTTGAGGTACTAGCGTCGGAGAATACAGGGAAACAGCGTAGGAACGGAGCGAACCGGAGCACGGAGCGTCCCGAATGTATACGTGACTTCACAGACTTTTGATGTGGGGACTTACGGCAATTTGATTGTAGATCAAACAAACAACGGAGGATTGGACACTCGATATAAATAGTAGAAACTGGGTTTTCTGTTTTAGTGTGTGTTCCAAAACTGGACAGAGATATCTATTAATCCTATATGTGGAAAAGAAAATATATTCCCGTATTGTTTAAGGCAATGGGATATTGGTGCATATGTGCTTATATATATATTTCAATTCCTGGATTTCAATAGAGTATATAAGGTATTGTAGCAGTCGCGTAATAGTAGCATATGGATATAGATGTTTGTGCTTAGCAGTGCTTTCTATTAGTGAATAGTTTAGACTGTAGTGCACTCATCTGTCTTATGTCTGAGTGTTCTTCGGAGGCTTCTCAGTATGGCCGGAGAAAGGACACTCACATAAGAAGTAGTTTGTAACAGACTCATATCACCTGATTGTATAATACCACAGGTTTCATATATAATCCTGACCTGTTCAGAAAAGAGTAAAGAGTAAAGATGAAGAAGTCACAGGTGCAGTGAAAGTATGTCACGATAACAAATTCAACCTAAACAGTCACTAAGAGTGGGTTGACATAACGAATGGCAAGAAACAGGTTCTTGTGAACCCCAGTGAAAGAACTTTAAGTTATAAAGCAGAGTAATAGGGAAAAATATAGCGCAATTAGGTAATCACTTAAAAGAAACATTGAAGAACACGAGAATATTTACCATAGAAATAGACATTTATAGACATTGGTGATGTGTATTCAGTGGTGGACTATACTACCTTCCAAAACAGGACATATCTGAACTTCAATGACTTACCTTACTTGGATTATTTTTCGGATGATAAGACATTGACAATTGTTTTCAAGAATTGGATTAAGTCCAGACTCAAGCAGGAGGAGAGCATCCAGGGTGAGAGCTGTCCAATTCTATGTTTGATGTCTGTGTTTTGGCCGTATGACTATGCTAGAGGAGATACGGAGACTAACATTCAAAAGTCCTATCTTGCACTCACACTAGCAGACACTACCAACTACATATACACATTCAATACATACAACTGACATAGTTTTCAACAATAAACATGTTATTAATTGTTGGAGGAAACTGTTGTCAGGGTATGTTATGAAAAAAAGATAGAGAGAGAGAGAGAGAGAGAGAGAGAGAGAGAGAGAGAGAGAGAGAGAGAGAGTGAAATATAGTGTATGGAAGACAGAAGGGAGGAATGTAGACAAAAGTCATTCAATAGTTCCAATAGTAGAAATATATTAAAGGTGAGCTTGTCGAGTCCACTTTCCTCCAGAGACGACAAGTGACATTAAATGGTGGAGCAAGCGGGGTACTACATAATACCCACAGTAAATGGAGTGCAAACCGGAGTACTGCAACTGCATAAGAGTACCTGCTCAGCTTGGTACATGCATATTGTTACCTACATATTGGGAAATACATAAGAGTATACATTGATGACTTTTAATGGAAGGATGTCCATGGGATATATGGTGCCATTACATTATGGTAGAAACATGTCATTAATGCTGGTGACTTTACAGTGAGAAAGTTCCAGACAGGGTGAATGTGGATAGGTGTTCAGACACATTACTATTTGTGCACAATTTCACACGTCTACGATAAGTCTTTATCCTATATCTCATCTTGTGGTTGAGAGAGTGGTTGTGATGTACTGTGTGGTGTCGTAGATACATAATATTTAGATATACATAGATAAAGTTATATAGGTTCTAATAGAATATATTTCTATAGTGAGTATTTCCTTACTGCCTTGAAGTGTCTTTACTCTATCTGCTGACTTACCTTCTTTAATATGGCCACTTCTAAACTAACAACAGCAGAACTTAGGGCCAACGGGGAAGAAATTGGGTTATCTGGTTCGGCCCTAACGGATTACGTACAGGAGAGAGAGAGGGAAATTCGTCAAGCAGAACGAGAAGATCGAAAGGCCAAGTTGAAATTGAAACGCATGGAAATGGAACAGAAGTCCAAGCGACTGGGAATGGAACAAGAGGCCAAGATACTTGACATGGAACAGGACAACAAGAGGTTGCAAGCTGAAGAGGCGGACAAGATGAGGCAACATGAATACCGCATGAAAGAGTTAGAACTCAAAACACAAACTAAGGGAGAGATAGATGGCGCGGAAGGCGGATCATCGTTACATGGTTCAACCAACATGAGTGGATCTAGCTACCATGCAATGAAGTTTCCCTTAGCTGTTTATGATGAGTCTAAAGAAAAATTTGACAACTTTGCGAATCGATTAGAGGCAATGGCATCAGCTATGGGACTGGATAGAAGCAGATAGGCTCTTAAATTATCAAAGGCCTTACGAGGTTCGGGATACGAGGTTTATACACGCCTACCACCAGGACATGAAAATAATTACGAGGAATTAAAAGCCGCTTTAATGAAGCATTTTGAAATCACAGCACAAACGTATCGGCAGAAGTTTAGATCGTCTAGACGAGAGCCGGGAGAGCTATTCGCCGCCTACAGTCTGAGGCTGAAATCATATCTCCAGAAATGGATGGACTTGGCAGAGTTCAAGCGGGACTATGAGAGTCTGGAAGAGCTCATGGTGGCCGATCAGATGCGCCAGCAAATGTCATAACCCCTGAAGACATTTTTAGGAGAACAAGGGGCGGAACGGCTGGATGTTGTGAATAAGCTGGAGGAAAGATTCGTAGAAGTCCATGGGGAAGCTAAAGAAACCAATATACAAAACACCAAAGGTCAGGAGAAACAAGAGAAAAAGAAACCTAAGAACTGGGAAGGAGAAAAAGTGGAACCTTATATAAAGACCTCAACGGAAAGTTCAGAGAAGGTGAAGGAAGCAAACCCGAGCACCTCAAATTCTCCAGATAAACGACCGTGGTATGAGAAGTGGTGTTCGATTTGCAAGTCGCCCTCTCATAACACAAAGGACTGCAGATCGAAACCGAAAAGTTCTTACTTCGCGGCATGCCAAGTGATTCCTAAGAAGGTGATCACAGACAAGGCTGATGTCGGTGAAGAAACGCGGAACAAAGAAAGCACACGGAAAGTTTGGAAGGGAAAATGGAGCACACACTGCAGGGAGAAAACACATAATACTGTGGACTGCCGATGCAAAGAAAAGGTCGAGGAGATGGAACACACTCAGGACCAAGAGAGGCCACATGTGGGTGAACTGATTGAAGTCAATGGCCAACAGGTTGTTTGTCTCTATGATTCAGGTGTGGATGGGGAAGCTGTGATAGATGCCAGCCTAGTAAGCCCAGACCAACTAACAGGGGAGACCATAGAGATACAGCCGGTAATGAGGAGTGCTGTTACCATAACGCTGCCAATCGCCAAGGTGGAGATTAAGTCCATGTACGTCACGGGCATTATTCCTGCTGCTGTATTAGCTGATTCCCTATTCCCAATGATCATTGGCACAAAATACGTGTTTAGGGGGATGCCCAAACAGCCAGCCCACAGGGGAGCAGTAGCCAGTGGATCTCAGGGGAAGGAAAAAGAGGTAGAGTCACGATGCGACAACTCAGAGATAGGAGAATTGCATACTGCCTAGAGGAAGGATACTGCGTTGCGTCCTTGCTACAGGAAGCTGCAAAATAGTGCTGAGCCACCAGAACGGGGACAGTACTTTCTGAAGAATCGACTACTCTATCGGAGAGCTGGGAGGGGAGACAACCTGCGCGAGCAGTGGGTGGTTCCAGAGACCCACCGTCCTCATATTCTTCAGAGTGGACACATCATAGCCGAGAATCGACATATGGGTGTCAGAGAGACATTGCAGCAAATTTCCGGCCTTTATTGCTGGCCAGGAATTGACCGGAGATGTACGCCGGTTAGTGAAGTCTTGTTCAGAGTGTCAGAAAGCACCACCAAACAAGCGAATTAAGAGGAAACTAGCTCTTAAGGTGGAAGACAAAGTGGAAGTATGGGGTCCAGAAGAGAATAATGTACTCCAAGTAGGATGGAAAGGACCTTATCCTGTGGAAAAGGTGGTGTCCAAAAACATCTACAAAATCCGGATCGGGGAAGAGGAGAAAAATCTCCCTAGGCATCTCATTAAGAAATATGAGGAGAGATCCGAGAGCAAAGCTTCACACGTTATGGTGTTGGCAGCCATTGGGACAAAGGTTACAAGTCCAGACGAAGACCAGAGATCGCCAGTACTACATAGGAGGGCATATGGAAAAGTACGTGATAGGTCAGATTTACCTAACAACGGGAAGAGGGAAATCACACGTCAGGGAAATGACAAGAGGGAAACCTTCAATAGTAACCAAGTTCAAAAGGGGTGGGTAATGTCGGGAAAGGCGAGGAATGCCCAAGACTCCAACAGAAGATTGGCTGACCAGATCCAATATCGTCCAAGATGGTCCTGGAAGCAAAAGTCCAGGAGGTTTGGGAAAGACGACTCGGTCCAACGCGGACGAGGTGGAACATCCACAGAGGCAAAGCCGGGGGAAACCAAGAGGACATTTAAGCAGTGTTACAATCAGGATGGGACAATCCGTCTGTATTGTGAGCCGTCGCTGACGCAAGTCGAGAGAAGGTCGACAGGACGTACAGGGGAGATGTGCCAACACAAGTTTCCGTCATGAGTAGCATAGTAGGGTGTCTATGAGGTCGCCTACTAGATGAGGAGGTGAGCCATGTGAGGATCCAGTCATATAATCAACACGTGATGTTCATAGCTACTTCGCAGAAGCTCAACGCACGGTGGATGTGATGGACGTTGTTGCTGCAACAGGACAACTTCACAGTGGAATACATCTCGGGTAAGGATAATGTAGGAGCGGATTTCTTATCTAGACATCCAACTCCAGAGGAAGAGGAATAGGTGTGAGGATCATAGGAATCAAACCTACAGAGAGAAAGAGTCGACGCGGTCAACTCTCTTAAGAGGGGGCCTATGTCACGGGATACTGTGAGTTAATGATTCCATGATGAACTTTACTAGTAAGATTTATTACAAGGTTTGAGGAGGGTTAACAATCGAGTACTTCAGTCTGAAATGAGGACGATTTAAAGGTTATTGACCGACAGTATAAATTAGGATACAGTGTAAGGAGTCATTGACCAGCTCTGTCAACGGAGAAAAACAACGGGGAGACTTCAACAACGGAAAACGTACGAAGACGGCGATCAAAGGGTTCGGACGCTTTGAGGTACTAGCGTCGGAGAATACAGGGAAACAGCGTAGGAACGGAGCGAACCGGAGCACGGAGCGTCCCGAATGTATACGTGACTTCACAGACTTTTGATGTGGGGACTTACGGCAATTTGATTGTAGATCAAACAAACAACGGAGGATTGGACACTCGATATAAATAGTAGAAACTGGGTTTTCTGTTTTAGTGTGTGTTCCAAAACTGGACAGAGATATCTATTAATCCTATATGTGGAAAAGAAAATATATTCCCGTATTGTTTAAGGCAATGGGATATTGGTGCATATGTGCTTATATATATATTTCAATTCCTGGATTTCAATAGAGTATATAAGGTATTGTAGCAGTCGCGTAATAGTAGCATATGGATATAGATGTTTGTGCTTAGCAGTGCTTTCTATTAGTGAATAGTTTAGACTGTAGTGCACTCATCTGTCTTATGTCTGAGTGTTCTTCGGAGGCTTCTCAGTATGGCCGGAGAAAGACACTCACATAAGAAGTAGTTTGTAACAGACTCATATCACCTGATTGTATAATACCACAGGTTTCATATATAATCCTGACCTGTTCAGAAAAGAGTAAAGAGTAAAGATGAAGAAGTCACAGGTGCAGTGAAAGTATGTCACGATAACAAATTCAACCTAAACAGTCACTAAGAGTGGGTTGACATAACGAATGGCAAGAAACAGGTTCTTGTGAACCCCAGTGAAAGAACTTTAAGTTATAAAAGCAGAGTAATAGGGAAAAATATAGCGCAATTAGGTAATCACTTAAAAGAAACATTGAAGAACACGAGAACATTTACCATAGAAATATACATTTATAGACAGTGGCGATGTGTATTCAGTGGTGGACTATACTACCTTCCAAAACAGGACATATCTGAACTTCAATGACTTACCTTACTTGGATTATTTTTCGGATGATAAGACATTGACAATTGTTTTCAAGAATTGGATTAAGTCCAGACTCAAGCAGGAGGAGAGCATCCAGGGTGAGAGCTGTCCAATTCTATGTTTAATGTCTGTGTTTTGGCAGTATGACTATGCTAGAGGAGATACGAAGACTAACATTCAAAAGTCCTATCTTGCACTCACACTAGCAGACACTACCAACTACATATACACATTCAATACATACAACTTACATAGTTTTCAACAATAAACATGTTATTAATTGTTGGAGAAAACTGTTGTCAGGGTATGTTATGAAAGAGAGAGAGAGAGAGATAGAGAGAGATAGAGTGTATGGAAGACAGAAGGGAGGAATGTAGACAAAAGTCATTCAATAGTTCCAATAGTAGAAAGATATTAAAGGTGAGCTTGTCGAGTTCACTTTCCTCCAGGGACGACAAGCGACATATATATATATATATATATATATATATATATATATATATATATATATATATATATATATATATATATACACACACACACACACACACACACTCATACACACCCACACTCACACTCACTCACATACACATACAAGCACACGCTCGCAAAGAAATGCAACGTCGTGGGGGGTTGTTTTTTTTTGTGTGCAAAGGGAAGTAAGTTACTATTTGTGCATGCTTTAGTCTTTGGGATTAGAAAATGTGATTGTCATAGTAAACTAGAAATTAACAAATGCATTTATCTTGGAAAGTTATCCCTAAATAAAATCAACACAGAGTTATTGAATGTGACGCAATACTAGCAAAGCAGTATACAGCTGTATTTGAAGTATTAGACAAGCTGTATGCATTTGTGCATCAAAATTTCACTAAATGAGGAGACAATTTTGATAACTACTAAATGAAGCTATCACTATCGCATCCAAATTTATCGAGAAGGGATATTGTCGGCTGCCTAAGCCACAACCCCTTAATATGTTTAATATGTTGTACGAGAGTGGATGTTAAAGTAGGGAAATGTTTCTTATTTCGCTGGTCCCCATGTATGTCCACATATGAGTTCAGTTGAGTTGAGCCAAGAACCGACATCAATGCACTCAGGACATTCCGATATGCGCTCCGTCCCATCGTTCAACAGCAAGCGAAGAATCACACTATTAATCGCTTCCAGCGCTCTCTGATTGAAAGATCTCCTGAGCTTCCCTCTCTGTTTTGAGATACTACCAGAATCTCTGCCAATGCCCCGCAATCTCATCCTTTCCACATACGGGCTCTCAATCTGTTCCTTCACCTTGTCCCACATGCGCACGACCACCTCCCCTTTGTCCATAGGTAATCAACCACCAAGAGATGCATTTCCTGCCAGCTATCAGCATGTTCTTTTCATCGCACTCCCGCATGACCATGGCAAAAGATCCATACAATTCTTACAATCGGTGACATCTGAAGTGAGGTGAGCCATTCCACACGAAACATTCCTTTCTCCACCTTACTAAGCACATGAACACTAAACACTTTCCGTGAAGAAGACAATGTGTGCTGCAGTGGTCTCCTCTAACCAATGGAATGTTGCTGTGACTGCTTCCACCTCCATTCTCGTGCTTCTGTCTAATGTACAGCAAATCCATTTTGATAGAGACATTCTTCCAATACGTGATGCCAAACTGTGTAGTGTCTTCTCTCTTAGTACTTTCTTGCATATCCCCCTCCCCCCATCTTAAACTTCTCATGATGTATCCCAAACAACGTGGGCTTTCTTCTTCTGATACGAATAATTAGTTCTCTTTGCGAGTTAACATCTTGCAAAATAGCTTCATCACCCTTTTTACCTGCCTCGTCGTACTCACCATTCATTGATTCATTGATTCATTGATTCATTCATTCATTCATTCATTCATTCATTCATTCACTAGCATGCCCTCTGGAGAACCTCGCTCCAATAACAACCTCCCGGAAAACCTCTCGATCATAAGCAAGATGTCCCGCGTCCGATACACCCATCTGGAGCTCATCCGCCACATCCTGCACCTATCTTCTTTTTGAACTTCCTCTTCCTCTCTTCCCAGGCATATACCCCTCAATTATTGTTCTCTCCAAACTTTCGTGACGTTTCAAGTAACCAAAATATTTCAATTTTCTTTGTTTTATGGTCATTAATAGCCAACTTTCTTCAATATTCAGCTCTTGAAATATTGTGGCTTTAGGTCTATTCTTTATTCAAGATATTTTTAGAACTTGTCTGTAACATTATATAAATAAATCTGTAAATAACAGACCGGAAGAACAGCATTATGTGTTCGTGTGTCGAGCAAGACCATAGTCTTATCTTGCAAAAGGTAGGTGCTGAAGACGGATGCAGCCAGCCAGGAGGCGCACCACAGAAATCAGGCTGCCACGCAATTACGTAAAATGTAATATGTCGACTACTGCTACATGTTATGGTGCTCGCCCTGCTTTGGACCCCCAGGCAGGTGCAGTGCCGGGCCATATACTTCGTAAGGGTCTAACCACAACTAATGGAGGTCCTTCTCAGATGTCCTGCGGAGCCAGAGGGCCTGACAATAAAACGTCTGGCCGTACCAAACAAAGACTTAAAATAATGCACTGGAATGCAGAGGGTATCAACAAAAAAAAGAATAGAACTAGAAAACATCTTGGCCAAAGAAAATATAAGTGTATGTTGCTTGCAAGGAACTCACCTGAACGAAAATATAGCCTTCAAAATCAGAGGCTACCAGTGTTACCGATCTGACCTAATGGACAGGCGAAAGGGTGGGATACTGACTCTTGTCAAAAAAAAAAACATTCCTACTTCCCAAATTGAAGTTTACATGGAAGGGGCTGAGTATCAGGCACTTAAACTTAAGACAGACAATACAGACCTTCACTTGATCTATTACTACTGTCCAAATGACCGCCCACAGACACTGGACACACTGCCATTAAAAGAAAAAAAAATGATTGTGTGTGGCGACTTCAACAGCCACTCGCAGAGCTGGGGCTATGATCACATGGACCAGAGAGGAGAGAGACAGGAAGACTGGCAGGATGAGAATAGATTCATCCTGATTAACAAGCCGTCTGACCCACATACCTTCTACTCGAGATCATGGCACACTACAACTACACCTGACCTGGTGTTTCATTCACCAGACCTGGAGTCGAACATTACACGAATTGTTGGGATACAACTTGGTGGCAATGACCATCGGCCAGTCTTTGATCATCGGCCAGGCAATGTACAAGCATCGCACCAGCATACTGGTTAGAAACCTGAACACTGAAGACATATATAAAGTAGTTGAAGAGTTTGGGAAATGCATACCTCAGGCAGCATGAGAAACAATACCAAGAGGAGCCCGTAAACATTATAAACCCTACTGGAGTAGTGAACTGGAACAGTTGCATAATGATGTGGATGTATGTAGAAAGCTAATAGAGGCCAATCCCAACCAAGAGCACCACAATAAATTCCAGCATGCAAAAGCACAATTTCAAAGTGCCCAACTGCAGGCTAGACGGAAAAGCTGGCAGGAGAAAACAGAGTTTCTGCACTTTGAAAGAGACACAAGGAAGTTTTGGAAGCTAATAAAACAGCTTAACGATGAGGGCACAGGGAGAAACTCAAAAATTGCACTAAATAAAGACGGAAACATCTTAACGGGAAAGCAAACAGCTGACCATTTTGCGGACTCATTCGCACAAGTAAACAATATCGAAATTAGTCCAGAGAAACAACAAGAGTTTCGAGAGAAATGGCAACATACAGGACAGAAGGAAATTCTACATGAGGTTATGGAGACACCTATCACATTCAGTGAACTGGAGCTAGCCATATCAAAACTTAAAATGAGAAAGTCACCAGGAGCTGATGGTATCTCCAATGAAATGATCAGGAACCTAGGAACAGAGGCCAAAGCAAAGCTGCTACAACAGATCTTTAATAACACAGGGACCTTAGGCAGTGTTCCACAAGTCTGCAGAGAAGCAATCATGATACCTCTAATAAAATCTGGGAAAGACAGTTCCATTGCCTCCATCTACAGACCCATTAGTCTCACCAGCTTTCTCTGCAAAACAATGGAGCGCATCATCAATCACAGACTACAGTGGTACGTTGAAAGTGAAAACATTCTTGTGCCACAACAGTTTGCCTTTAGGCAGTGCTACACTACGGAAGATCAGACAACCTACTTCTCTCAAGAAGTTGAGGATGCATTCAAAGAGAAGAAGCTGGTACTTGCGGCTTGGATAGATCTGAAGAAAGCCTTTCACAAAGTCTGGAAAGAAGGTCTGATGAAGAAACTGAGAAACTGTAAAGTCAATGGAAGAATGTACAAATGGGTGAAAGCATACTTGCACAACAGAAGAGCCCGAGTACAGATAGATGGTCTCAAGAGCAAGGAAGTACTATTGCGTCACGGTGTTCCCCAGGGCGGAGTCCTGCCCCAACACTTTTTCTAATCTTCATCAATGATCTTGTTGCTAATCTACCGTATGGAATTAAAGCGGCAATGTACGCTGATGACCTGGTTTTGTGGAGCGCAGATGAACATGCATCAGTGGCCACCATATTGCTACAGAGAGCTGTAGATACATTTGTTGCATGGGCGGATAGATGGAGTGTCAGCATAAACACTGACAATTGCATCACCACTCTATTTACCCTTTCTCCGAAACAAAAGGCAAGGATCATTCAGATAAATGGAACACCCCTAAGAGAAGATAAAGAACCAACATACCTTTGTGTAACATTCGACGACAGGTGGACATGGAGAAAACACATTAAAAAATGCAGTAGCAAAAGCCAGAAGGAAAATAGCCATCCTGAGAAAGCTAATTGGAACCACTTGGGGAGCCAGTGGGAAAATACTTAGCAAAGTTTATCAACAGAGCATACGACCACACTTGGAATGCGGGTCAACTGCGTGGTGTTCAGCATCAAAAACTACATTACAGGAGCTGGACAAGGTGCAAAATCAAGCTCTTAGAGTCATCACAGGAGGGATGAGATCAACTCCTATAGTAGCAATGGAGAAAATGGGGAGGACACAAGCTCTAAGAGAACGCAGAGATACAAAGACACTAATACAAGCAGAAAAGTTCCTCAGCTTGCCAGGCCATCCTATGAAGAACCGATTTGAAAACTTAGCTATGGGGCGGTTGAAAGGTAGTTTCATCCACCAAGGTAAACAACTCTGCAGAGAAACCATCCATCTTCCCACAGTTGGTATCTCCCTGACAATTATTCCAGAGCGAACCCCGTGGAAAGATGAACATAGACTATCGGTACATATCCAGACAAAAGTGAGAGGAATATTTGACAAGGAAGAACAGAACAGTGTACAGCGCAGAACAGCCACTCTCATATTGCTTGATGACGAATACCCACAGGATCTCTGGATCCGAGTCTACACAGATGGGTCAGCACAAAATGCTATTCGAAATGGAGGAGCGGGAGTGTGCATAGAATACCCAAATAATACTAGAGACACGGCCAGAGTTCCGACATGAAAGTACTGCCATAACTATGATGCTGAAATTGAGGCAATCAAGATAGCCACAGAGAAACTACAAAATACCAGCCATGGTACACAACCTGTGGTGATATTGACAGATGCAAAATCCGTAATAGAGGCGCTCCTGTCTGGGGAAATTGCCAGTCCTAACGACACTACTTTCTGAACTTAGCAGTCAGCGTAAGGTCACCATACAGTGGATACCATCCCACTGTGGAGTTCCCGGAAACGACAGAGCTGATCAATTGGCTAAGGAAGGAACAAAAGAAGAACAACTTGATGTGCCCATTACATACCACCAAAAGAAAAGAATGATCAAATCAGTCAGAAGGCCACCAAACCCTACTCAAGACGACTACCACGTTATGGACAGACCAGAACAGGTCATTCTTCTGCGCCTCAGAACAGGACACAATAGATTACGCAACCACATGTATACAAAATTCAAGATTGGTGTCTCAGCCATGTGCACATGTGGTTTGGCGTCGCAGACAGCAGAGCACATACTCCAGGAATTGCGCAAACTACAACATATCCAGGCAAACCTTCTGGCCTAGAGAGACAACAGTGGAAGATAAACTCTATGGACCGCTGAGTGAACTAAAAAAGACTGTTAGATTCATACAAGAGACAACATTGTAGTTATAAACATATTTCAGGCGAACGAAAGAAGAAGAAGAAGAAGACTGTAACATTTATATTCAAAGGCATTTATGCGCTGTTCAGCTTGTTTAGTAAGTGTCATCAGGTCTCACAGGCGTATAGTGGCAATGGGAAAGATGCATGCTCTTAAAAATCTAGTTGTTGTAGGTCAATCTCTCCCTCTCCACAATTTATTTAGTTGTTTTAGTCTTTGAAGAGCAGTGTATATTCATCTTTTAATTTCTTTCATCGTGTCACCATTGTTGGTAATCAATGACCCAAGATATTCGTAACTTCCACTACCTCCAATTATCCATACAAACATATATTTCTTTCTCCATAGTAGTTTAATCTTTATGCATTATCTTCGTGTTTGCTATGTTAAGATATAAGTTGTGGTGTTCTCTACTCAATTGGGTTGAGCCTATTAGGTTTTCTATATCATTCTGTGTTGTGGATAGCAATACTGTATCATCAGCATATAGAATCTCTGGTATGTCATGACCACAGATATTTAGGGCATCATATAGCTCACTGTTTATATCATCTCCTGACATTTCTCATTGCTATAAAACAAGTCGCTGACGCTATGAAACATATGAAGAATGGAAAAACAGCTGGGCCAGATGAAATCACAGCAGAAGAATTAGAAGTATTGGGAGAACTTGGGGTAGATATATTAACCAAAATGCTGAATGATATTTACAACAGTGGATATTTACCGAGGGATATGCTGAAATCTATATTTATATCAATACCAAAGAGACCAGGAGCAATTGAATGCGAAGATTTTCGTAAAAAATTATGTCACTAAGCTTCTACTCAGAATTATAATGAGAAGAACAAGAAAGTAAATACAAATGTAAATTAGTGAAGAACAGTATGGTTTTATGGAAGGAAAGGGTACAAACAATGCATATATATATATATATATATATATATATATATATATATATATATATATATATATATATATATATATATATATATTGCGAACACTATGTTCGTCAGCGATGTTGGACAGACCACCGTCTCAATATATGGAAAATAAACATACACATCAAACCACCAATGCACTCAAGGGGTAAAAATTTAAGGGAAAAAAAATGTCACCCGCCTAAACAGCAAGAAAATGCAGCTGTCATTTGAAAATATGCTGGAAGAGCGCCTCAAGCCCAATGCTGCAGCTAAACATGATGCAGAAACAGAGTGGAGAGCCCTAAATGACGTAATTTACAACACTGCTATGGAAAACCTGGGTCCAGCCCCCAGAAAGTATAAAGATTGGTTTGATGAAAATTCCGAAGACATCAACCAATTGCTGGCCGAGACACATCTTCTCCTCAAGGCACATTTGAATGACCCGAAGTCAACATAAAAAATTAAAAAAAAGATGATTTAAAGAACATTCAGAGAGTAGTGCAGCAGCAACTTCGGAACATGCGGGACTCCTGGCTGAGCAGCTAAGCTGATGACATTCAAGGCTTTGATGACAGACATGATATGAAAAACTTCTACGACTCACTGAAAGCGGTCTATGGTCCTACATCACCAGGCATAGTTCCCCTCCTCAGTGCAGATGGGGGAACATTGGTCACCTATAAGAAAGAAATCCTTCAACGCTGGGCAGAACATTTAAGCAACATCTTAAATGCAACTTCCTTCTTCGATGATGAAACCATCAACTGCCTTCCTCAAGTTCCCACTAATGATACACTTGATGACCTGCCAACCATAGTGTAAGTAAACAAAGCAATCCAGAAACTCTCCAGTGGCAAGGCACCTGGTCCTGATTCCATCCCAGCAGAGATACACAAGGCAGGTTGGTCGGCCCTAACAGAGCAGCTTCACCAAGTCTTTACAAACATATAAGTGAACGAGACCATGCCACAAGATTTCAAGGACGCCTCAATAGTCCACCTTTACAAACGTAAAGGAAACAGCCAATCCTGTGACAACCACCGAGGCATCTCCTTGCTTTCAATTGCAGAGAAGATACTCGCCAGAATTCTGCTCAATCGCCTCACAGCCCATCTCGATCAAGGTCTTCTTCCTGAGAGTCAATGTGGCTTCAGAAAAGAACGAGGCACTGATGACATGATTTTCGCTGCAAGGCAGCTGCAAGAGAAATGGTCAGGAACAGAACTGCGAAATATTCTCCACTTTCATTCACCTTACCAAGGCTTTTGATACAGTCAGCAGAGAAAGACTGTGGAAGATTATGGCAAAATATCGCTGTCCACGAAAGTCTGTCCAAATAGTGCGGCTATTTCATGATGGTATGCAGGCAAGAGTAAAGGAAAATGGTGAACTGTCTGAGCCCTTTCCTGTCACCAATGGGGTGAAGCAAGGATGTGTCCTGGCACCAACACTGTTCAGCCTCATGTTTTCAGCTATGTTGACGAATGCCTTCGAGAACAGCGACATTGGAATAGACATCAACTACCGCATGGATGGAAAGTTATTCAATCTCAGAAGGCTGAAAGCTAACATAAAAAATTAACAGGGACACCGTCAGAGAGCTCCTGTTTGCTGATGATTGCGCTCTATATGCCAACTCAGAGGCAGACATGCAACACAATGTTTCAGCTTTCTCACATGCCAGTGCCAATTTTGGGCTCAATATCAACTTGGAGAAGATTGTAGTTATGTACCAGCCATCTCCAAGAAATAATCTAAATGGACAAATTCACCTATCTTGGCAGCACTGTGTCACAAGCTGCCACACTTTATGACGAAATGAATGCAAGAATCTCCAAGGCCAGCGTGGCCTTTGGTAGACTGTACAAGAATGTATGGGTCAGAAATGGAATAAGCCTGCAAGCAAAGCTGAAAGTCTACAAAGCAGTTGTATTATCCACACCGCTATATGCTTGTGAAACCTGGACTGTTTATCAGCGACACGCTAGGAAATTAAACCACTTCCACACAGTCTGCCTTAGGAAGCTACTGAAGATTAAATGGCAAGACAAGACCCCAGATACTGAAGTCCTAGAAAGAGCGTCCATGCCCAGTATCCACACTACTCTTATGGAGAATCAGATTCGCTGGGCTGGTCACTTGACTCGCATGCCAGATCACAGGCTCCCTTAAACGAATTTTTTACGGCGAGTTGCGTTGTGGTAAACGCTCCCAAGGCGGCCAGAGGAAACGCTTTAAAGACACTCTGAAAATCTCACTGAATGCTTTTGGAATTCATCAAGACACCTGGGATACTGCAGTCAGAAACCGAAATTCGTGGCGTACATCATTACGCAAGGGTGCAGTCACGTGTGAGGCAACCAGGACTGCATGAGCTGTAAAGTAAAGGCAGGACAGAAAAACCACTGCAGGAAATCCTCCTCCAAAAACGTCAAGCATTCTTTGTCCACATTGTCAAACAACGTTTCGAGCCAAAATAGGCCTTATTAGCCATCTTAGAACTCACAGCTCCATACTTTCAACCCCACTGGATGAAATGAATGGTCATTATCATTCTTGATGGACAAACAACATTACTAACACTAATAGAAAGATCAATAGAGAAACAGAGAGACATATATTTATGCTTCATAGATTATACTAAGGCATTTGATAAAGTAAAACATGATGAGCTGGTTAAAATGTTTGAAGATATCAACATTGATGGGAAAGATTTAAGAATAATAAAGAACATATACTGGAACCAAGTAGCAGCAATTAAAATGGGAAATACAGAGTGTAGTTACGAACAGATAAAGCTAGGAGTACGACAGGGGTGTGTCTTGTCACCCGATCTCTTCTCCCTATATAGCGAAGTAATAATGAAAGAGATCAAAGAGAAGCCAGGAATACTAATCGGAGGATATAATACAAACAACATACGCTATGCAGATGACACAGTATTGGTGGCTGATAATGCAACATACCTACAACAATTGTTGGACATTGTAGTAACAGAGAGTGCACAGAAAAGACTCTCATGTAATATCAAGAAAACAGTAACAATAGTGATTTAAAAGAAAATGGGGACACCAAAATGTGACATAGAATTAGAATGGAAAATTCTCAACCAAGTGGATAATTTTAAATACCTTGGGGCACTTATAACATCAGATGGAAGATGTACAACAGCCAACAAGAGCAGAATAGGGCAGGCATAAGCCGCATTTCAGAAAACGAAGTGTATCTTATGCAATAATATCAAAGAATGTAAGAAAGAGAGTGCTAAAAAGGTATATAGAACCAGTTTTTCTGTATGGCAGCGAATCTTGGAATGTAAATGGACTAATTAGGAAGAACTTAGAAGCAACAGAGATGTGGTTTTTAAGATGAATGTTGCGAATTCCTTGGACTGTCAGATTAACTAACAACGATTGCCTGAAAGAGGCTAATGAAACTAGAACACTATATACAACAATAAGAAAGAGACAAACAGCTTTCTTTGGTCATGTGATGAGAAGCGAGGCATTGGAGAACATCGTGACAACTGGAAAGATCGAGGGGAAGAGAGGCAGAGGCAGACCAAGAGAAATGATGCTGGACGGATTGAGACGGTGGCATGGAGAATATCATCAGCAGAGTTGATCCAGAACACCAAAGACCTGAGATGTGTGGAGAGCCATGAACGCCTACGCCAGCCGGCAGGGCACTTGATGATGATGATGCTGATGCTGATGATAAAACCATGTCTATTTCACGCCTTCAGACGCGTTTTGGGCATATGGAGCCAGACCCATATTTGTATAGACCAATCGGCACTAGTTCAAGGATATGGTCACCATCATGCCGGCTGCTCTTACTTCCCAAGACATTTCCTGGGTTTAATTTTAGACTGGGGCGATGATTGAGTCCAGGCAAAATGTAAAATAATCATATTCCCACCGATGTGGACTGGGGCAAAGATAGAGTTCAGGGAAAATATAAAATAATCATATTCCCACCGATGTGGATTGAGCCCATATCACCAGCTAAAGTTGGGAGTCTATCCACTACGTCATCACGCTTCCATGTGGTTGTCACCGGGGGCTTTTAAACTAAAATATTGCATTCACATGTCAGTATATTATGGACCAAAATACAGAAAAATAATGAAATTCTACAAAATATGAGCAATCAAGAACACTGGCTGTTAAACCGCATTGTGTCTCGGAAACAAAACTACTTAGTCATATTAAGCGTCATAGTACTTTTGAAAGAGAAGAAATAAATAAAATATCATTATACAATCACCAATGTGGAGCTTATAAAAAGAACTAGAGAAACACCAGTTCGTAGAGAAAAGACGTTAGCGCTGGATGGACCTTACATTGGGAACACAAGAGAATAGGGTAACTAGAAAAGCCTTAGTCTAGAGCCCACAAAAAAAAAAGAGTATAGAAGAACACATAACAACTCTTGGAGAAGAGAAATTGAAATATAAATGAACAATATGTGAACTACACGGACAGAGATTGTTTGGGATAGCTGAGGATATGAGGGCTTGGTGTAGGCTGGTTGGGGGAGAAATGGCAAGAGATCCAGAAATTGATCCACGTAGTATTCTGCAATAGACCTGCTACATAGTGACGAAGATGATATATATATATATAAAATACACACATTTATACATATGTACAAAGGCAACGTTTAGTTGTTTTTTATTTCTTCAATGATTGATTGATTGATTGATTGATTTAGGAACCGACATCACAGCATTCGGGACATTCCCATAAGCGCTCCGTCCCCATCCTCAGCAGCCAGCGAAGAGTTCCAACACTAATAGTTCCAGTAGCAGTCTGATTATATGTCCGTCTCGCCTTTCCTCTGAGCGTCTTCAATGAGAGGTAACCTACTATTTTGTGTATACTTTGGTCTTGGGGATTAGAAAATGTGATTCTCATAGTAACTTACAAATTAAGAAATGCATTTATCTTCGAAAGTAAACCGTCAGAAATTTAACATGGGGTTATTGAATTTGAAAGAATAATAGCAAAGCAGTATGCAGTTGTATTCAATTTGTTGTACAAGATGTATGCATTTGATGTATGCATCAAGATTTCACTACATGAAAGGACAATTTTGACAGCGAAATAACGTCACTAGCCCTACTCGACAAATTTATTGAAGAAGGCATATTGCCGGCTGCCAAGCCACAACCCATTAACATTGTTAATATTCTGATGGGAATAATTAATTCTTTTTGCGAGCTAACATATTCCACAATATCATCAACACGTTTTTTATCTGTCCCATGTGTTCTCACAAAGCTGCTTTATATCATGTCTATTACACGCCTCCAAACGCTTTGGCATATGGTGCTAGACCAATATTTGTATAGACCAATGGGCAAAAGTTCGATGATATGTTCAGCATCAAGCCGGCTGCATTTACTTCTCATTACTGTTTAGTACTAAATTGCACCACATTATCTTCTCAAGATTTCATGAATATTCACATATCAGAAGCAGTGAACTATCAGACGAATGTTGCAAATTCCTTGGACTGCCAGAGTCAATAACGACAATTGCCTGAAAGAGGCTAATGAAACCAGAACATTATATATATATATATATATATATATATATATATATATATATATATATATATATATATATATATATATATATATATATATATATATATATGTTTTTTTTAATGTTACATATCCTTTGCAGGACGTTGCAGTCAACATCACCATTTTTCAGCTGCTGTTGATGTACTAGGCAAGTTTTTACGTTCAGTAGTTTGTCATTGCTTTCTGAACGACCGGCTCTCATACAAACACGTTATAACACAACGCGACACACATTATATACAACAATAAATAAGAGACAAACAGCTTTATTTGGTCATGTGATGAGAAGAGAGGCATTGGGGAACATCGTGACTACTCGAAAGATCATTATGAGATAACAATAGAAGGGATAGTACTTAACCAAGTTTATACATTTAAATACCTTGGACAAATATAACATAACTAGCTGACCCGGCCCGGCTTCGCCCAGACCCTGATGGGGAGCATCTCATTTAATTCATATAAGTAGTCATATAAGTTCCCGTTCCGACTATCTATCTGTCTGTCTGTCTGACCCGGCCCGGCATCGCCCAACTCCTGGTGGGGAGCATCTCATTTAATTCATATAAGTAGTCATATAAGTTCCCGTTCCCGACTGTCTGTCTGTCTGTCTGTCTGTCTGTCTGTCTGTCTGTCTGTCTGTCTGTCTGTCTGTCTGTCTGTCTGACCCGGCCCAGCCCATGGTGGAGAGCATCTCATTTAAATTATATAAGTAGTCATATAAGATCCCGTTCCCGACTATCTGTCTGACTGTCTGTCTGTCTTGGGTAAATGTAGGAGGGAGGAGGAAGAGGGAGGTGGAAGAGGGAAGAGGAGGGAGGAGGAGGGAGGAGACAGGAGGAGTAGGGAGGAATAGGAGGGAGGAGGATGGATTAGGAGGAGGAGGGATGAGTAGGGTGGAGGAGGAGGCGAGGAGGAGGGAGGAGGAAGAGGGAGGAGGAGGGAGAAGGAGGGAGGAGGAGAACGCAGGAGGAGAAGGGAGCAGGGGGAGGAGAGGGAGGAGGAGGGAGAGGGAGGAGGAGGAAGGAGGAGGAGAGAGTAGGAGGAGGGAGGAGGCGGAGGGAGAAGGAAGAGGGAGGAGGAAGAGGGAGAAGGAGGAGGGAGAAGGAGAAGGAGGGGGAGGAGGAGGAGGGAAGAGGAGGAGGGAGGAGGAGGAGGGAGGAGGAGGAATGTGAAGGTAGGAGGAGGGAGGAGGTAGAGGGGGGAGGAGGAGGAGGGTGGCGAAGAGAGGTTAAGGGAGGAGGAGGAAGAGGGAGGAGGAGGAATGTGAAGGGAGGAGGGGGGCGGAGGTAGAGGGAGGAGGAGGGAGGAGGAGGAGGGAAAGAGGAAGAGGGTAGGAGGAAGAGTGGAGAGGAGGAGGGAGGAGGTAGAGGGAGGAGGAGGGAGGAAAAGGGAGGAGGGAGGAGGAGGGAGGAGGTAGGAGGAGGAGGAAGAGGGAGGAGGAGGGAGGAGGAGGAAGGAGGACGAAGAAGGAGGAGGAAGAGGGAGGAGGATAGAGGAGGGAGAGGAAGGAAGAGGGAGGAGGAGGAAGGAGGAGGAAGAGGAAGGAGGAGGAAGAGGGAGGAGGAGGAAGAGGGAGGAGGAGGATGGAGGAGGGAGAGGGAGGAGGGGAAGAGGAAGAGGGTAGGAGGAGGAGGAGGGGAGAGGAGGAGAAGAAGGGAGAAGGAGGGAGGAGGAGAAGGAGGAGGAGGAGGGAGGAGGAGGAGGAGGGAGGAGGAAAGAGGTAGGGGGAGGAGGAGGTAGAGGGAGGAGGAGGAGGAAGGAAAGGGAGGAGGAAGAGGAGGAGAAGGGAGGAGGAGGGTGGAGGGAGGAGGAGGAGGGAGGAGGTAGGGGGAGGAAGAGGGAAGAGGGAGAAGAAGGGAGAAGGAGGAGGGAGGATGATGAGGGAGAAGGAGGCAGGAGGAGGAGGAGGGAGGCAGGAGGAGGAGGGATGAGAAGGGAGAGGGAGGAGGAGGGAAGAAGAGGGAGGAGGGGGGAGGAGGCGGAGGGAGTAGGAGGGAGGAGGATGGAGGAGGAGGGGAGAGGAAGAGGGAGAAGGAAGAGGGAGAAGGAGGAAGGAGGAGGGAGAGGGATGAGAGGGAGGAGGAAGAGGAGAAGGGTGGAGGAGGAGGTAGAGGGAGGAGAAGAGAGGGGGAGAGAGTTCGCCATTCCGAATTCATACTCGTCTAGTTCTTCCCTTCTACACGACTGTAGATAACTTCCTTACACATAAAAAGATGAATTGTTATTGATATTGCCGTGGCATGGAGGAATATCAGCAGCAGAGTTGATTAAAAAAAACAAAGACTGAGATCTACAGAGAGCCATGAACGCCTACGCCAGCCGGCACGGCACTTGATGATGATGATTGCCGTGTGACGATTCTGTGTAGTCACGTCATTTTCTTCCCTTTCCCTAGCGTTTTGGTTCGGGGATTCTTTCATCATCATCATCATATATTTACCGTACGTATTTTGGGAGGGGGAGGAGGGAGGAGGAGGAAGAAGAAAAAAAAAACTATGACAGTTGACAGCTCTGGAATGAAAGGAAGGCGTGTAGAAAATTTCATCTCAATCGGATGGGCCGTTCGCGAACAAATAAAGGACATACATATTTACATACATACATATATACATACACACATATTTACATACATACACTTTGTTTTATAAATATAGATATGGAAGATGCACGACGTGGATTATGAGCAGATTAAGTCAGGCAAATGCTGCTTTCCTGGACATGAAAGGAAGAGAGTGCTGAAATGTTATATAGAACTCGATGTGTAGTATAGCAGCGAATCATGAAACATTAATTAACAAATTAGGAAAGAATTTGAAGCAACGGAGATGTGGTTCCTAAAATGAATGTTGCAAATTCCTTTGACTGCCAACGTAACTAACGACGATTGTCAAGTAGAGGTTAATGAAACGAGAACATAATATAGAACTTAAGAAAGAGACAAACAACTTTCTTTGGTCAAGTGATGAGGAGAGAGTCATTGAACAATATTGTAATCGTTATGCTATCTGTTATTCCACCTAGACATCTAATCTCTAAGGGTCCCGACCACATCTGCTTTATGGTGCAATAGCACCCCACCAAGAGTTGCAGACCTAGCCAGTCTGCCAGCCTGCTCATTTCCTACCACACCAGTATGTCCTGGGGAAAAGATCCAACAGATGCTCCCTATTTTAAATTTTCGTTAATGAAGCATTTCACTCTGCACGAAGCAAAGATCTCGGGTGTTTCATTGTGAACAAAGGTCAAACCTATTACCAGAAAAACTGTGTGCGTAACGTTAAAGAAACTAATATTTGTCAGACTTCCTTGAGCAAGCGCAAGAGCACGCGCGCGCACGCACACACACACACACACACACACACATACACACACACACACACACGTGGACACACAAATACACACATTAAAAATCTAACTCCTCTAAACAAATAAGCAAAACATAATATTTATTTATTATTTTTTTTTACAAAAAACGTTCATGTTAATATATGACTGTGAACCAAGTACAACACATAAGCAAAACACATAACCAAAATGCCGGTGAAATGTGGTTTTACTGAATTCCAAACGCCATGGACAACCGAAATGGAAGATGTTTACAAAGAACATAGACAATGGACATAGTAGCACAGGAGGGAAAAAAAAGAATATATATATATATATACATATATATGAAAATAAAGTGCCATGCTAATCAGTCTTGGCTATCATGGTCGCCATCTCGTTAGATCAAGCCTGTGTTCCTGCCTCGATTATGCTGAGTGGCACCACATCCAGGTACTTGTCTGTGTCTGTTTCTTTCCCTTTTTCCATGTAGTTTGGCAGTTGTCACTAAGTTATCCAGTTAATTTAATCACATAATCCCCCCCCCCCCCCCCCCCCCCCCCCCTCCACCCAATTTTCCAATCTCATAATTATGCTGGTGTAATACATTGTTTTCAATGAAACATTAAAAATGTATAACCAGGGTATGCGCCGAACAATGAGTTGAAGATTGTTAGACGTAATGAAAGGCTTCACAGTATTGCCCCGAATATTTAATCTCCAGCTTTTAAGAGTCAATAAATAACTCTTTGCTGATACGTTATTAAAACTGCCACGGAATGTACATCTAGAATCATCATCATCATCATAATTATTCAGTCGAACAGTCGCCAACACCATCTCAAAGTGATTACCAGTGTATGGGCAGACCAGAATAAATCGTTATTCTGCAAATCAGAACATGACATCATCGATTATTCAAGACTGGAGAATCAGCAATGTGCACATGTGGATTGCCAGCCGCGGAAAGCAGATCACATACTCCAAGACTGCTCATATTACTACATATCCAGGCAAACCTTCTGTTGTAGAAAAACTACAGTGGAAGGTACACTTCAATGACCACCGAGTGAACCGACAAAGACTATGAAGTTTAAACAAAAGACAACATTGCAGATATACACAATCAACTTCAAGCAAATGAAAGAAGCAACGATCATCATCATCATTAGTGCCTTGTCGACCGGCGTGGAATGTCATGCTTCTACAATTCTTGCCATCTCCAAAATCATACATCAATGTATGTGTTGACACCCTTCCGTGAAATGACATAATATTATAATTTCACCTCTTTGTCTTCATCTATCTCTCTTTCCACAAATCTTTCTTTGTTCTCGCAATATATTATAATTTTAGTCTTCTCATTTGTTGGCCTAAAAGTGAATGACTGCCTCTTTCTGATGTATTTGATAAGGTGTCTGTGTGACTTAGTCTCTATCGGAATGCTTTACTAATTTTGGCTGTACAGTGAGTATATACTTTACTGAAGCATAGTAATGCAGCTTTATAGAACAGAATTATGAAACATACAGGCGAAGACTAGCCTACATCAGAAAACAAATACATACACATAACACAACATATAGAGACCGAGAAGATCATCCGTTGGCTACATTAAGGCATTAGAACGGGATGAGAAGAATAAAAAGATGTAAACTTTGAAAACAAAATGTTTGCTACTTATCTCAGAACTGAGATTCTGAGATAAATTGCAAACAGGTTATTTCAATGTTTCATTTTATCTTCATTTTTTTCATTTTTTTCAGGTGGGAGAGAAGAAAAAGAAGATGATGAAGAAGAAGAAGAAGCAGAAGAAGAAGAAGAAGAAGAAGAAGAAGAAGAAGAAGAAGAAGAAGAAGAAGAAGAAGAAGAAGAAGAAGAAGAAGAAGAAGAAGAAGAAGAAGAAGAAGACGAAGAAGAAGAAGAAGAAGAAGAAGAAGAAGAAGAAGAAGAAGAAGAAGAAGAAGAAGAAGAAGAAGAAGAAGAAGAAGAAGAAGAAGAAGAAAAAGAAGAAGAAGAAGAAGAAGAAGAAGGCAGTTCCATTGTAAATACAGCTGTTGGGAAGTGAACTATCAAGTCTTCACATATTCTAGCCCAAGTAAATTGAGGTGAGATGACCATCTGCTTGATAATATCAGATATCAATTTCAGGTAAGGGTTGCAGTGGCCCTAGATGACAAGGTGCGAATCAGCGAGAACTAGAAGTAGAATCGGTAAGTTTTACAATAACACAATCTCAAGTGAAAAATTTACATTGCGACTAAAGCTTTCGTCTGCACAGAATCAACAAACACATACTGATAAAAAAAATCTACTTAAACTATGTTTAAAGTTTTTTTTTCTTTAAAAGCTTTTATAAAGAGACGTTATGCTGTTCACTCGACATGGGTGTACAACTGACTCGCGTCTAGACTAACTGTGAAGTTCTACTGCTGTCGTTTTAAAACTACGAAAGGAAACACAACTATCAAGTAACATTAAAACGATGGAATGTAGTTGTAGTAAGTTTTCTTTTGTGATATGTACATGGCTTTTGTAAGGTACATCTACACATTTTATGTAGAACACATTTTTAATATTATTTATTCTGTTGATAACACCATTCTATTTGGAGTGCAAATAATTACTCCAACAGACGACAGTCATTCGTTGCACGATGGACTGAAGCAGATTTTTTGATGACATCATGTACTTCATTTCTTCAAATTTGTTGTACATATAAAATGTAGTGAGACTTTACAAACACCTTGTGTATAGTACAAACAAAAGCATAATTCAAATACAGAAAAGGAAAGGTAGAAACGGTAATGGGGTGTAGAGTTATCGATGATAACATGTATGCATATGTTTGTAGCACATGAAAACAATGAAGTTCACAAAATGAATAAATGTAGTCGCATTCACACACCAATATAACTTGGTAGACAGCCCTGATACAAAGAAGCACAGTGAATGAATAATAAATAACAGATTTAAAAATGTTGAAGGAATGTAACTTTTCTGGCATTAGCATTTCTAGATTGTATAAGTTAAATTGTTAACACAGAGTTAGGAATGTATCAGGAATGTAATTCTTCCTGTTGAACATCATGTTGAAGGAACGTACTCTCTCAGCCGTATACATTTCAAGATGTAATTACATTCATTTATAGATTTAAGTAAGTTAAATTATAAACAACATAGCTGAAAATACTAGCATGACATCATATTTAGTATTCTCGAAGGAAGGAAGGTAGGGGAACGGCTAGCCAGTGGCTAGAATGCCGCGCTCTCATTCGGGAGACCGGGTTCGAATCCTTGGTAAGGTGTGGAGGTGTTTTTTTTTGCCCGGGACAAAAAGAAAACTCTAACCTGCACAGTTTGCGGTGACTGCACTAGCCATGCGGCCTTAATTCCTCAGGCTGAAGACCCTCCTTCCATACCTCCTACACCGCAAGGTACTATAGGCAGTAAATGAAAGCATTTTTTTAATAGAAGGAAGGTAGTTCTTAGGCATAAAATCATAGTTAGATTTGATGAAGGAATGTAGTTTTTCTCCTATAAATATTTCTAGAGCAGTGCGAGTTAAATTATAAACATCATAGTTATTAATGTTGAAACAATTTAGTTTATCTGTCATAGCATCATAGGCAGAACTGTAAAATGAATGTATTTCTTGTGCAAAATCTGTGCACATTTAAATTTTAAAACACACACCATAGTAAAAATTGCTGAAGAAATTTAATTTTTCTAGTATCGACATTTCTACACCCGTGTAAGTAAAATTGTAAACAGCATAGTAAGAAATGTTGAAGGAATGATATTCTTATGACATAAAATCAACGTTAACAATGTTGAAGAAATGTAGCTCTTGTTTCGTTAAGATTCCTAGATCAGTGTACGTTTAATTATAAACATCACATATACAAATGTTCAAGGAATTGCATTTTTCTAGTATTGATATTTCTATACGCATGTAAGTTGAATTGTAAACATTGCAACTAGAATTGCTAAAAGGTGGTCATTCTTCTACCGTAAACATTTCTAGATCTGTGTAAATTAAATTACAAACATGATAGCTAGAATTATTGAAGAAATGTAGTTCTTTTACTGTAAAAATGCGTAGACCTGTTGTTACGTTGTTTATAAACATTATGATTAAACATGTTTACGAAATGTAGTTCTTGTTGTGTAACATCATTCTTAGATCAGTGTACGTTTAATAATACACATCATTGTTAGAAAATCTGAAGGAAGTGTAGTTCTTCTATTTTGGCATTTCTCTACCTGCTTAAGTTATATTATACACATCATTGTTAAAATTGATACAGGAATGCAAATCCGTCTGTCGTGAGCACATCAATATATGTGCTAGTTAAATTATATAGTTAGAATGATGAAGGAGTGTAGTTCTTTCTCTGTCACTGTGTCTTCATCCGAAGTGTTCTGGGCCTTGCATCTGTCTGAGGTGACCTCCTTGGCCAGATTTTGGCCTCCCATGTCTGTCTGGTTGCTCTGTAGGTAGCGTTCAAAGAGGGCTTTGCCCTTGTTCTCGTCAGTCCTCTGCCAGATGAGGTCAGCACCTTGGAAGTCAGAAATGCTCTTATTCTTGACTACACCACTCATGCTTTTATATAGTCACCAGAACAATTTCAGTGACTTGTCTGTGCTTACTCTTTGACACACCTCTGCCCATTTTTCGCTTTTAACCACCTTGACCAGTTTTTTGAAATAGCTTACTTTTGTGTGCATCTCTCTTTCTAAGTGAAAGCTGGGACTAGGATGACCAGCTCTGTTCTTCTTGGCATTTTGCCATCTCCTTACAGCACTACGCTTATCCACCCAAGCCTTCTCCACCTCGAAACTCCACCATGGTGGCTGCTCCCAGCTTTTTTTCCTGCCCTGAAACGTTCTGCTCTTGTCACGTCTTATTTTACTCACCACATCTTGCCCTGTACTGTCATACTGGAACGTCTTTACCTTTAGCTTGTGCTGCCTGGTTCTCCCTTTCTCCACCAATATGCTGCAAGGGTGGTGGTCGCTGCCATGGTGTCCTAGGACACCCCATCTACATACTGTAGTGAGTGAAGGTGAAACTAGCGCCAGATCAATAGCACTGGCCTCATCGCCTGGACGGCTTGCTGTCCTGGTGACACAGCCACTGTTGATACAAACCAGGTCGATGATTTCCAGTGCAGTCTCGAGCTCCTCCCCTTGTGTATTGGAGGAAGTGTTTCCCCATAATCTGCCTTTAGCGTTGAAGTCACCACAGAAAATAACATTTCTCTCCTGGCCTAATATGCCACTTACGCACTGCCACTTCTGGGCGTCCACACTCGCATTGCGGGCATAAACATTAACCAACACGAATGGTGTACTGGAATGAACTCTCAACGCCTGTATTTGTATATCGTCACTGTCCCAACTGGACATGTCTAGCTCTGACGCCACCATGCTGTCGCGAACGAGAATCGCCGTTCCCAGATGTCGTCTGTTGTAGAAACATTTGGAGCCGGCAATTCGGAGTAGCTGATCGCCCAGTCTCGTCTCCTGGAGTGCTACAATGTCGTTCCTGTAAACTAGGGTTTCTAAAATAGAGCCCCGTTGTTTTACACTGGCACAGTTCCAATATAGAATACGGATGTTCCTGAGTCCTAGACGGTGACACTTGAGTCTAAAACGTCTCAAACCACCGCGCTTACGTTGTTTCTTTCTCCCTGCGCGGCTACCACGCCGCTTCGTTATGTTGACTGCTGACCGCTCGGAGAACACACGTTGTTCCCCCATGTTGAAAAAACGTAAACACACACTGCTGAGAGCCACACACGCTGCTGAAAATTCACTCAAGGATGGCTTCGCTCGATGCACGAACTCCGTAGCACCCGCGCAGATCTTGAGTAAAAACTCCTGATTTTACATCCTGGCACACCAATTACACGCAAGAGATGAATAAATCCATCCCCTACGCGAAAAAGTTAACGAACACAAAACAACACGACCGTCCGTCGCCATCTTGAAACCGGAAGTCCATAGACGTGATGGTGTAAGACAATGACATAGAAGAATATCATGAATAGACGTGATGGTGTAAGACAATGACATAGAAGAATATCATGAATAGACGTGATGGTGTAAGACAATGACATAGAAGAATATCAAGAATAGACGTGATGGTGTAAGACAATGACATAGAAGAATATCAAGAATAGACGTGATGGTGTAAGACAATGACATAGAAGAATATCATGAATAGACGTGATGGTGTAAGACAATGACATAGAAGAATATCAAGAATAGACGTGATGGTGTAAGACAATGACATAGAAGAATATCAAGAATAGACGTGATGGTGTAAGACAATGACATAGAAGAATATCAAGAATAGACGTGATGGTGTAAGACAATGACATAGAAGAATATCATGAATAGACTTGGATCTAGAACACTTTATGTTCAAATGTCTTTGATAGACCCATACACCCAAACCATTAGGCAATGCACATGCTGATAATGATGATAAAGATTAAGATAATGATGCTGGTAGCTGCAAATGGCAACAAGAGCTTCCTACTCACCAACACGACAAGCACGGCCACGGCAACTCCAGCAATGGCGGCGAAGTGGTCATCGATCTCGTTCATCAACTGGTCAACGCATCCCTGACAGAACAGACGAAGATATATTCTACATAATGACCCATTTCAAATATCACAGCAACACATATTTGGTAGTTGGAGATCAGTACGGCCGAATGAATAAGAGCGCCCGATCTTCTTCTTCCTCTGATGTTGAGGTAGCGGATTTAACCCCTGCACCGGTCAGTTGGAGTAAAATGTTGACTTCTCGTTCTTGACCTGAGAACGTAAACTACCATTACCTCAGATGTCCAATGTCAGATCTTCGCCTGTTGGCGAGGGACACTTTTTTTTTTTTTTTTTTTTGCATATTCTTTACAGGACATCGCTGCCAACAGCAGCATCTTTCAGCTGTCTGTTGATTTTTTGGCAAGATTACGCTCAGTAGTTTGCCATTGCTTTCTGAGCGGCCGGCTCAGTATCCCGCAAGTCACCAGCGGGGGTCGAACCGCTCCCAGTTCTCTCCCGCTACGAGACTCTGCGTGATAAACGGGATTACGGAGAAAGTGTTGTAACCCCTCAGCCAGAGAGACCGGCCGAAGGACACTGGTGATAGGGAAATCTAATCCACGCGCAAAAATCATGCCAGTGCATTTAGAGATATTAGCAAGTGTATGGACTACGAGTGTGTGCAAAGCGAGTGAACGCGAAATAAAAATTTAAAAAAACATCATTCAGGGTATTCAGATCTATTACACGTTCTATTTTCAATAAAAGCTGTTGAAATTTTCTCCTTTTATGAAAATTAATTTCAACATTATGTTTTTCTATGCAACACGGGTATTTTCAAAGAATGCCAATAATGAACGAGCGTAAGTTAGTAATTAATTCGCAAAGTGATATAAGACATTTTAGAAATGGATGCTGCTAGTTTATAAAGGTGTCATTATGTGGCATATTCATCTAGCTTGATGTGGTGGGTAGTAGACAATAACTATCGCAGGCATATGTATATATAGACAAACAAGATTTCATGCGCATGTAGTGGTGGAGCGGCTTGCCGAGAGGCTAGAACGCTGGACTCTCATTCGGGAGGCCCGGGTTCGATCCCTCGGTAAGGTGTCGGATGTTTTTCTATCGGGGGCAAAAAGAAAATCCTAACCTGCATAGTTCGCGGCGACTGCACTAGCCAGGCGGCCTTTATTCCTCAGGCTCAAAGACCCCTCTGCCATACACCGCAAGGTACTATATTGGCAGTAAATGACAGTTTTGACAGTAGTGGTGAAAACGCCAATCGTCCACGACGTTTGCATCACCGGCAAACAACTTATTGTGGGTTTTTCTTTCTGAGCCAGATGACTTATTGCTAAAGATGTTGATAACGAAATATTTCCTGTTTATGCGACAAGTGTTTGTCTGGAAGAGCGGTGCACAACTGGCTTCAGACTATTTATTGATGACGAAGAAGTTGAGCTCGAGGTGCAAAGTAACTAAAGCAACAGCCCATTGACTTCTATGGTGTAGAGCAGTGTTTCCCAACCTTTTTTTGTGCTTTGCCCCACCTAAGTCTTTCTAAAATTCTTATGCTCCCCCCCCCCCCCCCCCCCCCCCCCCACCCAACATACACATTATTTTTAATATTCAAAAATTGAAATGTTCACTAAAGAAACTTGAATGATAAATTTTAGGAAGAAATGACTAGGAAATTATTGAGCAAACACACTAAGTAAATTTTCAAAACATATAATGGAGAACTTACACTCAGGAAATAAATGACCGTTGACCCCGAGGTAGACCAAGAAGACGGTGGAGAGATAATATATATACAGACCTACAAGCACTTGGAATCAACGACTGGCAAGAGAAGGTCAAACCAGAGAGACGAATGGAGACGGATTGTATCTGCAGCAAAGAACCTCAATGGCTCGGAACGCTGAAGAAGAAAAAGAAGAAGATCATGGAGAACTGAAATTCAAGTACAAAATAATTTTAATGAAAGATTTTCCTATATTATTTTAATTATTAGTAATTATTTATTATTTAAATTTAGTGAGATCCTTACGCTTGATGCAACGTGATTTTATGTCGGGTTCCAATTTAGTTAACTTCAGTCTCAAGTCTGCCCGTTTTGTTATATCCAGCCGATTTCTTCCATTATCAAATTTCCCCCCTTAACAATCTAATTGCCCCCCTGTGGGGCGTGGGCCCCACGTTGGGAAACACTGGTGTAGATATTGGAACGAACGCTGATAAAACGATGCTATAAATGTATTACGCTTCCCCATGGATTATATTGAGAAATAAGAAGAGGTTAAGTGCAACAAACTTTGGTTATCATATTCTCATATCATATAGTTTTATATTCTACTAGCTGACCCGGCCGGGCTTCGCCCAGGCCCTGGAGGGGATCTATCTATCTATCAGTCTGTCTGTCTGCTTGTTTGTCTGTCTGTCTGTCTGGCTGACCCGGCCCGGCTTCACCCAGTCCCTGGTGGGGAGCATCTCATTTAATTCATATAAGTAGTCATATAAGCTCTACCGTTCCCGACTATCTGTCTGTCTGTCTATCTGTCTGTCTGTCTGTCTGACCCGGCCCGGCTTCACCCAGTCCCTGGTGGGGAGCATCTCATTTAATTCATATACGTAGTCATATAAGCTCTCCCGTTCCCGACTATCTGTCTGTCTGTCTGTCCCGGCCCGGCTTCACCCAGTCCCTGGTGGGGAGCATCTCATTTAATTCATATACGTAGTCATATAAGCTCTCCCGTTCCCGACTGTCTGTCTGTCTATCTGTCTGTCTGTCTGTCTGACCCGGTCCGGCTTCACCCAGTCCCTGGTGGGGAGCATGTCATTTAATTCATATAAGTAGTCAAATAAGCTTCCGTTCCCGACTATCTGTCTGTCTGTCTATCTATCTGACCCGGCGTGGTTTCGCCCAGCTCCTGGCGCACAGTAACTTAAAAGAATGTCCTTCCACACACCATTCATTATTTTTAATGAAAACTGTTTTTAATCACCGACATGACAGTTGATAAGTTCTTTAAGCAGAAAAAGATGGGTTACAATGTTATGCATTATGCATTATTTTTATGAAAACTTTGAAAATGCCTTAAAGATTATATCATTATTTATTATAACTCATATGCCTGAAAATAACTATAGACAAAGAGTTTAACAATAGTGCAAGTAAGTCCAACAACATGACTATAAAATATATAGAAATGTTATTAAAAGTTATGCCCCTTGAAATAACTTTTCTAGAGTGAAGTCCCCCTGCTATATAGAAATTATATAATGAAAAATGAAAAAGTAAATGTTATTAAATAAGTAGAAGATTTTACACTAAGAAACTATTACAGTCGGTTGCACAGGAATGAAAGGAAGACGTGTAGAAAATTTCATCTCAATCGGATGTACCGTTATCGAACGCATCCAATACATAGCTGACCACAAAGCCACATACACTCTGTTTTATATATATATAGATTCTGGACTTACTTAATTACTCTAATTTAATAAAACTTCATCCATTCAGTATGAGTTGAGTTGAGTTGAGTTGAGTTGAGTTAAGAACCGACATCACTGCACTCAGGATATTCTCATACGTGCTCCGTCCCCTCGTTCAACAGCCAGCGAAGAGTCATGCTACTAATCGTTCCCACCGCTATCTGATTAAAAGTTCTCCTGGTCTTCCCTCTCAGTTTTGAGATTCTCACAGAACCCCTGCCGATCCCCCGCAATCTCATTCTTTCCACATATGGGTTCTAAATCTGTTCCTCCGCCTTCTCCACCTGGTCCCACAAGCGCACGACCACCTCCCCCTTGTCCATAGGCAATCTACCACCAAGAGGTGCATTCCCTGCTAGCCTATCAGCTTGTTCATTCCCCCGGACCCCCGCATGGCCAGAGAAAAATCCATACAATTCTTACAATCTGTGACCTTTGAAGCAACGATAGCCATTCCACACGAAACATTCCTTTCTCCACCTTACTAAGCATACTCTTTGAATCCGTAATGAATCATTCATTCATTCAGTAGCATGACCTTTGCAGAACCTCGCTCCCATAACAACCTTCCAGAAAACTTCTCCATCACAAGCAAGATTTCCCGCGTCCGATACACCCATCTGGAGATCATCTGCCACATCCTAAACTCATCTTCTCTTTGGCCTTTCTCTTCCTCTCTTCCAAACATAAACACATAAGTGTAACATATAGAAGTTACAAAAATTTCAATCAAAACGCATTTTTATAGGACTTGTTCAGTTCGCGTCTAGACAATATATGATATTTATCAATCTTATCACTGCCTCAACTCTTTTGTTTCATTTGTTTATGTAAAATATCTTTGTGTAAACTCACTATGTGTGTAATCGTTCCATTGTGTCAACTCTTTTGTTTCCTTTGTCTATGTAACATATTGTGACACGAACTTCTTACCTTGCTGTACAAAGCTGGGTTGTCTGTTGTCACATTGTGGTATATTTGGACTGGGGCTGTTTTATCAGCATTCATAACCTGGCATTCCCTTGCCGGGTAATTTGTGTTACAGCAGCTTGCAGGCACTAAGTTCCGGCTAATTATACTCACGACTGGAGAAGAGACAAATGAAATGTTGTAATCATCAAAATATAAATATTGACCAGGAGGCTGTCCCAACTTTTATAATTAGATGCTCTGCTGATGTTAACTGATCCAGTACCAGATAAAAAGTTGGTTTGGACTAAACATAGTACACAATCAAATGAAAATGTTGTACAGGGTGGGGCAAAATGATCTGACACATTTGTAACTTTAATAAACCTAAAGTAGAATAAATAAACAAAAAAGTATTTTTATTTATCAAATGTACTCATGATGCCATTTTGTTTTATTTTGTTTGAATAATGATTTGTGTGGGGAAATTCAACAACAGGTTCCCGTACTGCTATTGTGATTTTCAGTGAAGAGGCCCATTTTCAATTGTGTGGAAGCGTGAATAAGCTAAATTTCCGCTTTTGGTCCCAAAACAATCCTCATGAGTTACACGAACGCTCCTTGCACAGTCCTCATGTAACTGTATGGTGTGCGATAGCATAATTTGGCATTTTGGGTCCGTACTTTTTTGAAGAAGACAATGTTTCAGTGACCGTTAACTCTGAACGATATTGCGTGTTGCTGGACACTTTTCTGCGACCCAGATTGGATGAACTTGACGTCAGAAATAATGTTTAGTTCCAACAAGATGGCGCAACAGCCCACACGTCTAGACGTTCCAATGGAAATTTTGAGGGAGATGTTCCCAGGTCATTTAATTTCATTCCGAGGTGACCTCGGTTGGCCTGCCCGATCACCTGACTTGAACCCGTGTGAAATTTTTTTCTCTGGGGATACCTAAAATCAAAGGTATACATTCATCGCCCCCGTTCTATTGAACAATTGAAAGATGCAATTCATCAAGAAATTGAGAAATTGACTGATGTAATTTTTAAAAGAAAATGAAATAAAATGATATCATATGTTCGTATAAGAAATAAAAACTACTTTTTTTTTCATTATTCAAACAACATAAAACAAAATGGCATCACGTGTACATTTGATAAATAAAAATACTTTTTTGTTCATTTATTCTAAGTTAGTTTTATTAAAGTTACAAATGTGTCAGATCATTTTGCCCCACCCTGTATAATGTGGATTTCCGTTCGCTCAGCATTGACATTGTAGAAGATACCACGAAACAAAATAAATACCAAGATGACTCTAGTAAGGTAATGTATCGTCCATTTGTACACATGTGAGATCATAGTTTGTACACACATTTGTACACATGTGAGGTCGTAGTTTGTACACACATTTGTACACATGTGAGGTCGTAGCTTGTACACACATTTGTACACATGTGAGGTCGTAGTTTGTACACACATTTGTACACATGTGAGATCGTAGTTTGTACACACATTTGTACACATGTGAGATCGTAGATGGCGATATATTATCATTAGACACTTAATCAGTTAAGCGTGGTTACAACCAGGGCATTAGTAAACGTAAGGAACAAAGAACGAAATTTTCAAACAATTTGAAAACGCCATTGGCCCTAGAAAACTAACCTCCTAATAGGAATATGTTTACATGGTGGCATACATATTAACCTTAACTTAACTTAAGTGTTAAACGTGACATTGGTTTAGAAAGAGTAATAAACAAAGGTATGGTTGTGGAGAGATTATATAGAAATAGAGGAAGACAGAAGATATGAAAGAAAACATGATTATATCACAGTGTGTGAGATGGCAGAACTGGTGAAGATCGAGAGACTTCTGGCATGCGCTGATGTGATATATTAGGCAACTGAAATGCTACATGACTATATATATTAGGGACGTTCATTTGAAACCCGTTCCAATGGCTTTATTACAAAAGCATGAAAGGAACATTAACAGGTGTGGTAGAATTAAACAAAGGATTCATTTTGAATGAAGTATGTACCATGAGTTGGTTAAAAGAAGTCGCCGTAGGTATTCAGGCAAGCATCCCATTGTTTAGGTAGGCGGCGAATGCCATCCGCAAAGAAAGGATTGTGGTTGCTCACTGAACCAAGTGTTTACCGCGTTCATTACGTCTGCATCTGTGTGAAATCGTTGCCTCTTAAGAGCTTTTTCTAGAGGTCAGAACAAATGAAAATCATATGGTGACAAATCAGGACTATAGGCTGGATGTTGCAGAATTTCCCACTTCTTCCTAGCTAATGCTTCCTGCACAATCTTTGCAACATGCGGACGAGCATTATCGTGCAACAAAAATCACACCGCGAGAAAGCATGCCTGGTCGTTTATTCTTGATGACTGTTTGCAGCTTGTCTAGTGTTTGCAAGTAGTGGGTAGAGTTGATGTTGATAACCAGGTTCTTTAAAGTCGGCCAACAATAGCCCTTCATTGTCAAAAAATACGCTCAGCATAACCTTACCAGCGGAAACCTGTAACTTGAATTGTTTGGTATTTAGTGATCAAGCATGCTTCCATTGCATGCTCTCTCTTTTGCTAATCGGCTCAAAGAGGTGACACCATGATTCATCGCCTGCCACTACGCGGAAGAGAAATGCATCACCCTCCACTCTGTAACACAGCAAGTGGTTCAAACACCATCCCATGCGTTCCTCTTTTTGGTGGTCAGTCAACATCCGTGGTACCCACTGTGAACACATCGTCTGATATTGCAGTTTCTTACGAACGAACTTTTGAGTTGTCCCAATTGACACATTAAATTCTTTTGTTACTAGCGTACGTATGCTTCGACAACGGTTCATCTGTACTGCTGCATCAATTTTGTCGATGATTTCTTCTGTTAAACAATATGCGCTTGACCCTTCCGTCGAAGATCTGCATTAAACTGATGTCCTTTCCGAAACATTCGTGCCCAGTCTGTCATTGTTGTCTTCGACATACATTTGCTACCGTACGCTGCCTGCATTCTTCGATGATTGTCCACTGGAAAGAAACTGAATCACCGCTCTTTGAGCTTCTTTGGACGGATTTTGGATCAACCCGGCCATTTTCTCAACGGTCAGAAACAGAACTTATGCATCATGGGACGATAAGCACGTTCTCTTTTATTCATTGGTCAGTACTTATCACATGACTATGACAACATAATGTTCAACGTACGCAATAACGCGCAGTGCAGCACGAACGGATTTCAAATGAACGCCCCTTATATATACATCCATCATGTGCCATGCCGATAAGCGTGGGCGATCATGTTTCGCCATCTCACTCGATCACCAAAGTCGTGGATCTACTCTGTATTTCTGTCTCGAGCATGCCACGTGGCCAAGCCATAAAAGTATTTACTTCTTCGTCTTCCCCTTGGTGTCTTCCATTCGATCTTGTCAGTTCTCACCAAGTTCTCCAATTCATTTCTTCTTATAACGTATCCAAAAGATTGTGACTGTCTACGTCTAATGTCTCTAATCAGTTTACGATCTTCATTTGTTTTTTCCAGGAACTTTTTCTTTGGCTTTTCTGTCTGTCCACGGTATACTTTGCATTCTCCTCAGAAACCACATTTCCAGAGCCATCAAATGTTTTTCAGCTTGTCTGCTCGTTGTCCACGCTTCACATCCATACAAAAGTACAGGTTCTATGAAGCACTTCAACACTCTTTTTCTAGTGTCAATTGATATCTTTTTATTGGTCAGTGTATTTTTCATCTTGCAAAAGGCTACCTTTGCCATGGCAATTCTTGTTCTAATTTCTTCAAGGCATCTCCCATCTGATTTTATGACTGTTCCGAGATAACTGTACCGATTCACTTTGTGAAGACTATGCCCATTTACTTGTATATTACATTGTGGTATTTCCTTCTTCCCAGTGACGACCATAATCTATTTCTTCTGACAATTCAATTCTAATCCTAGTTTTTCACTGTGTGCAACAACCACATCATCTAAATGTTGCAGATCCTATTCATTGTCTGCAATCAAGACTGTATCATCTGATAACTAATGTTATATATATATATATATATATATATATATATATATATATATATATATATAGAGAGAGAGAGAGAGAGAGAGAGAGAGAGAGTATTGTGTGAGTATGTCTATATATATATAGATATATATACTATATACACACACGCACACACACACACACACACACATATATATATATATATATATATATATATATATATATATATATATATATATATATATATATATATACATACATACACACTGTATATTATATTCTCACTACACTGTGTATGTAGAACAAATTTGAAACAAAAATGATTTCTTCTGTTGATAACACCATTCTGTTTGGTGTGCAAGTGACATAAGCCTGGGTCATTGACATTGAGTTGAGTGACCGGGCATGAGGAAGAATGGAGATGAGAGTGGGAGACAGTAAAGTGACTGACCTGGCTATGAGAAAACAGCCAGTCCTGAGAAATAAAATAATGGGAAGGGTGATCGTGGACCCCAGGGGATGGGGGAAGGACATGTTAGCTTTGTGTGAAGTCAAGGGACTTCAGGGAGTTGATGTGTAGATGCCGAACTGATCGGTAGTCTAAGGAGAAGCGGAGTCAGAGATCTCCGTGTTGCTGTTGTTCTCCGAGTTATGAAGACAGGCCTGAACCAGAGTGGGTTCTATAGGGAGTGAGGGCCTAAAACCCAGAGTGGGTTATATAGTTGAGCAGTGGCTCCGACCCAATGTGTGGGTTGTATTGTAGGATTTCCAGCCGTGGATAGTAGCTGGATTACCTGTCTTGTGGATGTGATGAGAAGCAGGCCGTGAGAAGGCATTGATGTGTGCTGGTTAATTGTGAGGAGGATATTTATATTCTATGGATTACATTGTTTCTGGATATATATATATATATATATATATATATATATATATATATATATATATATATATATATATATATATATATATATATATATATATATATATATATGTTCCGTCTGTTCGTCTTATTTCTGGAATAAATGATTATGTGCGCCAACTCAATCTTGTTTCATGACTGGTAAGGTGCACTTCTGGGGTGAGTTGGATTAAGAGACAGTTAGATATCTCAATTGACACACCATGAACATCGTTACCTAGACAACGACCATCACACGACAATATCAAGCAAAGATCATCAAGAACATTGATATTATCATCAAGAACGACGTGTGACAATCTGGGTTCTCGTCGCTTAGTAAGGAGTATCTGGAAGGCTACGTACGGTCAAGAGCATTATAGACATTGTGTCATTCTAAGATATCTGTGGGCTCTTCGCTGAGAGAAGAGTTATTATCTGTGGCTTCGTTCCATCAATTTAGACAGTACTGCGTCAAGAGATTAACAGCAACTCTTTTTGTGTGTGTAAGACGCCACATCGAAGAAAAACTGTCAGCGCGCGGGGAAAATGCGCGGCGGAGGTCACAGGCGAGCAGTCAGTTCACGTCAGGTTCACTACAGGTAATTTAACGACGGTCAGCACACGTAAACAGACGAGGCAGGGCGCCAGGAGAATTAACGCAGCACAAATCGACCGGGAGAGTCGATTGCAGTAGCAGGGGTGTTTGGTCACGGACAGCACAGAGGAAATGTCGCGTGGACAGTGAGGGGTTTGCAACAAGTGAGGTCAGCCCTAGTGTGTGTTTGATAAGGACAGGATTGAACCAAAGATTGAAGACAGCGAGCAATTTCGTCGCAACATCCTGTGTGTGGGGAGAAGTGTGTATGTGTGTGCTGAGGAAACGCACTGTGTTGTTGCAAGTTGACTGGTCAAGATTTATTGACGCACTTAATAGGACGGGTGGCAACAAGAACCCTACCGCCAGAGTTGGGGAGGGTTAATGGTGTAAAGTGTATTTTCCACGAAGTTAAAAATAGCAGCCGTGTCGGGGCTGAGAGGTTGGGTGGAAAGTGTTTTTTGTATGACGGAAAAGTGTCCGGTCATTTTACAGACAGTCAGTGTGGATTATTGTGACAAAGAAGACTGAGATACTGACTTGAGGTGTCCGGCAAGGTCAAGGTTGGGGACAGTGGAAAGTTACTGGGATTTTCCACAGGAGATCTGTATAAACAACGTGTTTATGAACGAAAACCAGACTTTATGTGTCGTCTTTGTTGAACTGTTCTACTACTGTCATCATTATTCTGTTATGAGCGAACAATTTTAACGTGTCATCACCGCACACAAAGGGTGCATACAGTTGCCAAAAATAACTGACGGTACAGGGTTATAGCACTGGGCATTTGCGGCCAATTTTTCCTTTGAACTTTGTCTTTCATCGGCAATCCAGAACATTTTGGGATAATTACCATCATCTTCAATTCGTACGACAATCGAAAGAACACTTTGGATTATTACTGTGGTGCCACCACGTACAGAGAAAGTACAATAACGTTACGGACTGTGTCGAGACAGAACAGTTTGGATATCACTATCATCTTCAACTTTTGTCGACAGTTGGAACTTGTGATCACCACGTGAATTCAATAACCACTCAACAAAACAAGAAGTCGGTTTGAAATCTAGCGTCGTAGACATTTCCAGCGGATTGCGAATAACTATTGAAGCGAGAAAAAACTTTGGTGACTGAATAAAAAGAACTTGTGGCGACGGATTAATGGGCACATATTTGTCGGCCAACGATTGGGACATTCTGTTTGCTGCTCATTGTCTTATAAATATTGTTTTCGGTTGTTAAGCTATTACTTGTTTGTGGTCCGGTGTTTGTCAGGTGTAGGGGATTTTTGGGGTGTTTCTCGAGAGTCGGGATACAGCACAAAAATTTATTTTTCTTTCTGGTGCTTAAGATATTTTTTTGTAAGGAAAACGTTAATGAGTTAACGTGTCGTGCAGTGGCATTGGAATAGTCCTAACCAATATCTAGAGCCGAGTTGTTTCACGTCAGATTTGTGTATATTTATATTTATATATTACGTGCACTGTGGGTGTCCCTACACAAGCTTGTGGTTGTTACTGTGATTTATTTCTGTGTGATCATCGTCTCCGTGTACTCAGCTTGTGAAGTCTAGCGTTGGATAGTCAACACTTAGTGTTATCATTCATTCGTTTTGTATATGTATTTATATGTATGTTTAACAATATTTCCAGAAATATTATACAACTATTTGTTATAGATATATGCGAGGGATTAGGGAGGATATTTTTCCTCACTACCTAGTGCTTATAGAGTGACTGGGTGAGTACAGGGTGACATTATTAGCACTACGAATTTACGTACACAGGGAGTGGTAGTGTACTTATTGAGGGCACACAAAGACTAACAGCAGAGTCGTCACATTTATAGTTGGCTGATTGACAGCAACGTGTCCACAAGTACAAGATGCCTACTTTAATGGAATATATTGAAGCAGGTGAACGAATAGGCATGAAAGGTAAAGAGTTACAGGAGTATGCCGAAGCAAAAGAACAAAAACAGACGGAAAGAGAGGAGAGGCATAATGAACGCGAGGCAAAACGTCTACAGGAAGTAAAGTTAGCGGAAATAGAAAACAAGCGTCTACAGGAAGAGACACAAGTAAAACTAGCTGAAATAGAAAACAAGCGTCTACAGGAAGAGACCCAAGGAAAACTAGCTGAAATGGAAAACAAAGGTCTACAGGAAGTAAAGTTAGCGGAAATAGAAAACAAGCGTCTACAGGAAGAGACACAAGTAAAACTAGCTGAAATGGAAAACAAACGTCTACAGGAAGTAAAGTTAGCTGAAATGGAAAACAAACGTCTACAAGAAGTAAAGTTAGCTGAAATGGAAATTGAGAAAGAGAAGATTAAGATGGAAGCTGAAATTGCTCTCAGAAAACTAGAACTATCTTCGAAGGGTCAAAGTGAGGAAAGCATAAAACCTTCGCAGTCATCACAGAGATTAAAACTGCCATACTTTACGGACCGAGACAACCTTGAATCTTATTTGGACAGATTTCAAGCAAGTGCGAAAACTTTAGGCATCCCAGAAAACCAGTATGCGATACGACTTGGCGAGTTTCTTACGGGCAAGGCACTAGACACCATGTTCAATTTACCTGTAGAAGAAAGAAACAACTACACTATCTTACGTCAACGTTTGCTGACAAAGTTCCAACTCACTGAGCATGGATATAGGACAAAGTTTAGACAGTTAGTGCCAGAGACAAATCAAGATTTCACAGATTTTGTTAACACTGTAAAGAATACATTTAACAAATGGATGGAGCTTGCAGAAGTAGGGAAAGATTTTAATAAATTAGTAGATTTAATGTTAAGAGACAAGGTAGTATCTGCATGCAATTCTAATTTAGTGGCGTTCTTTGAGGAACGGAAGCCAAAGGACATAGACACAATGTCTCAGTTAGGGCAAAACTATATGACTGCACATCCTAACAGTTCTATTGGGAAACTAATGAATGAGGAAATAGTCTGTGCAGCGTACACTAAACAGGACCAGAATCCAGTCATTAGACCAAGAGCGAAAAGTGTGGATTCAGCACAGAAAGGTGAGCAACAAGAACTTCAAGATAATGGTTTCCGAGGAAACAATGTTGGTAGAGTAGGACGGTACTCATATAGAAGAGGGAACTTCCAGAGACGTCCAAATTATGCCGGATGTTGGAATTGTGGGAGCTGGAGACACAAGGCAGCAGAGTGTGATACACAACCATCAGATGGACCAACGAACATCAGTAAAAGGGAGATTACTTGTTTCAAATGTGGAAGCGAGGGGCATATCAGCCATCAATGTAGGATGAGAGAAACAGAGCACTCAAATGCAGCGCAAGTAATTGAGACGCTGAACAATGAAGATTGTAGTGGGTGCAAACCTCTTTTTGAAAAAGACAGTCAGCCAGTCCTAATATGTGGTCATACAGTGAAAGCAGGATCAGCAGTACATGAAGGAGGAAGTCTGAAGATGCATCATGGGTTTGTTAATGATAGGTCAGCGTTAACAATTAGGGATTCCGGATGTACGTCCATCGGGGTGAGAAAGAGTTTAGTGCATCCCTCGGATTATACAGGGAAAAAGATTAGATCCATAACATTTAATGGGACAGTGGAGTTCTACCCATTAGCCATAATAACAGTAAAAACACCATATATCACTGGAAGAGTGACAGCGTGTGTTTTGGACTCACCAGTGGCTGATTTGATCATAGGAAATGTTATAGGAGTTAAAGATTGTACAGAAGAGGAAATAGTTTATTGGGACCAAAAATATAGTGTAAGCAGTAATGAAGTAGTTACCACAAGAGAACCTAAATTAGAGAATATAGCTGAGGTAGAAGAGGCACTTGAAGTAGACACAGGAACTCAGGACAAGGATAGTACAGCTGAGCAGATGAGAATGGATCCCAAATATAGTGCTAGTGGCTCCCAGAGACAAGATACTACTCTGAACAAATGTTCCCAAGGGTGTAGGAGAGTAGAACATAGGCAGTCAAAGAAAGGTAGATGGTGCTTCGAGAGGAAGAACAATGTTCTCACTCGCAGGTTTTCAGATAGTGGAACTGCACGTGGGCAAGGAGCAGTACCTTTAGCACACAGAGACCGATATACTAGAACAGCTCAGGATAGTGCATGGGCAGGGCACATAGGCATAAAGCGTATGCAGCAGAAAGCAAGGTGCCAGATATATGGGCCAAGATTGAATAAAGAGTTCAGACTAAACAGAGACTCAAGTGTAACGGTGCACTATGCAGATAGGAAAGTTGAGTCAGGTCAAAGGAGTGTTCGCGACATTACTGACCCAGGGCTAGGGATAACAAACAGATGTTGTAATTGTAGAGGTACCATGAGTCATGGGTACATGAAAAGTAGACACAGCATCGACATGAATCAGAGGTGGGTTAATGCAAGACCAGAACCACCTGATATAGGGTCGTGAAGTAGTAAGAGACCTGTGGGTACATAAGTATAATGCTTTTCTATGATGTATTATTATTATTATGTGATGTATTAGTTCATGCATTGATACACAAGATAGAAAGTTGGTGTATTTATGAGTGGGGAATATGAGAGTGTACTATGAGCATTTGGTGTATTATTTAGGGTGGTAGATGGAGTAAGGTGCAGCCATACTTAGGGCTACCCAGGCTATATGTCTGGGTCACATGTTTAGTAAGTTTTAGTCTCCCAATATTTGAAAACGAAGTTTTCTTTTAAGAGGGGGTGATGATATAAGCCTGGGTCATTGACATTGAGTTGAGTGACCGGGCATGAGGAAGAATGGAGATGAGAGTGGGAGACAGTAAAGTGACTGACCTGGCTATGAGAAAACAGCCATTCCTGAGAAATAAAATAATGGGAAGGGTGGTCGTGGACCCCAGGGGATGGGGGAAGGACAGGTTAGCTTTGTGTGAAGTCAAGGGACTTCAGGGAGTTGATGTGTAGATGCCGAACTGATCGGTAGTCTAAGGAGAAGCGGAGTCAGAGATCTCCGTGTTGTGTTGTTCTCCGAGTTATGAAGACAGGCCTGAACCAGAGTGGGTTCTATAGGGAGTGAGGGCCTAAAATTCAGAGTGGGTTATATAGTTGAGCAGTGGCTCCGACCCAATGTGTGGGTTGTATTATAGGATTTCCAGCCGTGGATAGTAGCTGGATTACCTGTCTTGTGGATGTGATGAGAAGCAGGCCGTGAGAAGGCATTGATGTGTGCTGGTTAAATTGTGAGGAGGATATTTATATTCTATGGATTACATTGTTTCTGGATATATATATATGTTCCGTCTGTTCGTCTTATTTCTGGAATAAATGATTATGTGCGCCAACTCAATCTTGTTTCATGACTGGTGAAGGTGCACTTCTGGGGTGAGTTGGATTAAGAGACAGTTAGATATCTCAATTGACACACCATGAACATCGTTACCTAGACAACGACCATCACACGACAATATCAAGCAAAGATCATCAAGAACATTGATATTATCATCAAGAACGACGTGTGACAGCAAGGAATTACCCGAGCAGACGACAGCCATTCGCTGCATATTGCTTCACGATAGACTTTGGAGAACATTTGTTGATATAATCATATACTTCATTTTTCACATTTGTTCTACATGCAAAGTGTAGTGAGAATTTACAAACACCAGGTATATGTGTGTATATCTTTGTGTGTAAGTATGTGTATGTGTGTGTGTGTGTGTAAACTGTATACTCCAGTCGATGTTCCGTACTGATCGCGTGGATATATGATGTTATGCGCGGGATTGATTTATGTTTTTTGTGGTTTAAATCGCAGACAATTATCATCACAACAACAATTATATAGGCTCATCATGCTCTAGTTTGTCTTGTGTTCTATACACATAAAGAATGAAGTGAACTACAAATCTATAAGCTCATCATGTTCTAGTTATCTTGTGTTCTATACAAATGTAGGATGAAGTGAACAACAAATCTTGAGGCTCATAATGTTCTAGTTTGTCTTGTGTTGTATACAAATAGAGAATGAAGTGAACAACAAACCTATAAGCTCATGTTCTAAATGAAGAATAAAGTGAACAGCATATCTATAAGATCATCATGTTCTAGTCTGTCTTGTGTTCAATACACATAAAGAATGAAGTGAACAATTACCGGTTCCATTATATTTGAACCAGTTGCTAGACTGCCACAGGAACCAGGACTTCTCACTGTCACGGCCGCCTTGAACCCCACAGCACTTGAGCTGTCAGACGAAATGTTAAATTAGAAAATTATTGTCTGGTCACTCTATTTTCTTACTCTCTTGAAATGTCACTGGTATTCAGTCTGGTTATTATTACAAATGTGAGTAATTTTAATTTGTTTATTGTTAGACATGCAAATGGTTTTTTATTTGTTGTTATGAAATGGTATGTTCTTGATGTCATGTTATTGACATGACAACATATTCAATTGGTGTCTTTCGTCTGTTGTGAAATGTGCTATTGATATCACATGTTCTTGTTTTGACATGAAAATTGATACGAGAGTGCATTGGATCTGACTTAATATTAATGCAAGGACAAAACACAAACGTTGGAGGAATATACGAGGGGTAAATATATTATGAAAAAGTATGGAACAAATGTATCATTTTTCGATGTAGTCACCAATGCGTTCAATGCAAGTCCTTCAGCGCCGATAAATTACTTAAATTCTTGCAGAAAACAAAATTATCTTGCGTGGTGATATACCTCTTCATCGGACCGAAAAGTCTGTCACAGAGGTTACCTCACTTTGAAATTTCCTACTCCACTCATACACTTGCTTGACTTACTGGCATGCATCACCATACTAGATCTTCATTCACCGATGAATTTCTACAGGTTTTACCCCTTCACTGATCAAAAACGGATAACAGAATGCTGCTCCTCTTTGGTGCATGTCAAAAGTGAGGCGGCCATGTTTAAACTGTCCTTATGACGTCTCCATGTACGTCTGCACCATGATGTCACGTGCTTAACACTCTTGACATACCTAACAGCAATATTGACAGGTTGCAATACAACGGCATGGTTATTGTAATTGCTAGCACACGTTTTAATGTTTTCATTTGAAACCCCATCGTATCATCATCATTGTCGCGCCATATCACGATGGCCGTTATGTATCTGCACAAACCTCGGTTCATCTTGCTACACATCAATTCTACTGATTCTAATTCCAAGTCATCGTCTCAGATCACCCAGCAATATTTATCTTGGACTGTCTTTACCTGCTCTAGCGTTGAACTTTCTAATCGTCGAGATATATTCAAATACCTATCGTCTCATTACATAACCAAATAACATGGTTTGTTGTGTTCTTATAGTTGTATAGAATTTTCTACTTTCATTGGCCTCTTCCAGACACCTATTGCTACTTACTCTTTCGGTCCAAAGTAGCATTTCCCATCTCAGAAACCATATCCCTGTTGCTTCCAATCTCTTCCCAATTTGTTCGTTACATTAGAAGATTCACTGTCATACAGCACAACAGTGGAATATAGATACGAACTGCTCATATACTGACAACAGCAAGCGACGTAATTTAGCGAGGGGTCAGAAACATCCGAAGACCATACTGGACATAAGAATTTGTGCATAATCATAATGGACTAATTTTTCCCTGCATAACAGCCTAAGAAATCGAACTCTAACAAATAATATTAAAATAAAACAGGCTGTTGTACAATACACACACAATTATGAACAAATCAGGGAGAAACCTGGGGGGGGGGGGGGGGCGGGGATAATAAAACAAAGCACACCTGGAAGAAAAAAAAATAGAATACAATAGTGTTAATTTGTAAAAACAAGAAACTGCCAATAAATTAGTGTTAACATAAGAACGTCAAAGAACTATTATAATAGCATAAACTGGTGTGTACTCCTGAGATCTTGAAAAATAAGCAAACAGGTTGTGAAACATCTGATGGAAGCAGACTTGAGATTTCTGAAGAAATTGCAATGAATATATGGAAGGACAGAAAAACATATGATCCAGTCGTTCAAGGAGCAGACAGTAAATTGAGTAACGAAATATATGCATTTTGCGCATCTTATGTGGAGAATTGAAAATAATAGACATGATGTGCGAGGAACTTGAGAAGAAAGTAGCTGCTTTTCTTTTTGGTATGGTCATACTGATTGGTGACCGTAGACATTGTCTCTGTAAAGAGATTCTCTGATTGCCGTTGTGAAACTTGATACCATAATCAACAACTATCTGTCGCCTGCTCCCCATTTCCATCCGCTACTTGGTATTCTGATCGGGGAGCTAAACGGGTACTCCACCCTGCCCACGGTGTACTTTAAGCTAGTGGAGAAGGAGTCGCCTTACTTCTCATTTAATAAGGGACCCCCCTAATCCGCCACCATATAAACAACTGCTTACGTGCATCAAAGGAAGACAGCCCACATTATTTGGGCTTGTCATTTGAAAGGGGCAGTTGGAGCACTTCGCATAACTGGGCAGTTTGACACGAAGGCACAGAATATGTTATAGGACTACCCTTAACACAAACTAACTGATGAATGTATTGTCGTTTTCTTACATCCAACCAGAGTCACTTGTAAACATATTTAATCAAACTAATTATTCCGCATACACTTGAAACCAAATAGGTAAATGAGGATTGAGTCTTATCTCACAACAGCCACTTCCATTGACACACGTTTCATTCCACCATTCAAGTTTCCAGGAAATCCCATCTCTGCTGATACGAAGTTCCTGTGCTGGCCTTGTATGCCATGAAGGTTTCCGAACTTCGAGAGACGAAGGAAAGCTCTAGAAGACTGACCACCTGGAGATGTTAAGTTGGTATTGAGACAGGAGAAAAGTATCAACACACTGGAGATCAGCGTGACCGAATGGACACGAGCGCTCGCTGTAAAAACTCGAGTGTGCTGATGCCGAGGTAGCGAGTTCAACCCCTATAGCGGTAAGCTGGAACAAAATGTTAACTTCTCGTCCTTGACTTGGGGACGTAAATTACTAGTCAGTTACTAGTACCTCAGAAGTTGGAGTGGGTTCGCCTGATGCGAGGGACACAGGTAATTAGAAAAGCTAATCCTCAAAGTAAAACTCAGTCCAGCGCATTAGAAGTAGTAGGACGTGTATGGACTACGCTTGAGTTCAAGGCGAGCAAAAGAAAAACACCTCAATCCGATGATGCAAGCCTCTCACAGTGCCCAGAAGACCGGAATACAATCCGATGATGCAAGCCTCTCACAGTGCCCAGAAGACCGGAATACAATCCGATGATGCAAGCCTCTCACAGTGCCCAGAAGACCTGAATACAATCCGATGATGCAAGCCTCTCACAGTGCCCAGAAGACCTGAATACAATCCGATGATGCAAGCCTCTCACAGTGCCCAGAAGACCTGAATACAATCCGATGATGCAAGCCTCTCACAGTGCCCAGGAGACCTGAATACAATCCGATGATGCAAGCCTCTCACAGTGCCCAGGAGACCTGAATACAATCCGATGATGCAAGCCTCTCACAGTGCCCAGGAGACCTGAATACAATCCGATGATGCAAGCCTCTCACAGTGCCCAGGAGACCTGAATACAATCCGATGATGCAAGCCTCTCACAGTGCCCAGGAGACCTGAATACAATCCGATGATGCAAGCCTCTCACAGTGCCCAGGAGACCTGAATACAATCCGATGATGCAAGCCTCTCACAGTGCCAAGAAGACCTGAATACCAAAGCTTCGGATTTAAGAATTAAGACTTAGTCTCCCGGCCGGTAGCGAAGGGGTTACGGACACAGTTCGTAATTCCACATACCGCGTTCCAAACACAGCTGTGGGCTAAGTGCCAGCAGACCGCCTTGAGTTGGTTATTATAAAAATGGTATGAGTGCCGGCCGTTTAGAAAGCAATGGCAAACTATTGAACGTAAACTTGTCAAGAAATCGCAAACAGCCCAAAAATCCTAGGGTTGACTGCGACTTTATGTAAAGAATATGCAACTACCACCCAGAGGACACGCCACCAATATATAAAAGCACCAAAACAGCTACTCACGTTGCGCTGCACGTCATCCCAGACATCTGTAGTGCGTTTGTTGTCTTCGCTGGAGGACAGCTGATAGCCGTAGTTGTTGACCAGGGTGTTCTCCATTTTCTTGGACAATTCATCCTTCAGCTGTGTGGTAACAGGTAGAAGAGGAGACATTTTGTCGCCGTGATGATCGACATATAGAATGCAACAAGCACGCGCACAAGTGCGCGCGCGTGCATACACACACACACCCACACACACACACACACACACTCACACACACACACTTGAATATACTGGGTGTTTGTAAAGTCTCACTACACTTTGTATGTAGAAAATATTTGAAACATTAAGTACATGATGATATAAAAATAATTTTCTCCACAGTCCATCGTAAAGAAATAAGCAGCGAATGGCTGTCATCTGTTGAAGTAATTCTTTGCACCTCAAACAGAATGACAACAGAAGAAACAAATTTTTAACATGTGTTCTACATACAAAGTGTATTGATACTTTACAAACACCCTGTATAAATCAAAATTTAGTGTCTCCGACTTCCGCATGCATTTGTTTCAGAAAGAAATCTGTCTTGGGCAGTAGTCCCTCCCCCCTCCCCCCAGGGGGAATTTTAGGGTTTCCAGGGGTGTAGGAGGGGGAGGAATTATGATTATTTAAAGATCGCGTTAATACAAGAACCGATTACTTGATACTGTTTTTCCCTCCATTCTTTACGCTTCTGTACTTCTCTCCCTTCTAAAATTCCTTTTATAACGTAAGTAGACCCGCAAATCACGTTTTATGTTGACGTCTAGAGTTGTTCTAATATGTGTTATTAAATGTAGCTTTCATTTTACGTATACTGTGTAGGGGCGGGGTTGAGGGATTTATAGGGAGAAGATATGAGAAAGCGGGAGGGGTGACATTCTGATCATATGGTGATGGGGTGCATGGGCCAAAAAAGGTTGAGAACCACTGGTCTAGGGGAAGTAACTGAAATACTTCTTCAGATTCCATCCAAGGTTACGGGCTATCAATCTACTCGTGATCTTGTATATAATAACCATGCACAGATTTAACCCCCCAGAAATGATGTCTAATGTGTCCTCTGTTTTCCCTACTTCTTTCTTCTACTTCTGTATGTGCCGATGGATATCTGTGAATGTATTTCTCACACATAAAGCAGCGTTACACTACAAAGCATTCACTCTGGGAAAATTCTTGGCGAGTAATGATTTCTCCTGGCAAGGGTGGTGCTAATACCACTACTGGTCGTCCATCTTCATTATGCAGTAATATAGTATGTGTGAATGCCAGTCAAAGGTGGTATTTTACAAGTAGAAGAACGGTCAGCGAACCTGGGCGGGTAGACTGAGCAATAACGATATCTTGAAAGAAGTTATCTTAAATTGAGAGCTAGTTACCCGCATAAGAAGTAGACAGTCCACATCCTAAGAAGGGGGAAGCAGGAGTACGTCGTGACAACAGAAAGGTTGGACGACAATGGAGCCAATGGGAAATCAAGAGAGAAGAAGCTGGACATTGTGACATCAACAGAATCATAAATGACTGGCAGTACACAATACAGAAGATTCTGGACATAAATAACGACAAGAATCAGAAGACGAAGAAGAAGAATCCATTGATCCATCATGTGCAATGCCGATAAGCGTGGGCGGTCGTGTTTTACCATCTCACTCGATCACCAGAGTCGTGGCTCAGCTCCTTGTTCATGTCTCGACAATGCCACATGGCCAAGCCATCCAGTTATTTACTTCTCGGTCTTCCCCTTGGTCTCTTCCCTTCGATCTTGCCAGTTGTCACAAAGTCTCCAAGTCATTTTTTTCTCATAACATGCCCAAATGTTTTTGACTATCTACGTCTAATGTCTCTAATCAGTTTACGATCTTCATTTGTTTCGTGAAGGACCTGTTCATTAGTCTTCCTGTCAGTCCATGGTATTCTTTGCATTTTCCTCAGAAACCAAATTTCCACAGCTATCAGATGTTTTTCAGCTTGTCAGCTCATTGTCCACGCTTCACATCCATACAAAAGTATAGGTTCTATGTAGCACTTAAACACTCTTTTTCTCGTTTCAATTGATATCCTTTTATTGGTCAGTATGTTTTTCATCTTGCAATAGGCTAACTTCGCAATGACAATTCTTGTTCTAATCTCTTCAAGGCATCTCCCATCAGATGTTATGACTGTTTCGAGATAACTGTACCGATTCACTTGTTTAAGAATATGCCCATTTACTCTTATATCGCATTGTTGAATTTTCTTCTTCCCAGTGACGACCATAATCTATGTTTCCTTACTATTAAATTCTAACCCTAGTTGTTATCTGTGTGCAACAACCGCATCTACTAAATGTTGCAGGTCCTGTTCATTGTCTGCAATCAAGACTGTATCATCTGCATATCTAATATTGAGGTATCGTCCCCAATGTTGATTCCTTCCATATCTTCTATATGTCTTAAAATACTTTCACTGTAAAGGGAAAAAATATCTTGAGACATTACACATTCCTGTCTCACATCTCTTTTAATAGGCTGATATTGACCTACTTCATTATCAATTCGGATGGCTGCTTATTGTTTCCAATATATGTTTTTTTTTTACAAGTCTAAGGTCTTCTCCATCAATTTGTAGATCTACAAGCATCCTTATCATGTCGACATGTCTAACTTTATCGAAAGCCTGTGTGTAGTCAATAAAGCAAAGGTGTAAATATTTGTTTACTTCTATAGAACGTTCAATTACTGTTCTCAGTTTATACACAGCATTTAGTGTGCCTTCGCCTTCTACAAACCCACATTGTTCTTCTCCCATTTCGGGTTGTATTTTCTTCCTAACTCTTTGCATGATAATTCTCAGCAAACTCTTCGTGATGTGGCTCATTATACTAATCACATAATTGATCACATTACAAGGCTCCTGATTTCTACGGGATTGCAATAAATATAGAATTACATAATTCAGGTTGTATATCTCCAGTATCATATATTGCGTTCAGCCGTCTGGTGACTTTGTCTATTCCATATTCTTCTAATGCATTGACAATTTCTGTTGTGATGTTATCTATACATCGAGTTTTGCCAGTTTTCATATGGCCAAGTACATTCTGAACTTCCATCTTCAAAATGTATGGTCCTTCATTATTATTCCGATGATCATATTGTTCTTTTACTTGTTTCATCATAAAGGTCTTTCACATAATCTGACCACGCATGTAAAATCTGATCCTTTTCTATTGCGATTTTGCCATCTTATACATATATACAGCGATGTCTAGCATGCCTTTAACTTTACACAGAGAATAAAGAAACAACCAGTTAACATACTAATTTAAAAAAAAAAAACAATTACCACGTAATGTGAATGTAAGATATAATACGTTGTGGCTGAGAGATAACGCCCCAGATGGCAGCCTGTTCTTCATAATGATGTATGATATTTAAGAAAACATTGTATGAAAAGACCTGAATGAATGCATAATTATAATGTTGCATCTTGATAGTGTTGTATGCACTCTGCTTTGCACAAAAGCAGGCTTCTAAATGCCGGAAGCAGTCCTTCTTCCACAAATGTTTCGACCTCTTCATGTTACGTATACTCTAAGTTATATAGCTGATACATTTAAATACCTTTTATTTTTGCAAATCCTTTATGCAGTATAGGTCAAGCAGTGTGTCTCTGCATGTCAGACAATTTAAAGTTTCTTATGGAATAAGTCACTATCATAGAATGAAAGAGAGTGATGAAATGTTATATATATATATAACCTATTTTGCTGTATAGCAGTGAATCTTGTCACGTAAATAGCAAAATTGGAAGAGCTTAGACGCAACGGAGATGTATTCCTCAGAATAATGTTACGAATATCTTGGCCTGCCAGAGTAACTAACGATTGCCCGGAAGAGGCTAATGAAAGTAGAAAATAATTTACAACTATAAGGCTGAGAAATGCAGAAGTCTTTGGCCATGTTATAAGAGGAATGGCATAGGGAGAATATGGTGACAACTGGAAAGAACAGTGGGGAAGAGAGGCATAGTCTGACCCAATAACATTATGCTGGATGGGCTGGGCTAATTAATTATCATCGTCGTCATCATCATCATCATAAGCATAATCATAGAATCATCATCATCATCATCGCCATCACCATTAGCAGCAGCATCATAACCGTTATTATCATTATCCCCAGCATAAGCATCATCATGTGCTTACT
>JACEFZ010018420.1:215000-345000 GCA_014155875.1 Cepaea nemoralis
CTACTACTACTACTACTGCTACTACTACTACTACTACTACAACAACTACAACAACTACTACTACTACTAGTACTACTACTACTACTACTACTACTACTACTACTACTACTACTACTGCTGCTGCTGCTGCTGCTGCTGCTGCTGCTGCTACAACTACTACTACTACTACTGCTTCTACTACTACTACTACTACTACTACTACTACTACTGTTACTACTACTACTACTACTACTACTACTACTACTACTACTGTTACTACTACTACTACTACTACTACTACTACTACTACTATTACTACTACTACTACTACTACTACTACTGCTGCTGCTGCTGCTGCTGCTGCTACTACTACTACTACTGCTTCTACTACTACTACTACTACTACTACTACTACTACTACTACTGTTACTACTACTACTACTACTACTACTACTACTATTACTACTACTACTACTACTACTACTACTACTACTACTACTACTACGTAAACTTGATAAGAAATCACAAAAAGTCAAAAAATTCTGGGGTTGACTGTGACGTCCTGTATAGGATACGCAACTAACAATATAATGTAAATTAATTTACAATAATGTAAACGTTTTACAACATTATAACATTTAACTAGAGTATAAACCAAATACATTTTCAAAACAATTTATTCCCTTAGTAAATTTAAACATATAAGCTATAAACAAAAGTTTGTACGATTTATGCCTGGCGTATTTCGCTGCATCTCGTCGGTTGCATAATATATATCCTATAGCTATATTCATCTAGCTATATATTATATGAAGTGGATACATTAATTATACATTAGCTGAAAGAGTTAAAACATATAGTCACGGGTATTATTCGAATGTGGAGCATTTATTATCCCCACGGTATTTTCAAATGTAACGCCAACTCTTTCTTCTTGCATAAAACAGGATGCAAATATCCAATTTATATCGCCTCACTATATTTGAGCAATCATTTATTGTTCATCAAATCCATTTTACGAAGAGCTTTTTATTTGTTTATTTTTGTAACGTTTTGGCCATAGTTTATGAGCTGTTCAGAAATAGAAGGGGAGGGTGTTTTGTGGCATGTCGACTGCACATGGATTTCTTTAAGACTTATTAACTCTCTTTTCCACCCTCACTTGTTAGGCTCGGCTACTCGATTTGCTGTCTTTCCATTCTACCTATGTAAGTTGCTATTGAAAATACATTTTCAATAATGTAAACTGTGGAAACAAAATGCGACTTACCAAACGTATACACCAAATTTACAGTAATGTAAACATATTTAACCTAAAGGCAACTTACGTCGTCTTTGAAGATAAATCCCAAAACGGCTGCGGCGACGAAGAGAATGAGAAACAGCAGCATGATGACGAAATACTGAAATAAGAATTAACAATTTGTAAGGTTTAGAAAGCAAAAAAATGAGTCTATGTATTCATACTATTATAACATTGTTTGTTCATTTTAATTCTTTTTTCAGCTGTTATTCTCATCTCATCTCATCATGTTCCTCTTGTACCTTGCGGTGTCGAGGTGAAGTATAAACAGCGGGAGAATGCCTCCTTATGGGCTTCATGTATCGATATTCCCATGGACTCTGTTATTCCCTGCGTCCATCGTTTACGTGGTCAGCCTCCTCTTCTGCTTCCCCCTGGTCTGTACATCATTGCTTGTTGTGGTATACTGTTAGTTGGTAACCTACTTGCTTGGCCAAATCATTTGACTTGCTGCTTTCTGATAAAATCTAGTACAGCTATAACCCCCACTTTAGTCCTGATTTCTTAATTTCTGATCTTATCACTTCTTGATACATTGAGCATTCTTCTCAGGAATCTCATTTCTAATATTGTGATTTTTCTTTTCTCTCTTTTCTGTCACTGTCCAGGTTTGGCATTGGTAACATAGAGTTGGTAGGAAGATTGTGTTGTAAAGTGCTTTCTTAGTAGTTATTGATACATGTTTGTTCTTTAGTATTGGTGCCATTTGTCCAATAAGTTGGTTTGCCTTATTGCATCTATTTTCGATCTCGTCTTCTGATTTGCCATTTGATGATATTATACTTCCTAGGTACTTGAAACTCTTTACTTGTTTCAAGGGATGTTTGTTTAGGTGAATCGTTGTTGCTTTTTCTTCTTTAGTTATAGTCATTACTTCTGATTTACTTGTGCTAATTGTCATGTTAGTTTCCATACTCATTTCGTTTAGACTATTCAGCTGTTATTATACATGTCTAATTGTCCTTCTTAATGTGTAATGTTCACCAGTTGCACTAAATATTTTGTTAATCGCTTTGCTTTTCATCCTTCACATAGAACCAAGAGATATAGAAGAGGTTAGTCGTTTATGTCAAAAGTGCTAGTCCGCAGCCAGGAAACAGATAAGTAACTTATATATAATTATATATAATGTAGTTGTCAGTGTGTTTGTTTGTGTGCTGACGAAGGCTTTTGCCTGAAAGGTGCAATGGTATTACTTGTGATCATGTTCTGTCAAAGCTTACCGTCTAATTCTCGTCTTTTGGTGATATATGCATTGTATTATTCACACCAACACAATGCTACCAATCTCAAACTTGGACATTATCCAAATCACACTTTCGCAGAATCAACACCTGCGAGATGAGATGCCTGAGGAGAACTGCCAACTTAACAATCCAAGACCGAGTAAGAAATGCTACTATCTGACAGACAGTGGTATCAACACCTTGTGCCACATTTATTGAAAGACAGAAGATCAAGTAGTTTGACCATCTCGTTAGAATGCAACAGTATCAACTACCAGCACTAGACCTACATCAAAGATCACCTGCGACGAGAGCAAGAGGACGCCCGAGAAGAAAATAGATTGACGACATCAAAAACATTGTACAATCACACGGAATGACACTATCCTATGTCACCCACCGGGAGCTGCAACGCCAATTATTCCTCCCCGCACCGCTTCACGGCAAAAGTGGAAGATAATTATGATGATGATTCATTTGTATTTGTGTCAAAAGACACGATAAAGTTCACAAAATACAAGGTACAAGAGAAACAAGAACAGTTTAGTTCGGTCAGTGCCGATTGTCCTCACTGTCCTAGCAGCGTGTGTATTTGTTTGTTTTGTATGTTTAATTGTTCCGAAGCAGTTTCCTACTATAAAAGCATCACATTTTGTAGACTTGAAAGCAAGGAGGAATGGGTGTCCAATGTTACCCTAGATTTAGCAAGCGACGAGTCCAGATGTCCCCCCCCCGACAGTGCTCATGACACCATCAGAGTAGTTCCTCAACATCTACGCTAACGTGCGTCGAAATAAACCAAAAAATAATCTTTTGGGACCATGATATTGTATAGGCCAAATTCCCGGAATAATATATGGCCAGTCTTTCCTTCACTTAGCGAGAGGACGAAGATAGGCGCCGAACCATCGTCCGACGGTGAATATGGCTGTCAGCGTTCCTGTTACAATTCCTCTTCTTCTTCTTCTTCTTCTTCTTCTTCTTCTTCTTCTTCTTCTTCTTCTTCTTCTTCTTCTTCTTCTTCTTCTTCTTCTTCTTCTTCTTCTTCTTCTTCTTCTTCTTCTGCTTTGTCTTCTTCTTCTTTTATCTCTTTTACTACGATTACTACAACACTGTTACTACTACAACAATTATTGCTACTAATATTACTACTTCTATTATTATTACGTCTACTACTACTACTACTACTACTACTACTACTACTACTACTACTACTACTACTACTACTACTACTACTACTACTACTACTACTACTACTGCTACTACTATTACTACTACTACAACGACAATAACAAAGTCTACTGCCACTCCTGCTAATTTTGTTACTACTGCCATTAATTTATCACAACTATCGCCACTGCGAATATCACTGTCATCATACAATTGATTTTTGTTATTGATTTTCTGCAAGCAAACTTGAGCCACAGTATCTATTTCACAAATAACACCCATTAACGCAGCTGAAACCTGTGTTACTTTAAAGCACTGAAACCTGACAGGCCGGAACAATGTATGCAGCGGCTGCTTTGAACTTGGCAATTATCTCTACACTGTGAACGGCTGATCTGGGAATTTCCTTTTCGCATATTAGATAAATCACCTATTAGAATTGGTAATTGTGACCTATCTTCTCTTACTGGCAAATTGTAAAAGTTAGTTGCATATCCTTTACAGGACCTAGGCACTCCTCCGAACGAAGGCCTCACAATATTTAGTGTAAAATGCATCTCCTACAGGGCCTCATTATCTGATATAATAAATCATACGTACTACCAATTAAAATGTAGAACTGAGAAAATTGAAATATGTTCGAATAATATTTGACTATTATATGTCGAAATTGTGGCACAAAAGTTGCACATACTGTCTGAAAATATGTTCTTTGTGACTGTGGCGCCACTGAAACTATGCTAAATATGTATTAAACAATGCACGGCTAGTGCCGCCTTGGTAACGTGGTTTCCTTTTCACATGCATCCACAACCCTTCAATTGGTTGCGTGTGAATGTCACCGTATATATCCGCGGAAAAATGGTAGATTATCGTCCCGGAATGACCTTATGAGGCCCTGTAAGGGATTCATTTTACACTAAATAATTTGGGGCCGCCGTTCGGAGGAGCGCCCAGGACGTATCCGTCAACCGTAGCTTGTTAGGCACTTCTTTACTCCTGGGCAAGCTTACGTTCAGCAGTTTGCAATTGCTTTCTGAAAGACAGGCACTCATACCATTTATTAAAAGAAAAACCAACGTAAGGCAGTCTGCTGCCAAATAGCCCACAACTGTGTTTGGAACGCGGTATGCGTGATTACGGAATGCGTTCGTAATACCTTCGCCACGGAGAAGAAAAAATATACACGTGTTCTCCATAAACGGATCCTCTATAAACGGGTCCTCTATAAATGGAGTATAGTCAGTGCAATATAGTCAGTGCAGTATAGTCGGTGCAGTATAGTCGGTGCAGTATAGTAGGTGCAGTATAGTCAGTGCAGTGTAGTCAGTGCAATATAGTCAGTGAAGTATAGTCGGTGCAGTATAGTCAGTGCAATATAGTCAGGGCAGTATAATCCGTGCAGTATATTCAGTGGAATATAGTCAGTGCAGTATAGTCGGTGCAGTATAGTCAGTGCAATATAGTCAGGGCAGTATAATCCGTGCAGTGTATTCAGTGCAATATAGTCAGTGCAGTATAGTCGGTGCAGTATAGTCAGTGCAATATAGTCAGGGCAGTATAATCCATGCAGTATATTCAGTGCAATATAGTCGGTGCAGTATAGTCGGTGCCGAAAAATTAGTGCAGTATAGTCAGTGTAGTATAGTCAGTGCAGTATAGTCGGTGCAGAAAAATCCGTGCAATATAGTTGGTGCAGTACAGTCGGTCCAGTATTGTCGGTGCAGTATAGTTGGTGCAGTATAGTCAGTGTAGCATAGTCGGTGCAGTATAGTCGGTGCGTTATGTTCAGTGCAGTATAGTCGGTGCAGTATAGTCGGTGCGTTGTGTTCAGTGCAGTATAGTCGGTGCAGTATAGTCGGTGCGTTATGTTCAGTGCAGTATAGTCGGTGCAGTATAGTCGGTGCGTTGTGTTCAGTGCAGTATAGTCGGTGCAGTATAGTCGGTGCGTTATGTTCAGTGCAGTATAGTCGGTGCAGTATAGTCGGTGCGTTATGTTCAGTGCTGTATAGTCAGTGCAGTATAATCGGTGCAATATATTCAGTGCAGTATAGTCGGTGCAGTATAGTTTTGCAGTATAGTCGGTGCAGTATATTCAGTGCAGTATAGTCGGTGCAGTATAGTCTTACAGTATATCGGGTGCAGTAAAGTCGGTAAATTAGACTCAGGACATTATAGTCAGGGCAGTATATTCAGGGCAGTATAGTCGGTGCAGTCCACTTGAAGTGATTGAATTTTGTTGCTTCTTCCCCCCCCCCCCTCTTTTGTAATGTTTGTTATATGGATCATGATTGTCATTCACGTTTAGTAAATATCTATTAAAGGGGCGTATGTTGTGTCACCAACTCAATTTCATGTGTGTGAACTATAACATGGAAATAAGCATTGGAAAAACAGAGACAGTGCTAATAGGCGGACAGTCAGAACCCCTGCCAATAAAAATAATTAACTCTTTGCGTTGGATTGTTCACCCACTAATAGGGAACGTTAACTGGGTTTAGACCGTCGAGAGAGTGTGAGAGTCACTATAATATATATTTGCCCTACTGATGACAGGTCGTTGTTACGGCAATCCTACTCAGTACGAGAGGAACCGCAGGTTCAGACATTTGGTTCACGTGCTTGGCTGATAAGCCAATGGTGCGAGGCTACCATCTGAGGTATTATGGCTGAACGCCTCTAGGTCAGGATCCCGCCCAGATATGCGACGATATTCTGATGGTTGATCGGCGGCTTGACAATCCGCTATCATAAAACTTTCCGTTGTCACATAATCAGATTCCTGGCTCCAAATGTTATACGCGTTCGCACAAACTTGTTTAATTCCATGGCGAACATCCATGAACTGTAACGGGTGGCGGCGGATCGCCAAACATGGAGAGCCATGATGTCTGCTCTATGCGCCGACTGAGGCTCTAAAGAAAAGACTAGACTAGATTAAACAAATGTGAAATAGAGATAGAAGGGAAAATTCTTTACCAAGTGGATAGTTTTAAATATCTAGGGACAGTTATAACATCAGATGGAAGATGCACAACAGAGATCAAGAGCAGAATAGGGCTTGCAAAGGCTGCATTTCAGAAAATGAAGAATATCTTATGCAATAAGTCGCTATCATTGAATGTAAGAAAGAGAGTGCACCTGTTTTGCTGTATGACTATGAATCTTGGAATATAAATGAACAAATTAGAAAGACATTGGAAGCAACAGAGATGTGGTTCCTTAGACGAATGTTGCGAATTCCTTGGACTGCTAAAGTAACTAACAACGAATGCCTTTGAGAAGCTAACGAAACAACAATAAGAAAGAGACAAACAGCTTTTTTTTGGGTCATGTGATAAGAAGAGAGGCGCTGGAGAACATTGTGACAACTGGAAAGATCTAGGGGAAAAGAGGCAGAGGGAGACCACGAGAAATGATGCTGGATAGATTGCGGCGGTGGCATGGAGGAATATCAACGACAGAGTTGATCCAGAAAACCAAAGACCGAGATCTGTGGAGCGTCATGAACGCCTACGCCAGTCGGCACGGCACTTGATGATGATGATGACATAAAACAAATCAGTGACTTTAAATATCTAGGGTCAATTTTCATGTTGGATGAGGGGAATGGATATAGAAATCAACACACGCTGTGCATGTGCAATTCAAGTACTTGGACAACTACAAACCACTTCTGTCGCATAGAAATATACTTATAACTACTAAGGAAAATCTCATAAGAACTATTTTTTTTTCTTGACCGACATAATGCTACCAATCTCAAATACCGTGGCATATTGCAACAAATGAGAGCACAATAATAACAACACTGATGAGATGCCTAAGAAGAGCTGCGGCACTAACCGTGAGAGATAGAATTAGGAATGAGGGCATTAGACGTCGACGAGGTTTGAAACCAGTCTTGCACTTCATTAAAGAGCAACATATTTATGTGGCTTGGTCACCTCACAAGATTGCCTAGTACAATCTGCCAGAAAGAGCCACACTGAAGAAATATAATAGACACAGAGCTACGGGAATACCACGTAAAAGATGTAGTGATGATTTCAAGAACAACCTTAGGTAAATGAATGCCAATTTACAAAGAACATTAGAAAGAGCGCTCAATAGATCTTTACACCTCCCCAAACACTTCACTGGGGCAATTGGAGGAAGAGGAGAGGAAGATAGTGTGCTGATAGCCGTCATACTTCTCTGCTAGCTACAGGGTAGGTTTGTGATGTCATCTTATGAGTTGTGCCTTATCTTCTTTGAATATAAATCTGAAATTTAATCCACTCTCTAGTATATGTACCAAGCTTCAATCTGTATTCTACATAATAATCTGTTTGTATCAATCACCCACTTTTCTATGTTGCACATCCCTTACAGGACGTTGCAGTCAACACCAGCATTTTTCAGCTGCTGTTGATGTACTAGGCAAGTTTTACGTTTAGTAGATTACCATTGCTTTCTGAACGACCGTCTCACATACCCCCGTAAGTTACCAGCGCGGCGCTATCCGCTGCCGATTCTCGCGTAGCTGTTTGCCCCACGTGAATATTAGGATTACGAACAACGTCGTTAACACCTTGGCTAGGGAGAAAAAATAATCAGTCAACCACTTACAGCGCCTAATATTAAATATTAATTGCTGTTCGATCTCAACTGTCAAGTATAGATCGATCGTCAATGTCCAATGCAAACAGAAACAGACATCCGTCATACAATAGTAAGTTTATATGTGTTACCTACACGGATTGCTGCATTGTTCAATACTGTTAAAGGCCTATCGGAATTCATATATAACAAACAATGTCTGCCTCATTGTTTACTTACGATGCCTAAGCGGGTTCTAAGGCGACAGGTTCGACTTCATTGCACCCGGTGTTACCCCATAGGGCCCGGTCTCTTTCCGCAGGACGCCCCTTCCCCCAATTTATTTTCAACCTCCCCCACCTCCCCCGTGTCCTAATCGCCAGGTACTATAGACAGTAATGGCAGTTGGCAGTACTGCTATAGTCTATTTACAATGCCTCGCAAAGACCTATATCTTATTTACAAGATATATAATTAGGTCTAAATTCTACTTTTAATGATTAGTCTACTGTCAATTTTACAATCAGATTTATCTTCTCATCAATATTAAATCAATTTTTTTTTTTTTTTAAATTCGCATATCCTTTTACAGGACATCGCTGTCAACACCAGCATCTTTCAGCTGTATGTTGATTTCTTGGCAAGATTACGCTCAGTAGTTTGCCATTACTTTCTGAGCGGCCGGCTCAGTTATCCCGCAAGTCACCAGCGGGGGACGAACCGCTCCCAGTTCTCGCCCGCAACGAGACTCTGCGTGATAAACGGGATTACGGAGAAAGTGGTGTAACCCCTCGGCCAGAGAGACCGGCTAAATCAATTATTAGCTTACGATATTAAGCGATGGTCTATCATTTTCATTAGTTAGTTAGTTAGTTAGTTATCCGTTGGGGTATCTTCGTTGCACTCCGGACATGTCCATAGGTGCTCAGATCCTCCCCCCAGCATATGCATCAGCGTCCGGTGGCTAATAGTGCCAGTTCTGTGTTGGTTGACGAGGCGCTTTGTTTTCCCGATGTACCTCTCGCGTCTGGCTGTGCCGATTCTTACTCCCAGGTCTTTCATCCTGGAAAGCGATGTGGAATCACTGGCGTCAAAATCCTCTGTTCTCGCCATATCTTTAAGGGCGTTAATAACATCGGCACGATCCATGGGCTGGCCATCTACAGGGGGTGCAGAGCCAGCCAATTTATCAGCTCGTTCATTTCCCTCGACTCCCGCATGTCCCGGGACGAAGATGAAGGTGACTTTGCGGACAACAGACTTCCGCAGCGACTCAGTCCACTGTCTACGTACAGATCCAGCTTCGACCTTCTGAATCATGCTCATTGAATCACTTAGTACACACACGTTGGTATAATGCTGTGATTCCAGCCATATGAAAGCCTGTGTAACTGCCATCACCTCCATCGTCATGCTGCTCGTGGTCATAGAGTGGGCACCACTGGATTCTTGAACGGTTCGGCCCGCTGAACGGGCTGTAAATGCCCACGCACTTCTCTGCTGCTTTACAACAGATCCATCTGTATAGATGAGCACTTCGGGGCTATCTGAATGATCATAGATGAGCGCGTTAACCTCTGCATTGACAGCGGCAGGGTTCTGCTCTCTGCACCGTCTGTCGAGTGTGATAATGCAGGAGAAGGTACACTTAAAAGCTGGAGGCACCGGCACCCATTCCTTGCCGGGGTTGATACTGGTAAGACTGCAGACCTGTCCGACGACATCTTCCGCCCGACCCATCCATGATTTGCCCCTCTTTAGCCTGTCACCCTTTTCTCTGAATACAGCGTCATGCAGAGGGTGCTGCTCATCTGCACTTATTTTTAAGTATGCACGAGCTCTCCAGATCTTGATCCTGTGTTCCATTGTCGGGAAGTCAAGGAGGTATCTCATTGCTACACAGCTGGTGTCTCTCGTGCAGCCCAAAATGATGCGCATGGCTTCGTTTTGTACCTTTTCAAGTCTTCCAATCTGTGTAGGGCTGACAGTGAGGATGGCCAGGGCATACTCGATGCGTGAAAGCACAAGTCCTTAGGAACAGAAGTAATAGCAGTCTTTGCTCGATATTGGCAGTCGCCATGACTCTCATTGCTGCCAAACCTTTTCGAGCCTTCGTTATGACATAATCGACATGATCTCTGAAGGACAGGCTACGATCAAGCCTCACGCCAAGATATGTCATTGACTGGGTTCTACTCAGAATGCTCCCATCCATTCTTACTGCCGGCAGGTCTGTTTTCACAATATGGTTGTTTAGTGAGAACCATGTAACCGTTGCCTTTGCAGGGTTGACAAGGGCATCGGCATCAGCACACCATGAGGAAATTCGATCTAGTTCGCCCTGCATATAGTTGGCAACCGCCTGTCTATCTCGACCCTGTCGATACACGAGGATGTCGTCAACGAATGATAGAGTCCTACCCCTCCCATCCAACTGTTGTTCAGTGATCGGCACCGTATACATCGTTGAATAGTACTGGTGACAGTGGTGAACCCTGCGGCAATCCTGGACATATCGTTATGGGCTCAGAAGACCAACTCCCGCATCTTAGCACCACCTTCCTTTGGAGTAGAACTGCAGCTATCCATCGTACAAGGTGAGGGTGCACTTTCAGTCTGAGGAGGGTTTGCATCAAGTGCTCGAAAGATACTCTGTTATATGCGTCCTCTAAGTCTATGGCGGCAACACATGTCTCTTCTCTGACCTGAAATCCTTCGTAAACATCTTGAGCAAAGACCGCCGCATTCAGCCATGACTCTTTGTTGCGTCTGTATCCTCCAAGTGTGGGCGGGAAGCAGCCGAGCTGTTCCAAGTCCCAAGCAAGTCTGTGTGCTACAATTTTCTCCAGTAGCTTGCCAACAGTATTCTGCATCGTAATGATTCTGTAGCCGCTTATCTTGGAGTGGTCTTTGTTCGGTTTTGGCAGCGGCAGCAAGTAGCTGTGTAGCCATTCTTCTTTGACCTGACCCCTCTGGATACTGGTGTTGAATTCTCTGGCCAGTTCTTCCATGTCATCATCTGATATCACCATTAGGTCACCATATCGGATGCCGTCTGGGCCTGGGGCGGTGTTAGGTGATTTCTTGAGCATCGCACGCAATATGTCAACTGTGATTGTCCATTCTTCGTCTGTCCCGACCCCCTCGCACAACTGAGAGAGTGTTGTTGTGGTCCTCTGTCTGGCGGGCTCGTCTTTCTGGTCAGTCTGTTCTATGTAGCGTGCAAGAAGGGCCTTACCTTTATCCGCATCCGACTTTTTCCATGCGAGGTCTGTGCCTTGAAAGTCTCGGAATACCCCTACGTTGTGCAGCACCGTTCATGCTCTTGTGGAGGCGCCAGAATGTCGTAAGAGATTGCTCGGAGCACACCTTCCTGCAGAACTCGTCCCATTTGTCGGCCTTGGCCTGTTTGGCGCAGGATTTGAATAAAGTCGTCGTCCTAACGACCTCAGTCTTCAGGTTCGCCAACTCAACCTGTGGCATGTTAGCCTTTCTGGCCTTTTGCCAGTCTTTGACAGCCTGCCTCTTTCCCAGCCACACCTTCTCGACCTCTCCATTCCACCATGGTGGCTGCAGCCATCTTTCTTGTCTCCTACGGGAGGAAGTTAGTTTCCTTCTTCTGATCTTGCTTATGGCAAGTGGTGACCAGTGGTGTCGTACAGGAAGGCATTGGTCTTGTTTCTTTGACTCATGGCCCCGTCTTTCTTGATCAGGATGACACAAGGGTAGTGGTCACTATCGTGGTATCCCAGTGTGCCCCACCGGCACCTTGGTGCGATGGTGGGCGACACCAGAGCCAAGTCAATGATGCTGTCAGAGTCGCCTGGTCGAGTGGCCATTCTAGTGACCTTCCCATCATTCAGACAGATTAGGGCAGCAGATGCCAGGGCGTCCTCCAAATCTTCTCCCTGTCTATTGGTGATGCAATTCCCCCATTGACTGCCTCTGGCATTGAAGTCCCCGCAGTAGATGATATGCCTTTCATCCATATCGAACAAACTCTGCCATTGTCGCACGTCGACCTTCCCATTTCGCGCATAGACGTTAACGATTACAAGCTGCACTGGTGTCATTATTCTTAATGCCTGCACTTGCAGGGCATCGCTGTTCCAGGCGGACATATCGATCTCAGACACTAGTATGTTGTCGCGGACCAGAATGGCCTGTCCGAGGTGCCGCCTGTTAAAGAAACCCTGAAATCCCGCAACATTGACTGTTCCGTCGGTGAGCTGTGTTTCTTGCAAGACTACAATATCATTTCCGTAGAGTAGTTTTTCGAAGAATGGGTCGGCGTTGACTAAATGATGCACAGTTCCAGTACAGTACTCGAACATTTCCGATACCCAATCTGTCACATTTTAAGCGCCTTCTGCGCGCGCCCGCCCTCTTACCACGTTGTGTCCTAGCTGGTCGTCTGGCCGTCATGTTAGGCTTAACTATCGCCACCGGGCGCCGATGATACGCCGAAAGAAGACCGGACGCGCGTGCACGAACTCCGTTGCACGGTCCGAACTCCATTTCACCACGAAAAAAATACTTAATCCATACACATTTCGGAAAAAACACGTTCCATTTTACGGGACGAAGAAATGTCCCGCCATCTTGCTTCAAGGGAACTCACTCTTCATTGGAACTCACTCTTCAACTCACTCTTCATCTTCACAATCATTTTCATTGTTTCTAGGATCCAATGTTCTGCCCACAACATTATTCTAGGATTGATCTCAAGAGTGCAATACCGAACATCAATCAGTTACCTACTAACAAAATCAACCTGGACTCTACCATCTGTGTAGAAATGCTCAACTTAAATTGATCTTCTCCTCACAAAGCTACTAGTTTAACTGATGTTATTCTTATAATGATAGGCTTTAATTGATCTTTCCTTCGCCATGCTGCAATTTAAATAAGCTTCTCCTGACAATAATACAATTTAAATAACCTTTTGATCGCAATGATACACTTTAATTTATGCTCTCCTAGCAATTTAAACTTCTGTTGATCTTGTTCCCAAAATGTCAAAGTGTAATTGAATTTTCCCTCATAATGTCAAACTTTAATTGATCGTATCATCACAATGTCAAACTTTAGTAAACATTATCCTCACAATGTCAAACTTTAATTGAACTTATCCTCCCAATGTCAAATTTTAATTGATCTTATCCTCACGATACTACACTTTAACTGATCTTATCCTCACGATACCACAATTTAATCTTTAGCATTCTAACAATGTCAAACTTTAATTAATATTATTTAAGGTTATAATATTCTGACAAATTAAAATTTTAATATTATCCTCACAGTGCTGAACTTGTGTTGATTTTATCCTCAATAATTCTAAATGTATAACCATCTTAAGCTAAAATATCACATCCTCTACTTACAATACTAAGCATGACTCTGTTCTCCATCAGAGACCCACAGCAGCCAAGGAAAGCCAGAGCCACAATGATACATCCTCCAACAATGATGGCGATGCTGGCTCCTCGGTAGAGACTGCTTCCTGTGATGTCTTTCAGCTTCTCGGTGCCATAGTCCGAAGCTAATGTCCACGCTCCAAGACCGATGGCTAATGCACCAGCTATCTGTTGAGGAGTGGACAGGGATATTACAGACTGTGTTAATTTTATCCCATTCTATCGTTGTGCAGAACAACTATAGATTTCCGAAGACAGTTGAGACTTAGTGGTGAAAAAACATGACGCTGAAGGCCAAAACAGGAGCAGAAGATAAAGAAGAAGAAGAAGAAGAAGAAGAAGAAGAAGAAGAAGAAGAAGAAGAAGAAGAAGAAGAAGAAGAAGAAGAAGAAGAAAGCAGACTACAAGACCAGGTTTATGTGAAACAGATGTTTGTTTAATTGTTTACTTATAACTGCAATTCCTTAAATGTTACGTCTAAATATGGCTCATGGTACAGTCTAATGTCTTATAATATACCCAGAATATTTGATTTGTCTCACTCTTGTTTTGATTTGCTAATCAGCTCTCTTTTAATTAATATGTGAATGCTTTAGTCTTCACAAATGTTACAGGGACTCAATAATCTCACCCTTGACAAGTTAGCTCATTGTCTACATTCATTCTGGGGTATTTTTCTTGTTTTCACTACCGTCATCTCAGGGTGGCACATATTTATGAGTGTTTACGTAAAGGGTTTATAATATTTTAAGTGATGTTTACAATTGCAGTCCCACCCAGTAGATTTGTGGATGTTTTGTGTGTTCATAATAACGGTAACGCACCAGTGCACATTAATAAATATCCTGGCTGTGACAAGATAGTTAATTGACATGCCGAATCATGGAACAGGCTATAAATTGGGTCAAGTGATGGCTTTTGAGTTCAGCGGGCTAAACACCCATTTAATAAGAAAGCAGGTGCAGATGTCACTCTTATGAAAACATTGGCATTAAATCAGAGGGCTAGCTCTTAACTTTCCGGTGCGCTAATGCCGAGGTAACGAGTTCAACCCCTATATCAGTCAGCTGGATTAAAATTTACACTTCTCATCTTTGACTTCGGTACATAAATTACCAGTACCTCAGAAGTAGGAGTGGGTTCGCCTGATGCGAGGGAGGCTGGCAATAGTAAAGCTAATCAATACGCAAACTACCAGTGCCGACAGACGTAGTAGCAGGCGTATGGACTTGAGTTCAATGAGAGCAAATGCAAACAATGAAAATGATGTCACCGACCAATGTGGAATCGAATAACTTTATCTCAAGAGTCCGGGTCGTCGGTGTCCTAGAAAGGCATGTCACCTTGGAGTGGGTTCGTTGAGGACCTGTGCCCCAATGCGGGATGAAGGGTCATATAGTGCATTCACATTTGTTTGCCTCCATATAAAAATCCATATCTCAGTAACCAACTGAGGGAAAATTATGAGATTTAGCATATAACCTTATTATCATGTCCACCCAACAAAATTTTTTTGTTCTGGAGATTGTACAACAGATTTCAATGTTTGTTTATATGCGGTATATAATTTACGGGTCAGAGATTAAGTCCATAATTTTAAATGTATTACACCGTCAGCCAGAAAATCAGCGTTCAATGTTGAATATTCTCCGTGGCTCACGGGATTGGCCTTATGCCAAGAACCCCGCGCTGTTTAAACTGGGAGTGTTCAGAGGTGTCGTCAATATGTTGGTTCTTACACGACACTGATTATTATTTTATTAAATCTTACCACTTATCGCTAACATTGAAATGTGTGAATATTGTTCAATGGGATTGAATGTGAAATTGTGTACACTTCAAAGTGTCGCTATGAAGTTGTACACATATTTTGTCAAGAAGCTTATCGCAGGAAACTGTTTTATACTATTACAAATTCCGAAAAAAGAACAGTGCATGCATTGGGTTTGAGTAAACGGTTATTTCGTCGATGGGTGCAAGAATCTGGAATTAAACCACCACGCAATAACCAACGGTAGGTAGAAAGGTTATTGTAGACAGCTTTGATAAGAATGTCATAAGATGAGCTATTATAAACATGCTTTAAAAAAGTCGCTTAAAAGTGGACAGGGTCGACTTATTTGCACCGGGTTCTATCCCATATGGCTCGGTCTCTTTCCGTGCACAAAGCACGAACTCAGCAGCTCTAGCGACGATCTACAGGAGTCTCCGAAAAATGTAACTCGTAAACCGAAGGACGCGGCCCGGAATCGAACCCACAACCTTTGGAGCCAGCGTCAAAAGGCTCATACCACGTAGCTAAGCCATCCCGGTGTTTACTTCTCTGCCTTCCCCTTCATCGTTGTCCGTCAATCTTGCCAGTTGTCACCAAGTTCTCCAATTTATTTCTTCTCATAATGTGTTAAAATATTGTGACTGTCTACGTCTAATTTCTCCAATTAGTTTATGGTTTTCATTTGTTTCTTGTAGGACTTGGTCATTGGTTGTTCTGTCTGTCCAAGGTATTCTTCGCAGGGGACTGGATCTGTGTAATAATCTGCCTGACCGTAATGTAGAGATTCTTATTACCATTTTAATACTTTGTGCTAAGGTCGTATGTTTAGTGCATTTATCTGCATGCAAAAAACAACCCGTAGTGACACGATTTACTCATTATCTTCGAGGAATTGCTTTCATATCTTGCCTTCTCTAATTAGCAATAACGATGCATACAGTTATTAATCTGGGAGTCTCTGTGGCGAAGTGGTCAAGCCGTTTGATTCGGGCTCCATAGTTTGTGGGTTCGATTCCGAGCCGCGTCCTTCCGTTCACGAGTGAAATTTTTTCGAAGATTCCTGTGGGTCGTCGCTAGAGCTACGGAGTTTGTGCTTTGTGCGACACTTTCCGCGCTGCGTAAAGAGACCGAGCCAAATGGGATAAACACTCGGTGCAATGAAGTCGACCCTGTCGACTTTTAAAAAAAAAAATGTTATTAATCGTTTCGGGAAATGTCACTAACGGCACACGTTTTCAGGATTAATAGTCGGCTAAATTCGCAAACTGTTTACTAAATACTATTTTTGTCAATTGCATGTATATGTTGCAATGACCTTAGTGGTTGTTGTCTTCCACACATGCCGCTAGAGGCTGTGGGGAGCGGTATTGACCTTCCAGCACCTGTGTTACTTGTACGATTTGGATGATCGCCCGCCATTTGGCTATCAGTGTTATTCTATTCTCTCTCTCTCTCTCTCTATTTGGCGAGAGAGAGAGAGAGAGAGAGAGAGAGAGAGAGAGAGAGAGAGAGAGAGAGAGAGAGAGAGTAATAATCATAGCGTATATGAAGAGTGGATACAGACGAATATGTAGTATTTCATGGAAACAAAAACAATCAGAGGTTCTAAAAAGCAAAAAAACAAACTGGGAATGAAAGAGAGTTGATGAAAGAAATAAAAAAAGTGGCAAGTGAAATATTTCGGCCACGTTAAAAGACATGATACTCTTATAAAAACCAAAATGGAGGGCAAGGTCGAGGACAAGCCAGCAAGAGGTAGACAACGATACAAATGGGAAGATAACATCAAGAGATGGACGAATATCAATCTGACAAAATGTACATTCAGGGCAAGATACAGACAAGGCTGAGGATCCATTACAGCCAAACTTCATTGTGGAAATGGCAACTGATTGATTGATTGACAGACATAGAAAATACACAATAAATAAATTCATTACGATGTGCCATTTTAACTGAAACCTGATCCCTCCCCCCCCCCCACCCCACCCTCCCTGTCTCGATCCACCTTCATCCATCTAGAAATGTGACACCATACATATAAGTAAACAGTACCGCTACAACCGGAACTGAAAAAGAAAGGAGAAACCGATAACAGTTGGATGAAGTATAAATCTTTAATACGAGAAATAAGAAAGAACACAAGCAAGGACAAAGACCAATATATATATATATAATATTGTTGTATTAAAATAGAGCAATATCATAAGAATGGAAGGGGTAACGAAATGTTCAAAGAAATAAAGTTATTGACAAGATATGTTCAGCCTCAATTGAATGTTATCTGTGACAAGATGGGAAATACCTTAACAGAATCTAGACACATTCTAGAAGGATGGCAGGAAGACTGCAGTGGAATGTATAATATGAATGACTGTGAGGATATGAATGATATACATGAACCAATGACAGCAGAGACAGAACCTGAACCCTCATTAGATGAAATTGCATGAGCAATAAAGAAACTGAAGAATTGGTAAATCACCTGGATGTGATGAGATACCAGCTGAACTAATTAAAGCGGGAGGAGAAGAAAGCATACACATATATCATGCATTATGTACAAAGATTTGGAAATATGGTATATGCCCAAAAGATTGGAAGAGAACTATCTTCATTCCAATACCAAAAAAGGGCAACTTGAAATTATGCACCAACTATAGAACTGTTGCCCTGATCAGTCATGCAAGTAACATTCTACTAAAAATCATAATGGGAAGACTTCGTAAGAAATTGGAAGAAGAGATTAACGTGGTTCAAGCTGGATTTAGACAAGGAAGAGGAACAAGAGATCACATACTCATCATGCGTTTAATAATAGAGAAGTGCAGGGAATTTAATGTAAACCTATTCTCATGTTTTGTGGATTATTCAAAGGCATTTGACTGTGTACAACATCAGAAACTTTAGGAAATCATGAGGGATATGGGCTTTCAATCACATGTAGTACAACTCATAAAATATGCTCTATCAAGATCAACAAGCAGCGGTTAGAATAGATAGCGAAACATTTAGATTGGTTTCACATCAAGCAAGGAGTCTGTCATGGCTGTGTACTGTCATCCTCTTTGTTTAACCCGCGCCGAAAATATAATGAGAAATGCCAGAGATGATATAACCAGGGAGCAATATGATGCCCTAAATATCGGTGGTCATGAAATACCAGAGATTCGATATGCTGATGATACACTATTACTATCCGCATCACAGAACGGTATAGAAAATTTAATAACTTCAACCCAAAGAAATAGTTAAAACCACAACTTATGTCTTAACATAGCAAACACAGAGATAATGCATTACAACTACTATAGAGAAAGAAACATATGTTAATGAGGAAAGATTGGAGGTGGTAGAAAATTTCGAACATCTTGGGTCATTGATTACCAACAATGGTGACACAATGAAAGAAATTAAACGACGACTATCAATTGCTCTTCAAAGACTAAAACAACTGAATAAATTATGGAGTGGGACAGATAGAACTACAAACATTAGATTTTTAAGAGCATGCATCTTTCCCATTGCAACATACGCCTGTGAGACCTGGACACTTACTAAACAAGCTGAACAGCGCATAAATACCTTTGAATATAAATGTTATAGACGGGTTCTAAGAATATCTTGGGTAAAGAAAAGAACAAATGCATCCATACTTCGAGAGCTGAATATTGAAGAGGGTTGGCTATTAAAGACTATAAAATAAAGAAAATTGATATATTTTGGTCACTTGAAACGTCATGAAAGTTTGGAGAGAACAATAATGGAAGGGTTTATATATGCCTGGGAAGAGAGGAAGAGGAAGGCCAAAGAGAAGATGGGTGCAGGATGTGACGAATGATCTCCAGATGGGTGTATCGGACGTGGGGCATCTTGCTTGTTATCGAGAAGTTTTCCGGAGGGTTGTTATGGGAGCGAGGTTCTGCAAAGGACATGCTACTGAATGGATGAATGAATGACCACTACAAACCCTTATCACAGAACCATGAATGTGCAAACAACGTTTTTTTTTTTTTTTTTTTGTTTCCCAGAACAGAACAAGGCAAACGTAACGGCACCACACCAATCCAAGTCAAACCAAACTACACCAAATCAACGCACGTCAGACTAAACACAGGGACAGTTGCTTACCAAAACAAGCACATTAAATCCTACAAGAATGTATTTAGCGGCTCTGGAACAACCTTCAACTGTCATTTTCGTTCAGGATCGGATGATCAAAGCTGCCAACTCAGTATAGTCTGGAGAATAAACAAACACCAGTTGATGAATATATAATCATCAAATTAATTACTATGTGCAATTTTACCTGAAGACTTTCCACAGTTCCCGCGAAGAGCATATAAAGTGTACTTCATCATCGTCATCATCATCATCATCACGTTACATGCTAGCTGGCGTGTCGCTCTACGATTATTTGTCCTTAATGTTCAGGATCAACTCTCCTGATGTGATATATTCCCCAAGCCAGCGTCTCAATCTATCCAACTTCCTTTCTCTGGGTCTGATTTTCCCAGTCGTCACGATGTTTTCCAGTGCCTCTTTACCCACTATATTTCCAAAGAATGCTGTTTATCTCCTTCATCATCATCATACTCGGTATCATGTGTCCTTTCAGCTGGCATTGGCGTTCATGTGTTTCTACCGATCTCGGCCCCTGGTGATCTGCATCAACTCTGCTAATAATATTCCTTCTATTCACTGCCTCAATTCATCCAACTTCTTGCCTCTCGGCGTGACTACCAATTCTCCAAATGGTCCTTCCAGTCATCGCGATGTATTTACACGCCTCTCTTCTCATCACATGACCAATGAATGCTTTTTTGTCTCTTTCTTATAGTGTAAATAATGGTCTCGTTTCATTAGCCTCTTCCGAGCAGTCATTGTTAGTTACTCTAGGAGGCCAAGGTATTCACAGCATTCGTCTCAAAAACCACGTCTCCTCTGCCTCCAAACTCTTATTTGTTCATTCACATCCTAATATTTACTGCCACTCAGCAGAAAATGTTCTATAGAACATTTCAGTTCTCTATTTCTGACATTGATACTGTTACCGTTGTTAATATTCTTGTTGTTTAAATACAGAAGCCATAAACAATAGATTGCTCGATTTATTGCCTGGCATATTTCGTTCCATTTTCAGATGCATACTGCATAGTTATATATCGGATTTGAGTATGTATGAAGACATCATACGGGTGGAAGATGTTAAACACATTTTGAAAAAGGCAAAAAGGCAAAAGACACGGCACCAGGGCCAGATGGGGTCAGGTATGGCCACATGAAAGGTTTGAGCGATGCAGACCTGGAGGAGATGACCGACTGCTTTAACCAGAGCATTACGACAGCATCCATACCGCAGGATTGGGTGCACAGCTATCTCATCCCTCTCCCAAAACCATTCAAGGATCAGTCAAAGCTTAGCGGATTTAGAATCATAATCATTCAAAATACATTTGGGAAGGTTCTAGAGAAGATAGTCGCTGTCAAGCTGCAAGAGTTTTTGGAAAGCGGGTAGCTTCTTCCAAGAAGCCTGGGGAGCTACAGGCCAGGAAAAGATACCTGGTGAAATGTAGCCACTTTTGCCTTTGACGTTTATGAGGGGTTCCAGAGTAGACAAGAAACGATGGCGGCAGCGCTTAATCTCGAGGATGCGTACAATAGAGTTCGATATGATATTTTGATGACCGCACTGATGGAGAAGGGGGTCAATCCCTGGTTGGTGAACTGGATAGCAGCCGTCCTGCACTCTCGTCGGGTTGCTCTCCGTCTGGGTGCATGGACCTCAGAGCCACATATTTTAACCCCGGGACTGCCACAGGGATGTGCAGTCTCACCGGTGCTCCTTAATAAGTATACGAGCAAGATTGCAAACCTAGAAGCACCAGGGGTTGGAAGAATACTAACATTTGCAGATGATATTATTGCATATAGGCAGGGGAGAGATAGGGAGCAAACAGCCCAGGAGTTACAGGCGACAGTAGATGAAGTGATTGACTGGTGCACTGAAATGAGTGCTGTCATCCATCCGGAAAAGGCGGCTCTTTTGTGGTGCTCTCTGGACAACAGGATTGTGAGAGCGGATTTCCCAAGCCTCGCGATAGATGGTAGAAATGTCAGCAGAGAGAACAAACTGAAGTATCTGGGGATCACATTTGACAGGAGCCTATCCTTCAAGGACCATGTGGAGACGGTAGTGACAAGATCTCAAAAGGGACTTAGTGCACTTAAAACTATGGCTGCAATGTACATAGAGCAGAGAATGCTTTTCACACTATATCAGCACTTGGTCCTCTCAGTAATTGATTATGGATTAGGTCTGCTCACTGTCTGAGAGAGTCAGCTGGTGAAGTTAGAGCGCATACAGAACGAAGCTATGCGGGTCATTCTGGGATGCACTAGAGACACCCCAGTACTGTGTATGCGTTACATCCTTGGTCTGCCGAGTGTTGCTGGTAGGCTCAAGATGATGCAGGCGAAGGCATACCTTAGAGTGGCTGCAGACACAGACCACCCACTGCATGAGGCGCTGGACGCAGTTAAGGGTCAGCGAACTGATAAGAGGGAAATCATGGATGGCTCAGGCAGAGGATACGATCAGACAGGTGTGCCCCTTGGAGAACATTAGGCGTAGAGAGGAGTGGGTCAGAGTGCCAGCGGAGCAGTCAGAATTGTGCAGAGTTATAATCACATTAAGCCGGGAGTGCAGGGAGTGGCCAGCAGGGGTCACGGAAGTGGAAATCCAGCAACTAATTCAGAACAATGCTCACTCAGGTGATGTGATTATCTACACAGATGGTTCGGTATCAAGAGGTGAGAAAAGTGGCTGGGGATTCATAGCCAAAGCCAATGGTCGATGTTTGGGACAGGAGAGCCTGGCATATGATACCACAACATCCAACTTAAGAATGGAGGTGGAGGCGGTCACTGCGCCTTTCCGCTGGATGGAGAATACGACACACACACACACACACACACACACACACACATCGTGATTGTAACTGACTCAGAAAGCATGCTGACGAGGGTGAGGACGGGCAAGCTTCTTGCGGAGTGGCTTGCTTCGCTTCGGAGGTCACAGGTGACAAGCATCGCCTGGAACCTTTCTCCGGAGCATGCCGGTGTTCTGGGAAATGAACAGGCGGACAGATTGGCTGGCTCTGCAGAACTTGGTGGAGTATTGATACATGACAAGGCAGACGTGGTTGTGGTCTTGTGGGAGCACGTGTACACCTAGGAGGAGCAAATGGATTACCATGTGGTCTGGCAAGAATGAGACAGCGAGGAGTGACGAGGGGATCTGGCCGACGCTCAACGCTCAGAGGAAAGGCGAGACGGACATATAATCAGATTGCTACTGGTACTATTAGTGTTGGAACTATTCGCTGGCTGCTGAGGATGGGGACGGAGTGCTTATGGGAATGCCCCGAATGCTGTGATGTCGATTCCTAAATCAATCAATCAATCAATCAATCAATCATATCGGATTTGAAGTTAATAAACGAATAATATGTTAGTAGTAAGCACCTGACGAGATGCAGCGAAATATGCCACGCAAGAAATCGTGCAATCTATTGTTTATGACTTCCGTGTTAAATGCACTAACAGAATACATGGTTTTGAATCGTTGTTATTGCTTTTATGTATATTCTTCCCCCCCCCCCCCCACCCCCAGCATTTCACCGTACACACTGAATATATAATCACGGGCTCTACAGTTGGAGTTAGTATTAAACAAAACAAAAAACACACACAAAGAATGGAGGTTAGCTTGGCCGAATCAATAATAGCGCTTGTTATTAAACATCTGGTATGCTAATGCTGAGTTAGATAGTTCAACCCTTATACTGGTCAGCTGGACTAAAATGTTTACTTCTCGTCCTTGATTTGGCGATGTAAATTACAAGTATCGCTGAAGTTGAAGTGGATTCACGTGATGGCAAGGGATACTGGTAATAGGGAAAACAAACCCACACACAAAAACCGTCCAGTACTATTGGAGGGCAACTATCAGAAGTGGAATAAAGACAAAGGAGAAAATGATTGCAGATAAAGCACACACAGAGCGTGAGAGACGTAAGATGGTGCCTGATGGTGGAAATGACCATGTTTTCACATGCATCCACTGTGGACAAACATTTGCAGCAAGAATTGGCCTTACCAGCCACACTCGCCACCGCCATGGATCGTAGTTATTAAGCCTTTTTGAAGCACAATGTACCAAACTATTGTCTGTCAAGACGGAAAGGTGCCAATGTAATGTAACTATTGTAGACAGTAGCACGTGTATGGACGACGCTTCGGCTCAAAGCCAGCGAAAATAAAATGAAAAATACCTTTCTACATGCCAAAGAACGCCTCGTGTGTATGGTGCTAGGCCTACATTTCTAAGGACAAATGGGCACTCGCTGGGTGAAGTAGTAAGACCAGGCAGATCACCTTTACTTCCCCAAACGTTTTCCTGGTATCCAGTTTAGGCTGCGTCGTCCTGTGAGCCCATGTCCAATTAAATCATCTTCCCCAATGCGGATTTGAACACCGGACCACAGGGTACACTGCTCTAGTCAAACATTGTGAGACCGGTGGGCTCTCGATGTGGTCAATATCAGGCGGCGGCCTTGACCTCCCAGGTAATTTCCGGATCCCTATATAGGCTGGGCTGACCTAGAAGCATACGCCACTTAAAAGGACACCACCATCACCCCCCTCCCCCCGGAAGGGGTTCGAACAAACGACCACCGGACCGGAAGGCTAGCATGCTAGCCACTGCGCCAGTGCCGCTACCTAGTTTGATAAATAATTGTATATTTTTTTAATGCATTTAGCGAGAAGCGTCTGGCTTGGTGGTAGGAAAGCGGGCTCTCATTTGGGAGACCCAGGTTCGAATACTAGATAAGGTGGCGGATTTATGTATCTGTCGGGGGGAAATAAAAAACCTACCCTGCATAGTTCACGGCGACTGCACTAGATAGGCGGCCTTAATTCCGCAGCTTCAACATCCCTCTGACCTACACGGCAAGGTACACTAGGTAGTAAGGACAGTGTTAATTTTCTTTTAAATATTTACAGTTTTAACGAATGTTCACAAACTGAGGAATGCAACAAGTCAATGTTGGGATTTGGAGAGCGGCAGTTCTTTCATCAGATGTTTCTATTACGCTTTGTCCAAGTTATAAATTTTAATTGTATTCAAGTTTTGTAAAATACGACACGAGATAGCAATTCATAAGTATTGATTAGCATTCATAGCGAAGAAAGAAAAGAAACATAGATCAGAGGAGACAGTTGAAAATATACACTTTTAAACCTACGGGCTCTCAGGGATTCGAGCTTGCCGCTTCAACACTAACGCAGGGACTCCTCGAAGACACACTGTACTTTTGTGTACGGTCTTAAATACAATGTTATCTTTAGCTAAGTGTACCATCCACCTGAGCTTACAACAAAGGAGTACGGACAGAATTGCCACCTAGCCACTTTATAGCGCAATAAGTCTTCGAAAGTGATAGTAACCAGGCACAGATCACATAACAAACTCAGGTCCACATCGAACCGATATTCAAGGTATAGTATTTAGTTAGTTGCATATTCTTTACATGACGCAGTAGTCAACCCCGGCATTTTTTGTGTGTGGCTGTTTGTGATCTCTTGGCAAGTTTGCCATTGCATTTTGAACGACGGGCATCCACACCATTTTATAGAAAACCCAACGCAAGCATTCATACAATTTTATTATATCTCAACGCAAGGCGTCATTAAACCCTTCGACAAGGACCCGGCCAGGAATAGTATTCCGAGCATTTAAAGCAGTAGCGTATTTGTTTTAGTGTGTTAAAAAAAAACGTTAGGTGCATTTCCTTTACAGGACATTGCAGTCAACCCCAGTATTATAGACTATTCCTGATTTCCTGGCAAATTTACGTTCAGTAGTTTGCTATTGATTTTTGAACGACCGACAATCATACCTTTGTGTGAGAAACCAACGCAAGGTGGTCTGCTTCCAAATCTCCCGCAGTTGTGTTTCAACCACGGTATGCGGGATTAAGAATTGCGTCGGTAACCCATTTTAGGCACAGAAACGGCTTCAGTGTGTTACATATAGTGAATTCCGGTGTACGCGAAACTTTCAATTTAAAAGAAAAATGGGAATATTCTCTTATGTCTCAGCAATATAGCTTTGTCAAGCAACGTGAGGAAAAGAGTTCGTAAGAGCTATATTGAACCAATCCTGATGTATGGAGGTGAATTATGGACAATTAGAAGACAAGTGAAAATTGAGCTGAAGCTGCTGAGATGTGGTTTTACAGAAAAATGAAGAGAACACAGTGGAAATGATAGAAAGAGCAATGACGATATCTCAAAAGAAGTTAACTCACAAAAAGAACTGACCACTCGCATAAGAAGAAGACAGTTCACATTTTTCGGACATGTCATGAGAAAGGGAAATCTGAAGAATGTCGTCACAATGGGAAAGTTGGAGTCGAGGAGAAGAAAGGGGAGACCATGAGGGAAGATGCTGGACAGCTTGACATCATGGGGGAACATCAGTATCAGAAATGGGCGAGAGCACACGAGACAGAATGCTGTGGAGAGACATCGTCACCAACGCCACACTTCATGGACTATAATAAGAAGAAAAGCGTTTGAGTCTAAATTGAAAACTACCATATACAGTTGATAACATTACTTTTACTTTATATTATGAATCCTACAATGTGTACATTATTATTTATATGAAGCCGTACTCTGTCCCTATCACTATCTTGTGAAACCACAGCCAAGGTGGCCCACTTGGTAGAATCAATGGGGTAAGAAGACCCTGTTGAGCTTGACACTATTTTGACTTTGTGAAAATACATGAAGCTGACCTGACAGCTTCTGTAGCTTGTCTAGTTCCAGACCTTTTGGTGTGACATTTCCTATGGATTCTCCTCGACTAGGCAGGCTAGAAGAGGGATCATGCTGCATGGCGTTGTGTTATGGAGAGGTATAACTCCATTTTTACAAACTATTGTCTGTCAAGACGGCAAGGTGCTATCAACACTTAAAACGCAAATTTGAATTCGTTGCTATACTCTGCTTCTCACAATATAGAAAGCCGTGATTTATTAAACTAAGACTTTCGTCGTGGACAAAGGTGGGCTGGAAAACTTGGTGACGACAGGTAAGAATGATGGTAAATGAACAGGTGCCTGGCAGAGAGATATATATACCAGGCTGGCTTGGCCACATGACATAATTAGGTCAAGGACACAGACCTGATACAGGACTAGTGGTCGTGTGAGATGGCGACCCATGAATGCTCAAGATTATCTTATTGGCACATGATGATGATAGTTTTATTATCAACAGTAACGCAGAATTTACAGCATTATCATGGTTTTAAAAACAGGTCTACGATTTAGACATTTTCTTGTCGTTTTTAAGCTGGATTTTGATAACACGCATTTTTCCTCGAGGCAACATGGATATGAACTATAAACTATTTCGCAATCACTACAACAGAAAACAAAAGTTTTGGAACTTATAAGATACAGACGAATTCTTCAAATACAAACCAGCCTATTTAAAATGAGTATAATACAATTTTCAGAATGTTCTCTGAATTGTTGGGGAGGGAGAGGAGATGATGAAGTGAACTGGGCACCCGACCTCATATATAGTGGTCTAGAATATGTGAAGGCCGAACACTTCACACATGGGGCGCAGTATCCGCGACGGGAGTACGTTTACCGGTATATGTATATGGGAATCATGGTAGCGTGGTGTTTAGACACTTGACTAGCGGCCCGCTGTTCATGAGTTGGCATCTACATCAGGCTGCATCATTATTAACATTTAACTGATCCCTGGTCTGTCAACCTACAAATGAGTACCAGAAACTGTATTGGGAAATAATTGGGAAATAATAGCGAAATAATCGGGAAATAATTCTGAAATCACGTTCGACGTGATACTGACCACAACAGCCTCAGAATGAAGCCGGTCTGCAACTATACACCTAGCACGATATGCACAATTCGCCTTGAGTAAAAGGGTATCTTACCTGTATATACAAGCATTCTAACTTATGTACCTGTATATGCAAGCATTCTAACATATTTACCTGTGTATACAAGCATTCTAACTTATGTACCTGTATATACACGCATTCTAACATATTTACTTGTATATACACGCATTCTAACATATTTACCTGTATATACACGCATTCTAACGTATTCACCTGTATAGACACGCAATCTAACGTATTCACCTGTATATACACGCATTCTGACATATTTACCTGTATATACACGCATTCTGCCATATTTACTTGTATATATACGCATTCTAACGTATTTACCTGTTTATACACTCATTCTAACGTATTTACCTGTGTATACAAGCATTCTAACTTATGTACCTGTATATACACGCATTCTAACATATTTACTTGTATATACACGCATTCTAACATATATACCTGTACATACAAGCATTCTAACTTATTTACCTGTCTATACACACATTCTGACTTACTTACCTGTATATACAGGCATTTATAAATCACTATTTCATTTACTATAGACATTGGCTACTATAGACACAGACTACTGTAGACACAGACTACTGTAGACACAGACTACTAAAGACACATACTTCTTCACAGACTACTAATAATCAACACAGACTTATCGAGACACTACATACGCGTTTCTTCATTATTTGAATAATACAGTAAATCGCATAATCTATCAGTATCTTACCGTAGCTCCTCGTTATGTAAGACCAGCTCCTCTAGACAAACAGAACGATTATTGAATTTTCAAAACTTCAAATAAAAGTCGCCAATCGACATAAATAAGAGAATAATTGTTCTCTAGAACGAATTCCACGTCTAGTCTTATGAAAATCCGTAAATCATTAGAGGGCGTTTCTTTGTCAAAGTGGCGTCATTTCCGTCTACAGTTGTTTGTTTACGAGGGAGTTGGTGGAAATTCCTTTCGCCACAAGGTAACCACGGTGGAAAAAGGGTGAGGGGTGGGTTGTTAATCCGTTCGCCGTAAAATAACCTCGCTGCCCTTGATATAACGAATAAAAGAAAGTGATAAAAACTTGTCTCGTGTGTGTTTTGTAATTGGAACTAACATAAAGTGAAGTTATATAGTAAAGGAAACTTGTACACAAGTGAATGCGTAATGGTCATATAGTTAAAACTTTGCTTGTTTCTTACTGGACGTCGCAATCACCCATTGTTTTTAGTAGCTGCTTGTGATTTACTTGGCAATTGTACGTTCAGTAGTTTGCCATTTATTTTTGAACGGACTATTCTCATACCATCTAAATCAGTGCCAAGCGATCTGTTCCTAAATAAGCTGCTGCCGACTTGGAACCGGATGTGCTGGTATTGGGAAACCGTATCTACAACCCCTAAGCCACAGAGGGTATATAGTATATAGGTAGATGTGTGTACTTCAGTACTATGCCTGATTGTTGACTGGGCTGGTTGGTGGACTGGGCTGGTTGGTGGACTGGGCTGGTTGGTGGACTGGCTCGGTGGCTGGTTGATTGGTTTGTTAATTGAGTGATTGGTTGATAGGTTGAATGGATATGACTGAGATCTCCTGATCCCTCAATAGGACTGGCATCAAGCGGCGTGGAGCTGATGTAGATCATTTTCTCCCGAACCGGTACCAATGAACAATTATCATGGGAACAACTTTGCAGTGCTGCTGTTCCCCTCTTCAAGTTCACATGCAAGCGGGATGTGCAAGACAGGTACGGGAGCTGGCCATCATTGAAGAGGCATATTTGGATGTAACCAGGTGTAGATGCAGGAGAGCAGGTGTGGGCTGGCTATGGTTAGGATGCAGGACAGCAGGCGTGGGCTGGTTGGGGTTAGGATGCAGGTCAGCAGGCGTGGGCTGGCTGAGTTTAGGATGCAGGACAGCAGGTGCGGCTGGCTGGGGTTAGGATGAATTGATACAATCTGCTGAACAACAGGAGCTGTTGAAAAGCATGATCACCCACGATGATTGACAAGGGGTTTAGGGATGAATATAGAAAATACGATTCTGATGGCGATGTGATTATGCCAACTGTTTCGCGATCCAAAGGTTGAGGGTTGGATATTTTTCTACTTCTGTCGGTTCACAAGTGCATTTTTTCCCGAAAAATCCTGGGGTTTGTCGCTGGAGCCTCCAGAGGCTTTAGGTATTAAATTATCAACTGACTCCAGTGCAATGCCCAGAGGGGAAGCTGCAAGATAATATTCGAAGTGCCTTTGTTAAGTGTTCTTGCCAAAATGTCGACATCATCATCATGTGCCATGTCAATAGGCATGGGAGGGTAGGGTTCTCAAACGTCACCTGTCTTGAATCAGATCTGTAGTTATACAGTTAGATAGTTATTCACGGTTCCAAAGTCACGACAACGGGTCGTCCCAATTATGCTCCGTTCCTGTGCCTGAGAAAAACACAAAAAATGCTCCTCACTTTGTCATGTGTACTCCTGAGGAAAACCATCCAGGTATTCAAATCCAGCATTTCTCTTGCCTTTTTCACCTTAATTTTGCCAGTCGCTCACGTTTACCCGTCGGTCGAGTGGCCATGGATTTAAATTCACATCGAAACGGATTTATTAAAAACAAAAATGGCTTTGGCTCTCAAGTCAATTCCTGCCAATAAATGGGTACCAGAACTTGGCTTAGGGAGTAAAGTCGTCCGTTGTGTTATTGACCCCAACACACATCAAGTGTAATTCGTCCACATGAAACATAGAACAATACACCCACAGTGTATCAAGATGTGGAAATGGTCTTTTACCAGCTTACTGTTATTTGTATTGTGTATAGAAGCATTTAGAGAGTCGTTGTGGGCTGTGATTTACTGTCTACGCTAAAATAAGCCGCGGGAAACCGACTCAATTACATTGGTTTGTATACAGCACCTTGTTTTGTGTACAGCGCACAAAGAATGTGTGGGATACAAAATGGATAAACGATCAAACAATCTGCATGTTAGCTGAGCTCGAAGATAAATTAACACAAATGTCGCAATTGAAATGCTGTTCATCTGAAGAACTTAAACAAACATTGGAGAAACGGGACATAACAGTGGCTCGAAAACGGCGATTTTCTCAGTTACCTTATTTTCGCGATAAGCGGAATTTCTTTACTATTGTACAAGCTTACCTTCAAATTCAGAATAGCAACCAGTTTTGGGAAATTGTGCAAGAAGGCAAGTAAAACACAGCCTTATATTTACCTTCAGCGCGCGACTTTATTACAAATAAGGTAATCCACGTTAGTAGTTAAGTGTAGAGTGTGAGGAGCCTTAACTTCCGTTCCAAGACCTGATATGTTACTTTAATTGTGTCATATCCGTGCTTGAAACAATATTTTTCTTTTTTGAATTTGAACAATGAACACACAAAATATAGGCTGCACAATTTTTGCCTAGCTTATTTTCTCATCATGTGCACACTGCATATAGAACTCAACATAAAATAGAGCAGTGAATCCCAATACACATATTCCCACGGTTTTTTAAACTGACTGCCACATTAATCTTAAATTTGTTTACACAGCAATAGCTTAGCAAATCGCATCGCAACTGCTTTAGCATATCTTAACATTCGTCCATTGTGTGTGTTACAATTATCCTGTTAGTCAGTTGAAATTACCGTGGGAATACCTGTTCTGGATATTTTAGCGTTTTGCTTTGTTTTACGTTGATAGAGACAATGCTTTTCGTGTGTTACATAACACTAATGTTCAGCAGGTTATCCAATAGCACACATGGTAATCGTAGTTATCATATCCTCTGGCATTGAGTGAAGCAATATTTCCTCTAAACATGCATTAATTCTGCTTATGTGACTATACTAAGGAGATTAGCAGTACGAGTCCAGCCCAAACAATTATACTTTCTCTGGACCCTTCCACAACATTCGTGCCTCCCTATAAATCGCTTTCGTTGTTGACTAATGTCTTAATTAATCATCATGGATGTCGTTCAATATAAATGCGTGGTTGTTTGTTAAAACTTCATTTATATCCTATATTCTTAAAATGTTCGTACAGCACTCAACACTAAGCAAACAAGGCTTTGCAACCTACAAAGCTAGAAACCAGTGAAGCAAGCAATCAAGCAAACAATCGAGCAACCAATCAAGCAACCAGCCATCTAACTAAACATCCTCCCTTCACGTCACGTAAACAAGAAAACAACAGAAAACAACAATCTAGCAAACAACAGCCAAACACAGCAACAATCCAGTCAAGCAATTAATAATTCGAGCAATTGGTCAAGCAACCAGTCGACCAATCAAACAACCAGGCACCCAGCCAAAATCCAATCCACCAAGCTACAGTAAGAAACCAATCAACCATGTACACTTGAATGAACTTATAATTCATGTACATGTGTCAAGACACTGCGATAGTTCATCAAAATTGAATATACAAACATGCTTGTGTGTTGCAGCCAATTTAAAATAATCTAAACGCAGTTTATCAAATAAACTGTAGCATTTTCCTACACACAATAATATAATACTCAAGCAGCATTTAAAAGCAACTCTCACGTCACTTATTGTCGCACAAAGCATCATCTCCGTAGCTCCAGAGACAAACACCAGGAGATTCCGAGAAAACAGCTCCCATGAACCTAACGAGGTAGGCAGGAATCGAACCCACAACCTTCGGAGCTCGAAGAAGGCTGTGTAACCACATCACAAATGAGACTCCCGAATATTCTATATTCATCACTAAATCCCTTGTCATCGGTGTGGCTGATCATGCTCTTCAGCAACTAATATTGTCCAACTGATTGTATCAATTCGTCTGCTGATATCTGGCAATGCCCTGATGCAAGACTACCCAGAATTTCTGTTTCTACCGTCGTCAATCACCTTCTCGAGTTAATCTTACCGGCTCTTTCAACAGGTTCCAGTTTTCCTCATCTCATAGTGAGGTTAATAGCCAACTGCTTCCGGATGTTTGTGGGAAGTTTGCTTTGGTTGGTCTTCGCTGTCCTCGGCATGTTCTCCATACTCCTGTACATGTTTGTGCCCAGTGGTGGTTTCTTGCTTGTCCACTACTTGTTTCAGATTGTGTTCAGTATGACGACGAGTTCTGCTTCTTTTAGGGGGAGCCGGAGTAGAGCAGTAACTAGCACGCCTACCTGCCTACTCTGTCAGTTTGTCTGTCTCTTTTTGAGGCACTGCAAACATCCGGTCCAAAATATGAAGGATAGGCATTTGAACGGTTAAGGCCTCTGGAGTGTTTATGCTTGTAGCTACCGTTTGCATCCGCATTTTCCTCATGTTGGACTGGAAGTGCATGGTTCCGTCGCCCTGCTACTGAGTTGAGTGCGTGGCGCGACACTGTGAGCTGTGAATTGTGTGTGAAATGCTGTTACATCCTTCGCTGTTGTTTGTAGCATGAACTGCATGTTCGGAATAATGGCTACTGGCGGCTTTGTCGCAGAATTGTCAGGTTTGCCTTATACAGTAATGTGTGGTTACTGGTTTTCTAGTGACTGCCGCTTCCATCGACAATGAACTGTATTTTTCTTGGAGGACTTTTGTGTTGACATTCTGGCGGCGGCATTATGCACAGTATACCTGTGCTGGCTGTTGGTTTGTCGAGAATCCTGCTTGTTCCACTTTTCATATTGGACAGTGAGGAGCATTTTGTGTGATATTCACTGGCACAGGAACGGAGCATAATGGTGACGACCAGTTGCCGTGAAGTTTGAACCGCGACTAATGACTTGTCTGTCTATTTGCCTCTCTGTCTGCCTGTCAGACCGTTGGTTTCTCTAGTTACTTAACCAGTCATATTTTTGCTGAATATACTTTCTACCTCTGCTCACCACATGATCTGGCTGACATCTAGTTATCCGAGTAAAGACCGGGCAAACATATGATCAGATTATAACTGGTGCCATTATTATTCTGTGATGGTTGTTGAAGATGAGGACGGAACACTATGGAAATGAACCGAGAGTTGTGATGTCGGTTCTTGACTCAACCCAACCCAATTCTTCTGTTCATCTAAAGTGTCGACAAAATGTCCACTCACCAAGACTGTAGTTACAAAACTACCCACCGTCATTTTAACATAGGCCTCAGTTCATGAAACAGATCCACACCCAGACAAATCTAGACACGGACGGTCCTATAAACACACAGGCCTACAATCACATCATATGAGATGGGATACATAAGAAACCCAGCTAGAAAAACAAGAAGAGATTGAGAGAGAGAGACAAGAGAAACTAAGAACAAGAGTAGGGTTACATATTACTGACGTTACAGAACACAAAATAATTAAATTGTTCGAGCAATTAGTTACAACGAAACACGATCAACCAGCGGCCAAAGAGTTGTACGTGAGAATGTTGGGATACAAGACAAGAATACGACCAAGAAAGAGTGGCTAGATGGTGTAAAAAAGTCATTGAAGAAATTAAATACGACTTTAGTTCAAGCAACAAGACAAGCAAAACACACACAATTACATGTTCCTCCCTTCTGCGACGTTTCGCGGCAAAAGCAGTAGGACACAAGAAGAAGAGGGTGAAAGAAACAGAGAAGCATAAAGAAGGAGATCCAGACACAAATAGCCTGCCTATCTACAAAACAACACAATCAATCTACCATCAATTATGCGGTCAGTCTCATATTGTCTACTTTCTTTTCGCCGCATTTGTCATTGTGTTTACTCCTATTACCACTTCCCCCTCCCAATACCATTACAATGGCTGTCGTTATAGTTTGTTTACCAAATAGGCGTCCCGTCGTCACAACAACGGTGAGTAATGGAAAGATGCTTAAGCTGTGTTCACGTCACAACTTTAAAGTGCATGATGTGTTTAAACAGTGTAGCCTGACATTTTCTTCTGTTGTATAAAGTCCGCAGATAAAATTGGTTAATAATAAGAAAACTATTGTTATAGCATTTCTACGATTGCTTGCGTTTGAAGCTGAACTGTTCCTGTTTATAAGCATTCTGGTTAATGAAGAGTTATGTGGGGTTTATTAGAATAAGAATCATTATGGCAAAGGTAGAATTTTGCAAGATAGAAAATACTGGCCAATAAAAAGATTTCAGTTGCAATCAGAAATAGAACGTTGAAGTCCTATATAGATCTGAGACTTTTATGTACATGTGAAATACGGATAATAAACAGACACGATGAGACGCATTTAATGAAAGTGGAAATATGGTTTCAGATGAAAACGGACAGACAAACAGTTCCACATGAAACAAATTTAAACTGTAAATTGATTCTAGAAATTAAAAGTTGACAGTGAAGATTTTATTGGTTCACGTTATTGACACAATCAAACTAGGAAACTTAGTGACAGCTGCCAAGATTGATGGAAAATGAGCACAGAGAGATACTTACCTGGATGGCGAGGCTACATGGTATAATCGAGACATGAACACACATTTTATCCAAGGCTCTGGTGATCGGGCGAACCACGACCACTCACGCTTATCGGCATGACACATGGTTTGTGCTTTTCTACTGGTGCAAATACTGAATTATGAACAATGAAACCATATGAAAAATGAAACCATATTATTGCAGATAAGTCACATACCGAGCGTGTGAGACGTAAGATGGTGCATGATGGTGGAAATGACCACGTGTTCACATGCACCCACTGTGAACGAACATTTACAGCGCGAATTGGCCTTATCAGTCACATTCGCTACATAGGTAACAGTTATTATGCCTTTTTAAAGCACAAACTATCGTCTGTCAAGACGGCAAGGTGCCAATGAACAATGAAACGGTGACAAAACTAGAGGCAGTGAAGATGTGGTTTTTGAGACAAATATTGAGAATATCGTGGACTGAGAAGAAATCACAAGCTGGAGTATTGCCAGCTGCGTTCACGGATAGACATCATCATCATCATCCATTGAATTGCCGGCTGGCATGGGCGATCATGCCTCTTCACAAATTACGATCTCCGACGTCATGGATCAATTCGAGTGTTGACTCCCTCCGGTGCCATGACACAAGACTGTCTAGAATCTTCTCACGCCGTCTTCCTCATTCTCTCCTTCCGCAGATCTTTCCGGTTGTCACACATTGTTCCAGTTTTTCTCTTCTCATGGTGTGGCAAAAACACATCTTCCTGATGTTTGCGATAAGTTGTCTTTGCGACTCAGCTTCCCTTAAAACGTTCTGATTGCTCATGTTACCTGTCTAATTAAATTTCAGCATTCTTCTATAAAACCACATCTCCACGGCTTTCAGGGATTTTTTCGCATGTTTATTAATTTCCAGGATTCGCAGCTGTAAACATAAGTATGCCTAACACAGAAATTGCTAAACAAAGAAATAATCGTAAAATCTCGGATCGACCAGGAGGCATCCGATCATCAGAAGCCCACGGAAGTTTCGGCTATTTACCAAACTTGCACTCAGGGGGCGGGCTGCCTGGGTCATGACTCCCTGGCATTATTACCCTGTCGTGCTTTCGCACATCCACCTTTGAAAAGTTCCGAATATCGTGCTAATCCTTCATGAACATAAGGTCATTATCTAATTTGTGGGACAGTGTGTTCTCTAGTCCCATCATGCCGTCTTCTCGATGGCTGGCCGTAACTTGGTTTTCACATCTGGTCTGTCAGAAAGGTGCTTCAGTGCAACTCAAGGACTATCATTTTTTAGCCTGCTCAGCTCTGTGGGGTTCTCCCTGGCAGGGGCCGTTATAGATTCATCTGTTAGACGGTGGCCACGTCCGCGAGCTGTTGATCACGATACATAGATACAATAATTCCAGAGGAAATGGCATCTCGCTGTAATAGATGACGATACAATGAAAGGAATCATCTCGATATCGTTGAAAATACGTTTCTTAAACAAGCAGAGAAGACATGGTCAAACTAATATAAACTTCCTCAAAATTATCAGATGACAGAGAGGAAGGGATAGTCATGACCACAATAATAATAATAATAATAATAATAATAATAATAATAATAATAATAATAATAATAATAATAATAATAATAAGAAGAAGAAGAAGAAGAAGAAGAAGAAGAAGAAGAAGAAGAAGAAGAAGAAGAAGAAGTACTAACAAACTTTATTTTTACAGGGTTAAGAAATGGACACGGAGGCCGGTCTTATATTCTATCTTCTGATCTCTTTCATACATTATTTCATCCATACATCAATTATTAGGCTAACCGAGAAGAACAATAACAACAGCATCAATGTATGCTTTATAAAGGCATGAGAAATGTCAAAAATTATTACTACATAACTCACTAACATTAATTATTGATGTGGCAATTATTATTAACTGTGGGGGACATACTGTAACATAATAGACTGACTGTTATCTAGGGTTTTATAAAGAAGTAGGAAAAGAAGAGGCCTGAAGCATAAAGCAGGAGGGAAGAGGAAGAATGAGGAGAAATAAAGAGGGGGGAGGCTTCTCAGCATAATATACGGAGATGCATGTAATGAATCATCTTGACATAGTTGAAACGCAGCTTCGTCAACAAACATAAGAGAAGAGAACCACCGACAGGAACGTGTGTGCAGGCTGTCTACCATTACTGCGCACAGACCAATATTGGCACATGTCTCAAATAGGAAATTATTGTGATTATAATGATTAGTACTGTTGGTATCAGTATGTGATGTAACGAAGATATATACTTTTTTTTTTATCACAATCTGGGATTCTGAGATAAGTAGCACATTTTATTTTAAATTTTAAATTTTCTTTTCATTGTTCTTATTTTAAAATCTTTTTAATTCTTCTCATCCCGTTCTTATGCTGTAATGTAGTCACTGTAGTGTCTTCTCTGTGTTTATATGTTGTCTTTTGTGTATGTATTTGTATTCTGATGAAGGCTGGTCGCCGCAACGCCCTGTATTTTCCGTAATTGTGTTCTATGAAGCTGCATTACTTTGTGTTATTTTATATTGTTTATATGTGTTACTTAAAACTTCACATTATATTTGCAGAGCGGCTGAAATGTTGTGCAGAACTTTACACTAAAGTGACAGATCGGCTGAGATATTTCGAAGTCCGTGTTTATCTCGCGCAGACGATATTCATTTTACGGTCTTAACTCTAATAACAATTTTATAAAATTTGAAATGTACGAGGTCGGCTTCAAATAAAAAAAACATTAAATGTATTTTCGAGGTGAATAAATTCAAATGCAATACAGAGCAAATGTGTCTTTTTTGGCGAGTACGGGGGATGTGGTACACACTGAAAGTGGAGGTCTTCTGTGGTTTCAACCGTTTCACATTCATAATAGGGGAGATTATTGTCATGTTACAAAAGTACACCTTTACTCAGAAGTCTGCGTCATTTGCATGTGATTATTGCAGGTTGAAACTTCCAACTCCAGTCATACACTTGCTGGACAGGCAGGCACTCATCACCATACTATACCTTCATTTGTATGTGATTATTGCAGGTTGAAACTTCCAACTCCACTCATACACTTGCTGGACAGGCAGGCACTCATCACCATACTGGACCTTCATTTGTATGTGATTATTGCAGGTTGAAACTTCCAACTCCACTCATACACTTGTTGGACAAACAAGCACTCATCACCATACTGGACCTTCATTTGCATGTGATTATTGCAGGTTGAAACTTCCAACTCCACTCATACACTTGTTGGACAGGCAAGCACTCATCAGTATACTGGACCTTCATGTGTATGTGATTATTGCAGGTTGAAACTTCCAACGCCACTCATACGCTTGCTGGACAAACAGGCACTTTTCACCATACTGGACCTTCATTTGCCGATAAATTTGTATATGTTTCACTGATCAAAAAATGGATAACAGAAAGAAGCTCCTCTTTGGCGCATGTCAAATGTAGGGCGACCGTCTTTAAAGTGTCCTTATAACGTCACCGTGTTCGTCAGCACCGTGATGTCACGTGATTAGCCCTCATAACATTCGTAACAACAATAGGGACAGGTTAAAAGACAATGGCTGGGTTATAGCAATTTCGATCACACTTTTAAGGTTATCATGTGAAATCCCCCACGTATGACACCCAGCTGATCGATAGGTAGCAAATGAGAAGTCTAGTCTCGTTGAACCAGCCTGGTTAGGATTCTCTGAGAACATTGCACAAGGGAAACTAAACTATCTGACGGTGAGGCAGAAGACCTACCTACTTCACGACAGAGAGTATGTTGACTTTGACCTGGTCTCCCAGGTTGGTTATTACCATCAGGGAAGTATTTGGGAAATAAAGGAGGCCGTTGTGAATATTAATAATAACATTTTTGGCTCAATTGCCAAATGGCCAATACAAAAACGAAACTAACACAATATACCGTAATCGCCTCAAACAATGTAAAAGGTCACTTTACTTTTGCTTATGTTTACTTCTACAAGACCAAAACAACAACAATTATTAAAAGGTACACTGTGTTTGTAAAAGTCTCACTACACTTTGTATGTAGAACATATTTGTTTAATGAAGTACATGATGTCATTAAATTATGTGCTTTACAGTCCGTCGTGAAGCAATATTCAGCTAATGGCTTTCATCTGCTGGAGTAATTCTTTGCACTCCAAACAGAAAGTTGTTATCAAATTAAGAAAGCATTTTTCGAGTTTTTTCTTCATACAATGTGTAGTGAGGCTTTACAAACACCCTGTACTTCTACTACAACTAATCTGAATACGCCAACTGTTAGTGGCGAACTGGGTCTAAAAATATAGGTTGTCAGGAGACAAAGCTGCTGAAAAGACATTACCATTTATAACATTGTCAGTGTTTCAGGGGGTCCACTTCACTATACAAGGCCCACTTGCCAACGGGCAAAATGACACCTTGGCCAGTCAGCCACTGCCTACTGCAACCACAATATGCAATAATGTAGTTGCTTTGCATAATGATCATTTATTAAATAAACAACGAATGAGACGTTTACGCAATGCATTAAGCATGCGTAAAACAGTCGTTAAAAACCACGCAATAAAAGTATTTACTTACAAAAGCTTTCAACAATTAAGCCTGAAGAAGAAGAAACCGTTGGTGTGGAGAAATCACATCAAGACACCATATGTCCGTACTTGATGGCAACATGAATATTTGATTGAGTGCAGTATAGCCGTGAGTTTTGTCACCTGGCAACCAATGCAAGTAGGTAATAATCGATAAAATGCCCTAGCGCTGTGCAGACTGACATGTTTAAGCAGGATCTGGTGATGGTGTAGGACAGGGGTTCTCACACTGTGTGATGTGAGGACGAAGGTGTGGCTGGGATATTGATAAGGCAATATGAATTTAGAGATATTTAACAACACATGTTGTACACGTGTTTGTATGTTTTGAGAATTGAAGTGTTGAATTCTTCCCTCAAACCTGCAACCCAACTCGACTCATTTTGTGAGGGATTTTGTAGGGCTGCCATTGTTGTGTAGGGGACGTAGTGCCCAGTTCGAAGTAAGTATGGCGAAATAAGAGCAGATCCCTTTGCGTTGATTATCTCAATGGTTTGAATATCGGCTTTTAAGGCAGAAATGACAAACTTCTGCATTGATAATTGTGAATAAAATCACAAACGGCCAATTAATCCTGGAATCGATTGCCACTTTACGTAAATGACATGATACTAACTAATTATTTACAAATCTTAAAACTGTTCCAATTCTACATGTAAAAAAAAAAAAACAGTGGTCATATGGTAGAATACCAATCAAGGTGGGATGTATTTTATTAACCCGAAATAACAATAACTTGAGCTGTGGTGGGTAGTCCGAATGAAATCCCTTTCAGAGTTGATTGAGCTGGGCTTCAGGCTGGGCGCAGGAATTCAACCCGACCCCCTTTATAATAATGAGACACTCACGTTTATTTTTGACCTCACGAAATCTTGTAAATAAATATCTGTAAATTTCCTGATCAATCTTCCCACTGTATATTCGTGCTTACATCACACGGTTTATGAATGCATGTTTAAGAAGGTCGCAAGAACTTGTGTAAACTACAACAATAACAGCAACATGAACATCAATAGCAACCACAGATGCCCAGATGCATAATTATGTTCAATTTGTTGCTCGAAATCATCCCTTTAGGCCTCAAAAATGTGGATTTTCAGGAGAATGCCGAAAAGTCATTGGGCAGCCAAAACTGGTCATCTAAACTATTGAAACAGGCTGAGACACGAAGTTATGTTTTCATGTACATCAAAAAGAGGCGGTAATCATTTGTGGTCAAACTATGAGACGAAAAATAAATAGATCTATTGTGACAACTGGAAAGAATTTTAGAAAGAGAGATAGAGGAAGACATCAAGAGCACATTCTTAACAGTGACTGATAAGTGCCAACTCATGAACTGAATGATACACGATCTAGTTGACCACAAAATGTGCTGAAGGTTGATCACCAACGCCAATAGGCATGGCACGTATTGGTGATAATGAAAATTACAATGGTGATGATGACGATGATGATAAGTATTCACTGCAGATAATTCGAATATCACTTATTTCAGTTGTGGCTGTGGTTTGTTGACGATCATTTCAATGTAAACTTTCATAATCATCAGCTGTGAAATGGGTTCACAATCAACAGCTGTGAAATGAGTTCATAATCATCAGCTGTGAAATGGGTTCACAATCAATAGCTATGAAATGGGTTCACAATCAACAGCTGTGAAATGGGTTCACAATCAATAGCTATGAAATGGGTTCACAATCAACAGACATATAATGTGTTAAAACCACGGAAAGGCTGTGGACATGATAAAAAATAAAGTAATTACAATATCAAACAAACAAAGTGTAGGGCAGCCTTACAAAACAAAATTACAGAAAACAGAACGTTGCGGCTGAAAACCTTCAACATAAAACAACAAAACGAAAGCACAACACATTGCTTTTATGTTTTCTGGCTTTGTTTTTATGTTTGATTTTTGATGAAGGCAACAAACCGCAACTTCCTCTGAATTTCGTAATTGTATGTTGTACAGCTGTCCTATGGCTTAGGTACAGTGAAGGCGTTGTACAATTCCGCGACAACCGGAGTCGATAGTTTCAAATCAGTGGCAGACGATTTGCATGTGTTTTCTGCGGTATGAACGTTGGCTGTTTAGAAAGGAATGGCACACTTTTTCTTTTTAGCATATCCTTTACAGGACTTAGCTGTCAACACCAGCATCTTTCAGCTGTATGTTGATTTCTTGGCAAGATTACGCTCAGTAGTTTGCCATTGCTTTCTGAGCGGCCGGCTCACATACCCCGTAAGTTACCGATGCGATTCGAACCACTGCTGATTTGAACCGTCATCACGTTACCTGACGAGCGTATACGAGATTACGTAGAAAAGTCATAACCTCTAAGCCACGAAGCCGGCATAATGGCAAACTACTGAACGTAAAAACTGCCTGGGAATCGCAAGTAGTTAACACATGCTGGGGTTGATTGCGATGTCAAGACCATGCAACTAACTGTTAAACCCACCTTACGCTTCGTATTTTTATACTATTTATTATTCTATTGATGTGAGGATGTGGCAGATGATCTCCAGATGGGTGTATCGGACGCGGGACATCTTGTTTGTGATCGAGAAGTTTTTCGGAAGGTTGTTATGGGGGGCTCAAAGACCCCTCTGCCATACACCGCAAGGTACTATATTGGCAGTACATGGCAGTTTGACAGTTATGGGAGCGAGGTTCTGCAAAGGACATGCTACCGAATGGATGAATGAATAAATTAGTCTATGAAGTTAACAATTAATATCAGAGCTGGTAATATGTTTCATATCAACAGACGCGATTGTGATAATCTGGGACGAGAAAGGCTTCATGGTGAAGCTGTAGTCATGGCACACATATTGTGGACTCACTGCTCTGCTGGATCTGGCAGCTCAAACATCGCGTGCAGTCACGTGGCTAATCAGAGATCGATCGACTTTTATCAGTATCCGAGATTTACGTTTTGGAATAATTGTGTGCGCTTGTCATAGTTGGGCGAAAATGGAGCTTAATTCGCTGTAGGTGGATGCTTTATGTCTTTCCAATGTTCGACATTTTGTGTTTTTTTATTTTTTTGTTTTCCACATGCCTTTCTCTCTCCCTGCTCTCCTTCTCTCATTCTCTCTCCCTCTCTGTATATGTGTCCGTCCGTCTTTCTGACTGTCTATCTCTCTCTCTCTCTCTGCCTCCTTCGCCCTCACTCTGTCATATATATGTATGTTATGAGTTCATTGTAAGCAATCGCTGACTCAAAACTGGGTCCACGTTGGATCCTAGGTCGGTAACAAAGTAGTCTCGATGTAAGTTCGAACCCATGACGTCCTAACCAGCACGCAAGTATGATAAGTCAATACGCTGCCACGTCCCCCATTGCTTTCTGAGCTCCAACGTTACCAGATCTGTCTTCAGCTTTACAAGAGTCCTAGTGACTGCGCTACCACGACCCCCCCCCCCCCACCCCATTGCTTTCTGAGCTCCAACGTTACCAGATCTGTCTTCAGCTTTAGACTAAGTGGTCTAGCCGTCTGCCTCGCGCTCCGAAGGTTGTGGGTTTGATTTCCGGCTACATCTTTCGGTTCTCGGGTGCATTTTTCTCGGAGACTCCTGTGGGTCGTCGCCGGAGCTACGGAGTTCGTGCTTAGTGCGATACTTTCGGCAAGCCATCCTGCCGAAAGAGAACGAGCAATATGGGATAAAACCCAGGGCAATTAAGTCGATCCTCTTGACTTTTAAAACTTTTTTTAAAACGACAAGTATGCTAGCCACTCTGTTCACACCCCATTGTTTTCTGAGCTCCTGCGTTACCAGATCTGTCTTCAGCTTTACAAGTGTAGCAGCCATTGTGTTCACATCCCCCATTGTTGTCTAAGCTCCTACGTTACAAGATTTGTCTTCAGATTTATAAGTGTGCTAGTCGCTATGTTCACGTCCCCTATCGCTTTCTGAGCTCCTACGTTACCAGGTTTGTCTTCACCTTTACAAGTGTGCTAGTCACTGTGTTCACGGCAGCCATTGTTTTCCGAGCTCTTACGTCACCAGATCTGACTTCACCTTTACATGCATGCTAGTCACTGTGTTAACATGCCCCCCCCCCCCCCCCATTGTTTTCTGAGTTCTTACGTCACCAGATCCGTCTTCAGCTTTACAAGCGTGCTAGCCATTGTGCTACATCGGCTGCCTTTCTACCATGGCCGTCTTTGCTTTCTGAGAGCCTGCGTTACCAGATCTGTCTTCAGCTTTACAAAGTTCACGCTGATACTTCGTTTCCTCTTCTTATAGTCCCTCGTGTGGCGTTTATCGTCACGTCTGCCTTCAGCTTTCTGTCTCTAATACTGCCAATCATTTCTGATAATGGTGTGTCTCCATGACATTATGTCAGACTGTCTAGCATCTTCTATCTTGGTCTCCCCTGTCTTTCCTTCCCTCCAACTTTCTATTTGTGACGGTATACATCAGATTTCCCTTTTTCTTGACATGCACAAATAATGTTGAATGTCGTCTACTGATGTGAGTAATCAGTTCTCTTTGTAAGTTAACTTTTGAAAAGAAAAAAAAATCTTCATTACTCTTTGTATCCGTCGTCGGCGTTCTCATCATTCTTCCATAAAACTACATCTCCGCAGCTTTCACTTAAAATCCCCGCTTGAATATTTTTCGTATTAGCAAATAATGATTCGTTTATACGAATTATTGACTACACAAATGCTTCTGATAAAGTAAGACATGTTAACACTATAAGGATGCTTGCAGATCTACACATTCTGGAAGAGACCTTAGACGTATAAAAATACATATATTGGAAACAAAAAGATGCCATAAAGATTGATAATGAAGTACGTCAATATCAGCTAATTAAAAGAGGTGAGCGACAGGTATGTGTAATGTCTCCATATCTCATTTCCCATACAGTGAAACTATATTTAGAAATTTAAAAGATATGAGAGGAATCACAATTAGGGAACATAACATCAATAGCATTAGCTATGCGGATGACACAGTATTACTTACATACAATGAACAGGATATGAAACATTTAATAGATACGGTTATAGTACATAGTGAACTATTAGGATTAGAATTAAATTGTAAGAGAATGGAGATTATTGTCGTCGCTAAGAAGAAAGAAATGCCAGAATGTAATATAAGGTTAAATGGGAATATTCTTTACCAAGTGAATCGGTACAACTATCTCGGTACAGTCATAACATCTGATGGAGAGTGACTGAAGAGATTAGAAAAAGAATTGCTATGGCAAAGGTAGACTTTTGCAAAATATAATACAAACTGACTAATAAAAAGATTTAAATTACAACAAGAAAAAGACTGTTGAAGTGCTACATAGAACCTGTATGTGTGTATGGATGTGAAGCGTGGACAATGATGAGCAGAAACAAAACATCTTATGGCAGTGGAAATGTGGTTCCTGAGGGAAATAGAAAGAATACCATGGGTAGACAGAAAAACAAATAAGCAAGTGCTACAAGAAAGCAGCAAACAGATTAGAGAAATTGGTCGTAGACAGTCAAATTATGTTTGGTGCATATTATGAGAAGAACTAAACTAAACAACTTGGCGACAACTGGCAAGATTTATGGGAAAAGAGCCAGGCGAAGGCAGAGTATTAAATATCTGAATGACTTGACCACATGGCATGGTCAGGACAGGAACACAGAGCTGATCCAGGACTCGGTACAGTCATAACATCTGATGGAGAGTAACTGAAGAGATTAGAACAAGAATTGCTATAGCAAAGGTAGACTTTTGCAAAATTAAAAAAAAAATTGACTAATAAAAAGATATAAATTACAACGAGAAAACGTTAATCAAAAAGTAAGTCAAAGTAACAAAGTAGATCTGGTGATCGTGTAAGATGGCGAGACATGAATTCCGATTCTTGGCACATGGTAGATGAATAAATGAACCATGTTCCAAACAATACGAACACCGTCTCATCTATTCATTCTAAATAACATGAAACTGTAAAACTTTAACAAAATGACAATAATGGGGTAGGTTGATAAATTGAAAAATATAGACTAGCTTGGTAATGAAACACTTTCTTGTAATGTCTGTAATCTCTTTCTGTGTATATATTTGTTCGTTTAGTGCTTGTCATTCACGTCGCTGAGAGCAACAACAGCTGGCGGAGTTTTTGCGCACAAATTGACATTTGTGACATGTTTATGTGTAAATATGCAGCAGGAGTTAATATATTGACATTGTTTACTATTTCTCCTCTTTCTACTTCTCTTCCTCCTCTTACTCGTCTTCGTCGTCGTCCACTCTTCCTCCTCCTCCTCCTCCTCCTCCTCCTCCTCCTCCTCCTCCTCCTCCTTCTTCTTCTTCTTCTTCTTCTTCTTTCCACTGGTCTTTCTTTTCTTAGTTTCTTTCTTTCTTTCCCTTCTCTCATCCACATTCTTTCCCCTACTTTATCTTCGTCTCTTTCTCTATAGTTCTTATCCTCTTTCACCTTTCTTTATTTCTTCAATTGGATTTCTTTTTCGTTGGCAACGCCCACGAAAAAAAAATCGTTACAAATAATTTACCAAAGGCACCTAAGATAAGAATAACCTACACACACACACACACACACACACACACACACACACACACACACACACACACACACACACACACACACATACACACATACACACCCACACACACACACACACAAAACGCGTCAGAAAATTACGACGTAGTATTCATACCGTATCAAGATAAGTGTTATCAATCAATCAATCATGTGCCATACCGGAAAGCGTGGGCGGTCATGACTCGCGATTTCATCCGATCACCAGAGTCGTGGATCAGCCCAGTGTTCCTGTCTCGACCATGCCACATGGACAAGCCATCCACGTATTTACTTCTCGGTCTTCCCCTTGGTCTGTTCCCTTCGATAAGTGTTATGGCAAGGTTATGTTTGACTAACTTATCAGCGTATATTTGAGAAGTATATGTTTGCATTCACAACCACACCTGCCTGTCTCCTTGTCCGCCTCTCTGCCATATTACAGTACTTACATATATAAGTAATATATATGTCCGCCTGTCTGCCATATTACACTACTTACATATATAAGAAAGTGGGAGTCTTGGTGGCCTAGTGTTTAGACTCGCGGCTGCCGGCTCCGTGATTCCTGGTTTGAATTCCCATCGGGACGTATTTTTTAAATTGACCTGGTCTCCTAGGTTCACTCTGGTTTTAGGACAAGTTTTGGGAAGTAAGGTTTCCCAACTACCGAGTGCTGATTGGTCTATAGCAATATGGATCTAGCACTAGTTGTCCTATACAAAGAAGATGTAATAAATACAATTATCCGAATAAGAAAACTGAAGGCTAAATGAGTGTTTAATGAACAAGGAGCCTTTTGGAAGACATCGTTATGTTAAGTCAGTTCCACTTTATGGATACAAAACATTAAGTACAACATAAACGATTACAAGTACGCCACAAACAATTACTAATTGATGCTTGTGCGAAACAGAAGGATTTTTTAATTTTTTTTTTTATTTTTGCATTTGCTCGCTTTTAACTCAAGAGTTGTCCTTACACACTACTTCTAGTAGCACTGGATTGAATTTTGCCTGCAGATTAGCTTTCCCAATAACCAGTGTTCCTCGCCATCAGGTGAATCCACTGCGACTTCAGAGTTTCTTGTCATTTACGTCTCCAAGTCAAGGACGAGAACTCAACACTTTAACCCAACTGACCGGTGGTGGGATTGAACCCCTTACCTCGGCATCGTCCACCGGAACTCGTGTTCCTATCCATTCGGCCATGCTGACCTCCAAATAGAAAGAATAAAATTGAACAACTAAATTACTGATAGAACTAGACACATATCAATGGACCAAGAGGTAAAGAAAAGACACTGTCGTCAAACAGATCATACAATGAGAAACCCCGAGAATCGATATGTAGAAACGCCTTTGACTGTGAGTTTTGGGTAAAATAAAAAGAAGAAGACATAAAAACACACGGATAAGAAAATTAGAAACATAAATCAATAATATGGTAGGAGGAATGGACGGAGCTGCGTGGGACAGCAAAGGATAATAGGACTCAGCTTGAGTTGTTCAAGGGTCTATGTCCCAATAAGGTATAACAGGTGTAAGAAGATACCATATGCCCCAATGTGTGACCACCACCACACTTAGGTGCACACATTATTTCTACTTAATATTCATCCACTATGACCAACCTTTCACTAGAATACACTCAAGCATTGTATTGTCATCCACCGGAGCACTCCTTTGTTTTCACTCTCGGACCGCCATCACATCTCCATTGCTTTTAGCTTCCCGCCTTACCTTCCACCCCCTTTTTTCATGTACTGCTTTACTCATTTACCTGGGATTTTCACTGAACCGTTACCAACCCCTTTCCCGGTCCCCACGGCCCACAGACTCTCTCGGTTGTCTATATAAGAGTATCAAGGTGAAATGCATGTTAGTATCACAGTCTGTCATTCTGAGATAAATAGCAAAAAAAAAAAAAAAATCAAATTATAATTTTCTCTTCAGTGTTTTCAATATTTCATCTTTTCAATCTTCTCACCCGTTCTTATGTCTTAATGTAGTCACTGGACGGTTTTCTCCGTGATAACATGTTTTGTTTTGTTTTGTGTACGTATTTGTTTGCTGATGAATGCTAGTCTAGCCAACGTCCTGTATTGTCCGTAATTGTAATCTGTAAGGTTACATTACTTTGTGTTATTTTATATTTGAATAATCAAGACTTAATCAATAGATTACACGATTTATTGCCTAACATATTTCGCTGCATCTCGTCAGGTACATACTGCAGAATTCACACAACATAATGTAAAATAACTAGAGAGATCCTTCAAGCTGAAATATACACATGTTCACACAGTAATGTCAATTGTCTACCACGGTAATTTTAAATTGACTAACATGTCTTTCTGTTTGCACAAAGCTGGCTTGTGAAGATTAATAATTATGGCTTCAGCAAACTTTAACAAGCGGGTATTGTGTGTGTTAGACAACACGCGAAAGGCACTGTCTCTATCAATCACATGGCCGCTTTCGAGCATATGCATAGCAATTGATGAAGCGGGAAGCCCCACTAGGCTCCCCTAGCCTGCGTGTAGTATCTTGTCGACCCATTGAGGTATGTGTTCAGACACACTTTTGTTCAACTGCCGCTCTGTTCTGCCGATGTAGGTAAACTGGCACCTACATGCGAATTGGTAAATACAGTTGTTTTTGGCGTACGAAGGAACATGCTCTTTTACTGCTGGTGTCGTAATCGGTGTGTTTCTGTACATAATGACTGGAGTTGCAGCACAGAATGTTCGGCCTACTGCTGTACTGAGCCGGTGTTGTAGACGTTGCTTTACGGCATACCCCTAAAGGTTAGCTGTATGAATACCTTGAATTTAGGGACTGTAGTTTCGTCTGGTTTTGGTTTGGGCTGTTGGCAGAAGCGCTTAATAAATCATGTGGAGTACCCATTCAGGTTTAAGACATCCTTCAGAATTTCAGTTTCCTCTGTCAGTGTGTCCTGGGTGCATATCTGCATATCTTTCTACCACGGTCAAACAGGGTCCGTACTAAGACCAGTTTGTACTGGACAGGTGTGAAGCTCTGAAAATTTATATTGGCCTGTCCATGTTTCTTTGCGGTACACCGATCTTTCAATTGTGCCGTCTGCTCTACGTCTCATTAGAATATCTAGGAACGGCAACGCTTCGGTGTGTTCGTGTTCCATAGATAGAGCGATGTTTTTATGCGTCATGTTCATTATGATCTGGAACGATGTTGCTTGTAGCTCGTCTGTGGTGATAATTAGTATATCGTCCACGTAACGACTGTAGAAGACCAAGTTGTTAATGTCTGAGGTTCTCTTTTCTTCTAAATGTGCCATGAAGATGTCCGCTAGAATAGGACCAAGAGGACTTCCAATGGCCACTCCGTCAATTTGGCGGTATGACTTTGTTAGAAAATTATTTTATATTGCTTAAATTTCCACAGCTTTACCGCAGTTTCACTAATTTTATTCATATATTAACTATGTGTCTTAAGACATGTTACTTACTCTTTTACTTTAGACTTGCACGGCTACCTAACAGTCTGACAGACTGTATGCATGTTTGTATGCATGTGTACGTGCGTGTGTATCTGCCTGTATGTCTTTGTTTGTGTGTGTTCAGTTATCGGTGTAGGATCGGTCGATTGTAAATATGTGTGGGTTGTGTCACGTTAGCGACATCAACTGCTCGCATGACTAACCCACTCCACTCAAATCACACCCATTGTCCTATAAGACCATTTCCCCAGCGAAACAATGTTGAAAATCGTCATCTTTGTGAAACTGTCACCCGCGCTTTCTTTCCATAGTGAGCCAATTACAAGCCGCTATGGAAAAATAAAACCACTCAATTGTTTCTCTCAAATCTTAAAGCCCAGATCGTGTTTACACGACATTCACCTAAAACACCTTATAGTCAACCATCTAACGACCAGAATTAGGTCAACTATACAAACTTCCTTTAACATTGTTTACAATCGTTCCCGAGATAAGCTATAAGCTTTAATACAAAGATCTCTTTTTGTCACCTGGTTGCAGATGATCGGCCCAAGGGGCACACAAGTTGTAATTCAATGGTAACAAGAGAGACTCACAACTAGTTTACTGTCTTTCTTAAAAGAATAGGTAATGAGGCTAGATTTAATAGAGTTATTGAAAGATTATAAACATGTTTAAAGTGCACAATTAAGTCCAACAACTTGAGGCCATTAAGCGAAGTCACTATGTATGAGATATGGTGTGTTTTGGAACCAAGTTCGCCGAGTGGCTAGTTCGCTGAGTGACTAGTTCGCCATGGCGGATAAAGATAAGGTAACAAGACACGTTCAAATGTGACGCACCAGCTTCGTATTCGTAAGCTCTGACGGGACGCAGAGGTGTTTCCAAGGCACCAGGGCCGGGTTATATACTGGCCAAGACCTATTGACGCGTCCTTGTCGAGCGTCCTGGGCAACAGGTCCCTTTGGGGTCCTGGCTAAGGTCAATAGGATCGCCGATTCCTCCGAAGTCAGAGAGTGTCTGCCTGTACGGCGAGGAACCACCAGTCTGCACACCAATAAGCCAGACATGGGACAACGGATACTCATGCAAACATCAGGTCCTGTATGACATCACACTGATGTTGGACAACAGGATGTCTTCATCCGACAAACAGGACTTCGCGTTGGAGCTCAAGCCAACGAACACAAGCAAGCAAGCAGTAAGCTCTGACGGAACATTTGCATGGCACAGTCGGGTGGATTGACCAGAGCAGCCACAGTGCTGGAGCAGCTGAATGGACAGACACCGGTGTTCTCAAAAGCCCGTTACATTTTGTGGTCTTTTGGAATTAGGCGTAACGAAAAGATTGCCGTCCATTGCACTGTCAGAGGTGCCAAAGCAGAAGAGATCTTGAAAATGGGATTGAAGGTTCGTGAGTAAAGGGTTGAGAAAGAACAACTTCTCTGCAACTGGCAACGTTGGCTTTGGTATCCAGGAGCACATAGAATTGGGCATCAAGTATAACCCTGGTATTCGTATATATGGCATGGACTTTTATACTGTCCTCTGCAGACCAGGATTCAACATCAGCCAGCGCTGGAGGAGAAAAGAGTGCTTTTGGTGCTAAGCACAGAATCACCAAGGATGAATGGATGAAGTGGTTCTAGCAGAAGTCTGATGGCATCATCCTACATGGAACGTAGACTACACGATATATCATGTTACTAAATTTAATTTTATATATATATATATATATATATATATATATATATATATATATATATATATATATATATATATATATATATATATATATATATATATATATATATTGACCCAATACACTTCAAGGAATGTACAAGAGTCCTTTACTTTCCTGCTTTACACACTATCAACGCGCCTCAAGACCCAGGTGCTCTTTACTTTACGTTTGGCTAGTTTCAGCAGTGTGTCGTAAATAATGAATGGCTTAATGTGTGTGTGTGTGTGTGAGAGAGAGAGAGAGAGAGAGAGAGAGAGAGAGAGAGAGAGAGAGAGGAGAATGAGAGAGAGAGGGGGGAGACAAAGAAAGATGAGATAGAGAGGAGACAGATAGAAAGAAGACAGTGAGAGAGGACACACACACACACACACACACAACACACACACACACACAAATAGCGAGGAGACAGAGAGCGGGAGACAGGGACTAGAGACAGAAAGAGACAGGAGAGATAGGTGACAAAGAGATACAGACAGAGAGAGAGAGAGAGAGAGAGAGAGAGAGGAGAAAGACATGAAGAGAGGGAAAGGAGACAGAGAGAGGCGAAGCAAAGTGAGAGAGGAGTCAGTGAGTTAAATTAGACAAAGAGAGAGACAGAGGAGAGAGAGAGAGAGAGAAGAGAAAGAGAAAGAGAGAGAGAGAGAGAGAGAGAGAGAGAGAGAGAGAGAGAGAGAGAGAGAGAGAGAGAGCAGACACAAACTCACAAAGTGTTTGTGTGTGTGTGTGAGCATAATGTTCCACTCCAAGACATAAATACGTGAGCTATATAGAATCGTCAACTCCCACGATCACCAGTTCCTTGGATCAGATCTGTGCTAGAATTCTTGTGACCGAAACGTTAAGTTCGCTCGCTTCTATACTTCCGATGCGCTGATAAAGGGCAGAGCATTATCCCCCAAAACGAGTCAGACTTAAACGTTGACTTCTCAACCGTGACTTGAAGACGTAAATTATAAGTACCTCAGATGCCAGAATTGATTCGCCTGATGGCGAGGGACACTAGTAACGGGGAAAGCTGAATCAGAAGCAAAAATATGTCCAGCGTGGATTACACCCAAGTTCCAACAGAGCTAACACACACAAAGATGTGTTCTTGTCACAATTATGGCATGCGGCCAAGCCATCCAGGTGTATCTCTTTGTCTCCCTCTGTAACCATCACGTTAACAAAATCAATACATATCGGGATAAACAACTATTGATTTCTTCTGTCCACATTGCAAGTTAGAATCAATGCTTCTTTTTCTTATAGCCATAGCCGAGCGGCTTTGGTGATTATGTCTGCCTACAGCTGTCTGCCTCTTCTACAACGAATTATTTATAATATGTCCCTCCATGTCGTGATATCATGCTGACAAGCATCCTTTCTCTTGGTCTCCCAATTCCTCCCCTCCAATTTCACCATTATAATCAAGACAGCCAAAGAGAAATTGTAGACACTCACAATATGTTGGACACGATAGGAGAAGAAATAAATTGGAGAACTTGGTGACAGCTGGCAAGGTCGAAGGGAAGAGAATAAGGAGGAGACAGAGAAGTAAAAACCTCGATGGTTTGGCCACGTGGTATGCTCGAGACAAGAACACAGAGTTGATCCACGACTCTGGTGATCGAGTGAGATCGCGAAACACGACCGCCCGCACTTATAGGCATGGCACATGCTGAAGATAAACGAACGAAAAGTAGGTCACAATTAAATGTATTGATTTGGACATACTTGTCCTCCCCCTTCCCCCGCTCTACACTTTATATTAGAAGAAGACAAATAATGTTTGTTTTTTTTTGCTTTAAATTGTGCTGAAGCAGTTTACTGCTATGGGATCTGATATAACAGCGTCACCACACTGTGTAGGCCTGAATGCACGGCTGGAATATGTGAGCATCCTTTCCCTCATTTCTGGAGTAGTGTCATCGAATCTGTTTCTGATCATACTTATGATATTACCAGCGTAGTTCGCTATCAACCTCGCAAATGAACCAGCTTACCTTTATATCCTCTGTTATAATTAAATAAAAGACGCACATTTTAAAGTGTTTTTCTAGACTTCCCAAAGTAATTTATCAACATTCCAAGCATTTTTATCTGATAGGACATTTTAAATTCTAAATGTAGTTAGGCATACATCGGTGTCTTTGTATACTTACCAATAAAAAGATGTCAATTGCAACGAGAAATAGAGTGTTGAAGTACATACATAGAACCTGTACTTGTGTATGGATGAGATAGGTGGACGATGATTAGACAAGCTGAAATAATCTGACGGCTGTGGATATTCGGTTTCTGAGCAAAATGCGAAGATTACTACAGACAGAGAGAAAAACCAATGATCAAGTCCTACAAGAAACAAATGAAAACCGTAAACTGAGTTGAGGAATTAGACGTGGACAGTCAAGATTTTTTGAACACGTTATGAGAAGAAATAAACTGGAGAACTTGGTGACAACTGGCAAGAACTGGTAAAGAACAAGGATATATCTACATGGCTTGGTCATATGGTATGGTCGAGACAAAAACACAGAATTGATCCACGACTCTGGTGATCGTGTAAAATGGTGAAACATAATCGCCAACGCTTATTGGCATCACACATGATGTTAATGATACAGTTTTCAGAAACAGAAAGAAGACAACCACTATTTATTCATAAGGGACAGCATTACAATCGAAAATTATTATAGTCGGGTTTATGATACTAAAGCGCACCAGAAGCTATTGGAAGAGGACAGTACACTATAGCACAAGAAGCTACAGGAAGAAGACGGTACACGATTACCAATTTTAGGAAAATTGATGAAGCATTCAAAGTATTTCAAAGATGCATTGCGGCAAATCATTAGAAGGCATGCGTGGTCAACCTGGCAGGTCTTATGCTTGTGGCGAATCATAAATATATCCGCTATAGTGTGTCTGTGTGTCCGGTGGTGTTTGTGTGTATGTGTGTGTGTGTGTGTGTGTGTGTGTGTGTGTGTTTGCGTGTGTGTGTGTGTCTGTGTGTGTGTGTTTGGTAACTTTTTCTCGTCTTCTGCCTTTATTTTCCAAATGAAGCATAAGCCGTGAAAATACTCAAGACAAGACCTTTATCTGCATGTTGATGGTTGGCTGGATTTTCTAGCTAATGTTTTCTACGGCATGGAGAAGCCAGCCTTAAACCAACCATTCCTTAGACTCAGCTTGTGACATGCATGAGAGGTTACTATTTCTTGCCTTGGATGCTAGTAGAGTTGAAGGGCAGCCGACAGATAGCTGTTGGTTATGTTCTCCAATTTCACGACAGTATGCAAAGGATCTGTTTGTGACGACAATAGCTACAGCCATCTATCTACCAGTATGATCACTGCTAGGAAGGAAAGTCAAAATACCTTCTTTACAGATCCCTAAAAAATCATATTTCCTCAATCCATAGAGAAATGCGAAAACGACCCACAACTATGGTGATGGTGTGAGATGGCGAAACATGATCGTCCACGCTTATCGCCATGACACTCGATGATGATGATGATACTTTGCTTCCCGTGTCGACCCCAATAGCACACCAGCGCGTAGTTCACTCTTTTTTTTAAATTATTATTTTTGTTCGCGTATCCTTTAAAGGACATCGCTGTCAAAACCAGCATTGTTCAGCTGATTGTTGATTTCTTGGCAAGATTACGCTCAGTAGATTGCCTTTGCTTTCTGCGCGACCGGCTCACATACCCCGTAAGTTACCAACGCGGAGAGAACCGCTATCGATGACGTTCCTCACATGGATATACGGGATTTCGGAGAAAGACGTTAACTCTAGTTCAGGGAGATCGGCCGTATTTAACCAAAACAAACAATTAAGTAAAGGGCCTTTTGTGCGTCTCCAGGCGCATTGAGCTTTATGTTGCTAAACTCATATTTTATTGACCAAACTTCATTCGTTGGATGCTATGCTCAGAATCACACCGGCCGCCTTTCCTTCCCAAAACATATCCTGGTACCCATTTTGAGCTGGGTCAAACTGGGGGTGGGGGAGGGGAGGGGGCTAATGTCAAATTTAAAACAACCAAATTCTCCTTGATCTAACAGTACTTGATTATGTGTTTCCCAACCAACCTACCGGTCTCTTGGCCAAAGGCTTGCTACCGCGGTTCGTGAGCCGCTTACCGGGCGTTTGAAACGCAGCCGCGACCGATTTGTGCAGCAGACCGTGTCGCGTTGTGTTATAACGTGCTGGTATGGGAGCCGGTCGTTCAGAAAGCAATGGCAAACTACTGAACGTTAAATTGGCCTAGTACACCAACAGCAGCTGAGAAATGCGGGTGTTGACTGCAACGTCCTGCATGGGATATGCAACAAAGAACAAAGCCAACGTACTACGTGTATTCAGCTATTCTTCGTGTACACAAAGCAATGCTTTGTGAAGCGTGGCTGCTCCTCGCTCGTCGGCAGGGCACTTGATATCATCATTATCATCATCATCAAGTGCCATGCGAGCTGGTGAAGGCGTTTATGGCTCTCCACAGATCTCAGTCTTTGCTGTTCTGGATCAGCTCTGCTGCTGATATTCCTCCATGCCACCGTCTCAATCCATCCAGCATCATTTCTCTTGGTCTGCCTCTGCCTCTCTTCCCCTCGATCTTTCCAGTTGTCACGATGTTCTCCAATGCCTCTCTTCTCATCACATGAACTAAGACAGCTGTTTGTCTCTGTCTTTTTGTTGTATATAATGTTCTAGTTTAATCACACACACACACACACAAATATATATATATATATATATATATATATATATATATAAGTGTGTGTGGGTGCGTGTACATGTGTTTCTCTCTCTCTCTCTCTCTCTCTCTTTCTCTCACTCTCTCTCTCTCTCTGTGCGTGTGTGTGTGTTTGTGTGTGTGTGGTGTGTGTGTGTATGTGTGTGTGTGTGTGTGTGTGTGAAGTGTGTGTGAAAGAGATCTTTTGTATGTACAGACATTTTTGAAAGTCGTCGGCGCGATATTCATCATATCACATGTCACGCGCCGTTTAGTCCATTAAATGAGATTTTGACCGCACACCCCTCGAGGGCCGATAGATCTATGCACATAAAGAGTCAGTACTGTATCGAAGGTGTTGCGAACGCGATTCGCTATCTAGCGCACCGCGTTCGAAACACTGCTTCAGATGATTTGTAAGCAGACCGCCTGGCACTGATTTTCATACAATGATACGAGCGTCGGTCGTTCAAAAAGAAATGGCAAATTGCTGAACATAAAATTGCCTAGTAAATCACAAATAGTTAAACAATGTTGGAGTCGAGTGAAACGTATTGTACAAGTACATGAAGCTAACTATAAACACAAAATCAAACAAAGGATAGGCTCAATACGCTTCAATGTGTGGGGAAATGGGCCCTTTAATCCTATGTTTACGTGTAATATGTATATCTTGTGATCTCTAACAAAATATATCAACTCGTATGCCGGCTCCGTGGCAAAGGTTTACAGACTCAGTTCGTAATCCCGCATACAGCCTTTGAAACAAAGCTGCGAGCGATTTGGCAGCAGACCGCCGTGAGTTTTTTTTTTTTTTTTTTTTAAAGAAATTAGTATGAATGCCGGTCGTTCAAGAAACAATGGAAAACCACTCAACGTAAACTTGCCAAGAGATCACAAACAGCCACAAAATTCTGGAGTTGACTGCTGCGTCCTGGAAATCTATATGCAACTATCTAACATATGCTGACGCCTTTCGGTTACAAGAATCTTCTTTCACTGTCTTTCATTTCCCTCTCCCCTCACTCCCCCCTTTCTGTCTCACCCATCCCTCTCTATCTCTCTCTTTCTCTCCCTTTCTTTTCCGCCGATGTTTGTATTGTGAACTGCATGTTCAGAAAAATGGCGGGCGGCTAATTGCTGAAGTAGATGGTTTTTTCTTATGCAGCAATATATGTGCAACTGCTGGTTTTCTAGTGTCTGCAGCTTACATCGACGATGAATTGTAATAGTAGTGGCGGATTGTTGTGTTGGCATTCAAGCTGGTGGTTTATCGGGACTGCTGTCTGTTCCACTTTTCACAGTGGACAGTGAGAAGTATTTTGTGTGATATTAACTGGCACAGAACCGGAACATTATTGGGTGAACCTTTGCTGTGAAGTTGGATCTGTGAATAAGGACTAACGTCTTTCCCTCAATAAACCGTTCTAGTTGTCAGAACGTTTCAGCTTTTGTCTTCTTATAACAAAACGCAAAGAAGTAACATCTGCCTCTTTCTGATGTTTGTGATAAATTGGCTTTGTGCTTTAGCCTCTCTCAAAATATTTAGATTATTTAGTTTGGCTTTCGAGGGAATTTTCAGCTTTCTTTTGTTGAACCAGATTTCTATGTCCTCAAATAGCTTTGTTGCTGTTACTTGATTACTAATTATCCAGAATTCACGACCATATGCTAAAATTGTGACATGCTTCAAGTCAAGATAAGATATGGAACATTTCCCCCTAGGAAATACAGTTGTGGTGGGAAACGAGCAGACATACATATTGGCTAGGTCTGCACCGTTAGACGTGGAATTAGCGTATGATAAGACATACGTGAACAAGGCCTTTGGGAAACAACAGACAATTCATCATAGAACAGAGATAATGATTCGGGAGGGAGTGACAAGATGATGTGTTCGAAATTCAGTACTCCGTGGAAAGGCCAGATGTTTACAAAATAAGACTGCAACTGGTACCATTAGTACTGGGACTATAAGAAATTGACATCAGTGAGTAGTGAGCCATATCATCATTGCATCGCGGACATGTCCGTAGATGCTCATATCTCCTAGTTAACATTCAAACAAGCGTATAACGACTCAAACCACCAGTTCTGTGTTGGTAAATCAAGGGGTTTGTGAAAGAAAGTAACACGTGAAAGTGTTTAGAAATGGGCTTCTTGGTTTAATCGTTAGGAGGTTACACGAACAAGGCAATTCTCGGGGGCGGACAAGGGTTTAATGTTTGAACTCGTCGTTCGCTACGGCAGATTAGGACAGACCAACTATTCAAGGCATTGAGGCCTACGCATGCGGTGATTCTAACACATGTCATGCCTACAGCAGATTATTGTTACCGGATTACGCTTACAGTTTTGCCAAGTAGGCACCTAAACTATAATGTACTTACCACAGCTTCCAGAATTCACCACTGAGAAGATACAATAATGCAGATAAACGGGCTGTCAATGCGAGAACAGGTTTGTCCAGGCAGCCCTTAAATACTTTACTCTTTGGTCCAATAATTTCTGTCAATCTGACTCACTTTGTTTAAACGAGTTCTTATCTCTGGGCTAGACCAGTAAGTCTGTACTGCACACTGGCCGTGCAGATAGTGCGGGCGGGGTACGTCACTCATGCTATATTTATAAAACAAAGTCACCAGTCGATCTGTAGGTTTCCATTGCTAGGAGACGTCAGGCTATTTTAAGTTAAGGAGTAGGGCATTATTTATAGGTCAGGACTGAATTACGTGCATTGGTGATTTTCCTAGATGGTTGTACCACGTAGTCCACTTGTGTGTTCAGTAAAGGGCTGTTGTAATTTACTGACAGCATGTTCAAAACTCGGGAAATCTATATGTCAATGTAAATTTCTATATGCCTATACAAATATCTGCATGTCACTGTAAATTTCTATATGTAAATGTAAATGCGTATATATAAATATAAATGTCTCATATGTCAATGTAAATTTCTATATGGCAGTGTAAACGCCTATATGTCAATGTAAATATTTATATATAAATGTCTGTATGTCAGTGCAAATGTCTATATACCAATGTAAATGTCTACTTGTCAATGTAAATATCTATATGTCAATATAAATGTCTTTAACCCACGTCTTGAATTTGTTGCTAGCATTATATTTATGTAGACACTGGTCCTTTATTAAGGTACTGATGTCATTGTAAATGTCTATGTATCTATGTAACTATCTACATGTCAATGAAAATGCCTATGTGTCAATGTAAATGTCTGTATACCAGTGTAAATGTATATATGCCAATGAAAATGTCTGCATGTCAATGTAAATGTCTACATGCCAATGTAAATGTTTATATGCCAATGCAACTGTCTATTTGTCAATGTAAATGTTTATATGCCAATGCAACTGTCTATTTGTCAATGTAAATGTTTATATGCCAATGCAACTGTCTATTTGTCAATGTAAATGTTTATATGCCAATGCAACTGTCTATTTGTCAATGTAAATGTTTATATGCCAATGCAACTGTCTATTTGTCAATGTAAATGTTTATATGCCAATGCAACTGTCTATTTGTCAATGTAAATGTTTATATGCCAATGCAACTGTCTATTTGTCAATTTAAATGTTTATATGCCAATGCAACTGTCTATTTGTCAATTTAAATGTTTATATGCCAATGCAACTGTCTATTTGTCAATTTAAATGTTTATATGCCAATGCAACTGTCTATTTGTCAATGTAAATGTTTATATGCCAATGCAACTGTCTATTTGTCAATTTAAATGTTTATATGCCAATGCAACTGTCTATTTGTCAATGTAAATGTTTATATGCCAATGCAACTGTCTATTTGTCAATGTAAATGTCTATATGCCAATGCAACTGTCTATTTGTCAATGTAAATGTTTATATGCCAATGCAACTGTCTATTTGTCAATTTAAATGTTTATATGCCAATGCAACTGTCTATTTGTCAATGTAAATGTCTATATGCCAATGCAATTGTCTATTTGTCAATGTAAATGCCTCTTCTCCGCGTCTTGTGACGGGCTGGCAATTTGTTGCCAGTCTTAGATGTCTATAGACAAATGTTCACTGAGTGGCTGATGTCCTAAATGCCACATTGGCCGCTTTTATTTCCCAAAACATTTCCTGATTCCCTTCTCTTGCTGAGCCATCCTGAGAGCCCAGATGAAGTTTACAACAATAAAATCCTCACCGTCGATGTGGATTCAAACACATTTTTATGCGTTCGCTCCCCTTTAACACAAGCGTAATCCACTCACCTGCTAATACGTTTGATGCTGTCGTGATAAGTACTTTCTCTCTACTATAGTGTCTTGAGAGATTATACTTCTATAGTGTCGTCCCTTGAGTGAGGGGAATCAACACCCACATTTTATTAAAACCCATATCATATTCTGGAGAAATCCACTGGATTCCGCCCACAACACTCCGTCAGTCTATAGACACCTCTTTCTCTCTCACTCTCTATCACCACTGGATCGTGCCCCCTCTCATTCTACCCCAAAAAAACACATACTCAACAACTCTAGCTTCTAAAAACTAATAACAATTAATTTATTCCAAAAAAAAAAGAAGAGTTGTATGTGAGAAGTGTAAGCGTGGAATGTGTGTTGTATACTCTAGTGTAAATGTAGAAATCAGACCACAAAGCTCAGGATTAGAGTCCACTCATCATGGCAAGGATTACACGATATCATAATAGTCAGCACAATTGACCTCACCAAACGATGCGTCTCTCCCGCCAGTACGTTGTCCACCTCCAGGAGCTTTGATAACCACGATTCTTGGTCACCACTCAAATATACAGTCTGGGACTGATCCTACCTTGTTCCTAAATACTGTTCCTAAATGTTTATAGAAACTGAGACCACACAATTCCTGCACAGTGAAAAGCGGAACACTGTCTCATGAACATGACATTCTTCCTTCCTACGAAATGTTCTAAAGTTTTCACTCTTAAAACAGTCATTGTACATAGTCTCATATGAATCTCTTAATTCCCAGATAAGTCCTAATGTTCTAATTTCCTTGTTATGTGGAACAAACACTCTCTAAAGTTTTGGTTTCATGTAGTGTGAAAGTCAATCACTACTGTTCTATTTATAAGTGGAGTGAAAATCCATCACTACTGGTTTATTCACGAATGGTGTGAAAACTAAAAAACCATTACTATGTTGCTGTCCACAGGTAGTGTGAAATACTATCACTAATGTTCTCAGTATTTATCCTGTAGGATACTTATATGATTCAGCTCCACAGAGCAATGTTCTTTCAAACCTTTTCTAGCATAGGCCCGGTGAAAAAGTCGCTGACTAATCCTCCTGCACCAAAATTATCCCGGATCTGAATTTTCAATGTTTCCGTGGTTTTCATCATAACCTGAGGGAACCTGTGAAATAGAGAACACATCTGGTGGGAGCCATCCCGTCACTGATCCCTATTAGGTGAGTGTAGGCCACTGGCCTAGCTCAGATAAATAACAGTGAACCAAACTCTGTCAAGGACAGATGAGCTCATCACATAGGTCTGAACTAGGATAAGACAAGGGAAGACCAAAATAGAAAGTGCAGGACCCCAGTAGCCACCCCATTGTAAGATCCCACCATTGGACATTTCCCCTATCCCCCAACCAACTTCAATCCTTTTAAATATCATCCCCCTTCACTATTCATAACAAGCTGAGCCAATTGATTTCCCATACTAGTTAATTTTAACAAGGCAACTTCCTACTGTCGCCGACACTCCTTGAACGACTAACCACAACACAACACTATGTTAATGACCTAAACTCTATTTATCCCTAGACTGTACTACATTATTCACATCTAATGTTTACTAGTAATTACCTTATGAAAACTCCACTATCCCTTAATCGAATCTTATCCTTGTCATAACAGACACATGTCCAACCATGAAAAATGGATATTAACACTTTAGATTCTCTTTTCTACACCAGGATAGGGCTATTCGAATTCCGTCCGCCTAGGTTGACTTTATTCTGCACACTAATGGAAACCAGTTTAGTTTTCTCATTTTCAGTCGGGGATTGTCCTAGTGACGTCTTTTGATGTCACACAGGTGTCCCCAAGGGCAGACTATCTTTGTCGCTAACCTCACAAGAGTAGTTTATCTCCCCCTTGGTAAAACGAAAACAAGCCGGTGTTTTACCTTCATTCTCCCGATCGGGCAAACATCATGCCGCCGTTTCTTTTGATGTAGAAGAATTCTCAAGGACTCCCGACTGTCTTGATCTCACCGCTACTAGAAGTAAACAACGTGCAGCTGTGAACACAGACTGTTTTCTGTAATTTTTTTTTTCCATCTTATCGCCAACCACAGGGGTTTTCGTGACAGGTGCAATGAGCTTGATTTTGTGTGAGGATTAGCTTTCCATATTACTATTGTCCCTCGCCATCAGGCGAACTCATGCTGGCTTCTGAGGTACTTGCAACTTACGTCTCCAAGTCAAGGACGAGAAGTCAACAGTTTAGTCTAGCTGACCGGTGACAGCTACGCCGGCAGGCAAGTGTGCTAGTCACTGCGCCATCAGAGTTTCTTCATTATGCATTGGAGATAAAGGGAGTTTCATGTCTGATCCTCTTTCAGAAAATCACAACAGTGTTTTCCCGTAGTGAATTTGAATAATGAAGACACAAACAATAGATTGCACGATTTATTATATTATATTTATTATATTGGACAATGGGCAGTCAAGCTGAAAAACATCTGATGGCTGCAGAAATGTGGTTTCTGAGGAAAATGCAAAGAAAACCATGGACAGACAGAAAAACCAATGACGAAGCACTACAGGAGACAAATGAACATCGTAAACTGATTAGAGAAATTAGACGTGGACAGTCAAAATTTTTTGGACATGTTATAAGAAGAAATGGATTGGAGAACTTGGCGACAACTGGCAAGATCGAAGGAAACAGACCAAGAGGCAGACCGAGAGGAAAATACCTGGATGGCTTGGCCACATGGCATGGACGAGACAGGAACACTGAGCTGATCCACGACACTGGTGATCGAGTGAAATGGCGAGTCATGACCGTCCACGCTTTCCGGCATGGCACATGATCTCTCTCTCTCTCTCTCTCTCTCTCTCTCTCTCTCTCTCTCTCTCTCTCTCTCTCTCTCTCTCTCTCTCTCTCTTTCTCTCTCTCTTTCTCGCTCTCTCTCGTCAGGTACATACTGCAGAAATCAATTTGATAAAGCTTGCTAACGTTTGCAGAAGCCGTTATGATTAACATACATAGGTCAGTTTTGTGCAAACAAAAAGACATGATAGTCATTTTAAACTTACGGTGGTAGGCAATTGAAATTACCGTGCGAGCATGTTCATATTTTACGTTCAACAATTTATCTAGTTATTTTAATTTATGTTGTGTAATTTCTGCAGAATGTACCTGACGAGATGCATCGAAATATGCCAGGCAATAAATCGTTCAATCTATTGTTTGCGTTTCATTATTCAAACTGATCCTGTTGTAATAAAGTGAAGTGTTCGACTTTTACATATTCTAGATCACACCATAATGAGCAGTTAGTTGCATATCCGTTACAGGACGTTGCAGTAAACCTTATCCTTTTTTTCTCTACGTGATTACTTGATAAATGTACATTCAGTAGTGTGCCTTTACTTTCTGATTGATCAGCACTCACACCATTTTATGCAAACCAGTGCAAAGCGATATGATTCAAATTCGCCAGCAGCTGTGTTTCGAACAAGGCATGCTTGTTGTGTTATAACGTGCTGGTATGGGAGCCGGTCGTTCGGAAAGCAATGACAAACTACTGAAGTAACACTTGCCTAGTACATAAACAGCAGCTGATAAATGCTGGTGTTGACTGCAACGTCACGTAAGGGATACGCAACAGAAAATGCTTGATTACGAATTGGATTCGTAACCACTTCACCACAGAGCCGGTTGGTAATGAGTAGACCAGGCCATATTCATTCCTCTCTGACGGTCTTTCCCTGCTAGTTAACTCTAAGAATATAACCATCGTTAGAAATAACCCCCAGCCTCCCCCCTCACTCAATCCCTCAACATTCTGGCTTTTGGGAACCATGGTAACCAAGTGACCAGCACGTTTTCCTACTATCCCAGCGGTAATGGGTTCGATTCCACATATAAAAGACCATTTTCCATTCACCTGGGCTGTCAGGCCTACCCAGCAGTACTTATCTGTGCGGGAAACTGGTATCAAATGAGGTGGGGGTATTCCTTCCCGCCTCCGATTCCCACCTCATTTGATTACCCGTATCCCACAACGATAACTACTCCCAACCTATAATTAATACTATGAGATGTTTTGGTAATCAATGGCTTCACGTTGACCACATCAGCCCTCCAGTGCCGATTGGTTTATACAAATGTGGGGTTAAAACCATATACACTTAACGCCCTTATCATCATCATCCAGCGCCGTACCGGCTGGCGTGGGCGATCCTGCCTCTCGACAAATTACGATTTCCGACGTAAAGAATGAATTCGTGAGTTGACTCCATTTCGTGCCACGAAACAGACTATCAAGAATCTTCTCACGCTATCTTCTTCTTTCTCTCTTTCTGCAAATCTTTCAGGTTGCCATAACATAATCCAGTTTTTGTCTTCTCATTAATGGCCAAACAACGATGACTCCATTTGTCTGATGTTTGTGATAAGTTGTCTTTGCGACTCAGCTTCCTTCAAAACGTCCAGATTGCTCATTTTTGCTGTCCAATTAGTTTTCAACAATCTTCTATAAAACCACATCTCCGAGGCTTCCAGGGATGTTTTTTTTTTTCACCCTAAGGCACGTAAACCCTGTCATTTTTAAGGTTATTTCTGGTCTAGAACGCAGACTTTTGTCTATATAAGCAATGACTATAATCCCACGATAGCAGGACTCCCCAGTAGGTTAACAGTAAAATAATTAAAGAAACCCTGTACAAGCCAGAGGCGCATTTGGCGTATGTTGCCGAACTCATATTCCCATAGACCGACCGGATCTCAGGGGATGATGCGTTCAGTGGTACACTGGTTGCCATAACTTCCCGTTACATGTCATGGTACACATCTTAAGCTGGGTCGACATTGGAGACAAGGGCAGTTTAATAAATCCGAACCCGTCCCCATACGAATCGAATCTATGAGCTCCGGGCTGGCAGTCGAGCATCTAGTTACTACGTGCACACGGTTCACTAGGTTATAATCATCATAATAATGTGTCATGCCAATAACTCATTAAGTACCATGTAATAATTAATCGTCTTAAGTGACTTCCCGTATCTGCCATGGAATTATATATCGCCGACATGTTGTCATAGCTAAACGTTGTCTCAATTAAAATATCAATACAGTATGTTTCCCTCAGCAAGACCTTCTAAGTCATAACTATGACACACCCCTACTTCCCATTTTCCGACATCCATTTTTTTTTTTTGGGGGGGGGGGGGGGGGGAGGGGTCCAAACATACTTTCTTTTTTGGCACTGAATCTGTTAAAGTAAAGGCTTTCATGTATTGGATAAGCACTAAGACATAAGGGAAGCATCGAGATGAGTACTGCAAGTCAAGAGGACTACAGAAAACAATGAAAAATTTAGAGCAAAGAAAATATTTATAAAGCTAGCGTGCTACAGAAATATCTATGCAGGTATTAATAAAATGTGCTCCAGACTGATCGGATGCAAACCTAGAACAGCAGTTTCCAGTAGCAACATCATAAATACCAGCCACCATCAGACATCAGGCCAAAGACAAGCAGTTTCAACCATCACATTAGGCGATGAGTTATATGTTTAACCAAATATCTAGGCTAATTTTTTCAGTCAATAATATTGTATCGCTTGTGAATGATGTTATACAATGTCATTTACAGCCTATATAGTACCTTGCGATGTATGACGGGGTGGGGGTCGTAAGGGAAGGGGGGGGGGGGGTGTCTTGAGCCTGAGGTATTACGGTAGCCTGGCTAGTGCAGTTGCCGTGAACCGTGCAGGTTAGGGATTTTGTGTGTGCCTCCTACAGAAAAAGAATCCACATCTTATCTGAGGATTCGAACTTAGGTCTTCCGAAGGAAAATCCATTATTCTAGCCACTCGGCCAACCGCTCCTCAATATCAAAATATACCTTGGCAGAAAAAAAAAAAAAAATTCCTCACCACTGAGAAAGCAAAGTATAGTGGAAGATACTGCAGTGATTGCGAAACATATTATTTAGGTATCCTGACTAGGTTTTCTCAAGGATCGTCATATTCGATTATTAAAGGTATTCGTTTAAATTATGTACTTTCACGGCAGTAGACAGATGTATCCAGGTGACGACACCTCTCGGGATTTCTCCAGTTTGAATCACTGTGAACGGATCAATTGCAGACAAGCGAGATAAATTTCGTCGCCTATAATTTACTTGATTATTTCCCTTATAATATTTTAATGTTGATTTAATTAGGTGGGTTCACAATGCAGCAGATACAATATGGATAAAAATACAAATAGACATATATAATGCAGGTTAGCAGATTTCCTGACCTACTAAATTTACTGATAAACAGTACATCTCTGAAACAATATAAAGAATTTAAATATCTTGGAAGTATGATCACAGAAAATGTCAGAATAGACAGAGAAATTGAAATCAGTTCGCTGTCGCAGAGATACAATACAGTCACGGACTATTGTGGATGTCGGTTAGATCAGAAGCCTCCACTGAATCGTCATTTCTGATCTCATTAAATTTGATTATATCAAAGATGCAGATTGCTCAGACAAAATCCCAGAACAAGAGAGCACTCCATAAATTACCATTCAGTGAATTGTGAAAACTTAAAATCACTGCACACAAAGCTGCATATATCATCTTCTTTCGCAGCCACACATCAGAAAAGAGACCCTTACACATTGGACTTTACTGTGAGACGATAGAAAAAGGGGTATTTCCCAATCTACCTAAGAGAAAAACAGGACAGCCAGATGAACCTACGTGGATAGATCATGATATACATGGAAAAAGTAAACAGCCGTAGAATCTTGTCGAACAGTTACATAGCAACTTGGGAAGCTGATACATACACCATATGTCATCTATATCTCAGTTACGTTAGTTCAATGATTGCTTACAATCTCCCTGTTCACACCGTGGTGTGCACTAGCACCAACACATCTCCGACATATTTGTGAAGGGATGGGGTTGAAGCCTGTAGCTACGTGTAAAATAACTGCTAACTATAAAAGCAAAATACATCAGGCTAACGATAACACTGACGTCAGCTGTAGACATGTAAAGGCGATAAGAAAAAGACCACCAAAAAAGGCGATATCATACATAAATATTATACATCGAAATAAATAAGAAGATTGGTAAACGATATCCCTTATATTTTCCCAAAGCAGAAGCTGATAAGTACTACCTCTACAAGATAGAGAAATAGAGACTAAGTTTTCTGAACTGCCATACTGAGACAATCTTCAATCATTTTAAGCGAAATTACATTAGAAAATAGTCCAAAAACTCAGGACTACAACTGGTACCATTAATATTGTGACTCTTAGCTAGCTGTTCAAGATCTTGACTCAACTCAACTCAAAACTCAATCCAGAGAACACTAAAGGTTTATGCCTTGGACACCACAAGCAGTTACTAAGCATCGGCAGTCAAGACATAGACAGATGGTTCAGCATTTAAGGACGCCTTTAACTTGCTAAATATTAATAAACTTGCTAAAGCGAAGTCGCACAACACCAAAGGGATAAATTTTGAATTATAATAACAGTCCAAACAATTTTCAGAAACAGTACGAAAGAAGACTGGCTGACAAATGAACAAATAAAACAGCGGACCACACTTTTTTCATAACATGCCCCATTCAAAACATAATGACAACATCAATTACCTCAGCAGTAAACAAACAAGAGCGTAATGTTGCAGTATCGAAAATGTCACGCTAAAATGAAATCTCTCTACACCGCATCAATCCCCGAAATGTACCCGTGTGAAGACATTATGCTCACCACCCCCCACCCCACCCCCAAGAAACCACCGACACTTCCTCCTTCAAGTGCTCGGCTCTGTCAAACGTCAGGGATAAGCTGCCAGGGCCGTCTCCATCAGCTTCGAACCTACTCGATGAGTCCCTGGAACAGCTGCCACGGCCGTCTCTATCAGCTTAGAACTTACTCGATGAGTCCCTGGAACAGCTGCTACGACCGTCTCCATCAGCTTCGAACATATTCGATGAGTCCCTAGAACAGCTGATACGGCCGTGTCCATCAGTTTGAGAACTACTCGATGAGTCCCTAGAACAGCTGCTACGGCCGTGTCCATCAGTTTGAGAACTACTCGATGAGTCCCTGGAACAGCTGCTACGGCCGTGTCCATCAGTTTCAGAACTACTCACTGAGTCCCTGGAACAGCTGCTACGGCCGTGTCCATCAGTGTGAGAACTACTCACTGAGTCCCTGGAACAGCAGCTACGGCCGTGTACATCAGTTTGAGAACTACTCTATGAGTCCCTAGAACAGATGCTACGGCCGTGTCCATCAGTTTGAGAACTACTCGATGAGTCCCTGGAACAGCTGCTACGACCGTGTCCATCAGTTTGAGAACTACTCACTGAGTCCCTGGAACAGCTGCTACGACCGTGTCCATCAGTTTGAGAACTACTCGATGAGTCCCTGGAACAGCTGCTACGGCCGTGTCCATCAGTTTGAGAACTACTCACTGAGTCCCTGGAACAGCTGCTACGGCCGTGTCCATCAGTTTGAGAACTACTCACTGAGTCCCTGGAACAGCTGCTACGGCCGTGTCCATCAGTTTGAGAACTACTCACTGAGTCCCTGGAACAGCTGCTACGGCCGTGTCCATCAGTTTGAGAACTACTCACTGAGTCCCTGGAACAGCTGCTACGACCGTGTCCATCAGTTTCAGAACTACTCACCGAGTCCCTGGAACAGCTACTACGGCCGTGTTCATCAGTTTCATCAGTTTCAGAACTACTCACTGAGTCCCTGGAACAGCTGCTACGGCCGTCTCTATCATCTTCGAACATATTCGATGGGACCCTGGAACAGCTTGCGTCCTCATGATAATGGTATTGGGGTACCAAAGGCTGACAACATAGCAGCATTGGGAACAACTGCAGCAACAACAACATCATCATCGTCACCATGATCAGAATCAACATTAATATTACGTGCCATGAAAAGTGGAGTAGCGTTCATGTCTCTCCCCAAATGTTGGTCCTTGTGGTTCCATCTGCCCACAATGGCGCTCAAAATAGCTCGTATATAGGAGTAAATGTTTTTTATTCTTCTTCTGTCTTGTGTGTCCCTGTAGAATCAAGGTCCTCAACCAACTCACCCCAAACCGTCTTTCGTTTGCTAACTTCTATAACTTAACTTATTTACTTAACAATATCAATGGCTTTGCACTTAGTATTTCAGCCAAAGTTCTATTTATTTATTAACGATATATGATAAATAATTCTGCAGTATGCACCTGGTGAGATGCAGCGAAACATGTCAGGCAATAAATCGTGCAATATATTGTTTGTAGCGTCTGTGATTAAATTCAATAAGGGAACACATTGTTTGGAACTTGACTTATGTCCTTGGTCTATAATGATACTTGATCAGGAAATCAACATCAGGATTGGTAAGGCAGCAACAACAATGAACAGTTAACAAAAAGAGTCTGGGAGAACAGGAAGCTTACTGCCAAAACAAAAGTCCTTTTCTATCACGCCTGTATCCTTAGTACTCTTCTTTATGGCAGTGAAACCTGGACAACTTACTCACACCAAGAGAAACGTTTAAACAGCTTTCATATGCTGTGTCTGCGAAGAATACTTGGTATTAAGTGGCAAGACAAAATCACAAACATTGAAGTATTGGAAAGATCGGGTAATGTGACGTTTTGTTCCATGCTCAGTCTTCGTAGACTTAGATAGATAGGACACATTAGGAGGATGGATGACACTGAATACCAAAGAACATTCTTTTGGGGGTGGAAAGGGGGGGGGGGGGTTGTGTGTGTGGGTGTGAATTAAACATTGGTAAAAGATCTCGGGGTCGGCCTCTGCTACCATACTTTCCGTAAGCGGGACATAATTGATACAGACAATGGTATTTTCCATTGGGAGCAAATCGCCACTGATCGTAATGCATGGAAGTCGACGATCAGAAATGACTTAAAGGCAAAGGAGAAAATGATTGCAGATAAGTCACACACTGAGCGTGTGAGACGTCAGATGGTGTGTGATGATTGAAATGACCATGTGTTCACATGCACCCACTGTGGACGAACATTTACAGCGCGAATTGGCCTTATCAGTCACATTCGCTGCCACCATGGATCGTAGTTGGTATTCCTTTTTTGAAACACATTGTAACAAACTATCCTCTTTCAAGACAGCAAGATTCAAATAGCAGTGGTGTCTAAATTCTCCTCTGGGTGTGTTTTAGGATAACCGTTTTCGTTTGTTGCGTGGGTGGCAAAGAAAACGTCTTAGGCCATCATTTCTATCGTTCTGCCTCTTCTGCAGCTAATATGTTCAGTCGGCACGTTGTTCTCTATTGTCTCACTATTGTTAGAATACGAAAAAAAAAACCCATTCTTTCTAATAGTTATGTATACCGTTTTACTTTCGTTAGCTTCTTCTAGACAACACGCATACCGCATTTATGAATTCGCATTTTGAGCAGTAAATGCAGGTTTTTACAAAAATTGGGTCATACATTTTTATGGACATTTTTGATTAGCCTGCAAGAAATCAATGAATGCACTGATGCAAATTTGCAAGTATAATGTCTCATTTAAGGACAAGGCTTTACAGGTTTCGCTGCGAAAATTTAAATTTGCAAGACAACGCGTCTTAAGAGAGATACGTTATGTTACAGACAATCGACCCCTGTGTGTATTCCTGTAACAGTAGGTCCTATGCAGGTCTGAATATTGGCTTTTCTCTATGATATAATTGGATAATGGTAAAATGTAATTGTTTATTACGAATCCTATCTGCGCCTGCTCCGTGGTGAAGGAGTTACGAATTCAATACGTAATCCAGCATACCGCGTTCCAAACACAGCTGAGAGCGATTTGGAAGCAGACTAATGTTTCCAAACAATGGTATCAGTGCCGGTCGCTCAGAAAGCAATGGCAACTTACTGAATATAAACTTGCAATAAAGTCACAACAGCCCACAAATGATGGGGTTGACTGTGATGTCTTGTAAAGGATTTGTAATTAATGTTTAATTATAGGAGTCGGGACATAAACACCGCCTGTGCACCAGCTCATTGTGGGGAGTAAATTTCCGGTGTGCTGGTGCTGAGGTAATGGGTTCAACCCCTACACGGGTCAGCCAGACTTCTCGTCCTTGACTTGGGTACGTAAATTACACGTACCTATGAAGGCGGAATTGATTTACCAGATGACGAGTGACACTGGTAATAGGGAACGATAATATACACGAAATATCAGTCCCATGAACTCCCTGGTAGAATCAAGTACCAGAGATACTATCACCTGTATGGAGTACGTTTGAGAACACGTGAACTATGAAACCGGCTTGGGAAGAACTACATGAAATAACACAACAAAGGAGGGCTTAACGTGAGATGGATGAGGACGTATGCTCCATTAGGGGATGAAAGGCACAAGAAACACCAACGGCTTTCCTTGAACCACGGCTTTCCGTAAGCTAAAGTTTTCAGTGAGTCACAGCTTTCAGTGAGCCACTGCTTTCAGTGAACAACAGCTTTCAGTAAGCCACAGCTTTTTGTGAGCCACAGCTACCAGCGATCCACAGCTTTCCCTGAGCCACAGCTTTCAGTGATCCACAGCTTTCAGTGAGCCATAGCTTTCAGTGAGCTACAGCTACCAGTGATCCACGGCATTCATTAAGCTGCGGCTTTCAGTGAGCCACAGCATTCATTGAGCAACCGCTTTCAGTGAGACACAGCTTTCAGTGAGCCACAGCTTTCAGTGATCCACAGCTTTCAGTGAGCCATAGCTTTCAGTGAGCTACAGCTACCAGTGATCCACAGCATTCATTAAGCTGCGGCTTTCAGTGAGCCACAGCATCCATTGAGCAACCGCTTTCAGTGAGACACAGCTTTCAGTGAGCCACAGCATCCATTGAGCAACCATTGAGCAACCATTGAGCAACCGCTTTCAGTGAGCCACAGCATCCATTGAGCAACCGCTTTCAGTGAGACACAGCTTTCAGTGAGCCACAGCATTCAGTGAACCACGGCTTTCCGTGAGCCACAGCTTTCAGTGAGCCACACCTTTCAGTGAGCCACACCTTTCAGTGAGCCACACCTTTCAGTGAGCCACACCTTTCAGTGAGCCACACCTTTCAGTGAGCCACACCTTTCAGTGAGCCACAGCATTCAGTGAGCCACACCTTTCAGTGAGCCACACCTTTCAGTGAGCCACACCTTTCAGTGAGCCACAGCATTCAGTGAGCCACACCTTTCAGTGAGCCACACCTTTCAGTGAGCCACACCTTTCAGTGAGCCACAGCTTTCAGTGAGCCACACCTTTCAGTGAGCCACACCTTTCAGTGAGCCACACCTTTCAGTGAGCCACACCTTTCAGTGAGCAACATAAAATGCGTTGTTATTGGTGAAAACGTAGCTGCATAGCAGGAACTACACTTGCAGTGGGCAATATTAGACCCTGACATATTATAAGTTACAAGTAAGTAAAGCACTCTTTTATACACATGCAGGCTCATTTGACAAATGGTGCTAGACAGGACAATAAGCACTCGACGGGTAATGTGGTCAGTTTCACCTGGATCGCCTTTACTTCCCAAGACATTTCTTGGTACACATTTCAGGCTGGGCCGACCAGAGAGCTCAGACAATTTCAAAAATGCAAATCCGCTCCAATGCGCAACGAACCCTGACAACCGGGCAGTCAAATTGAGCTTCTAGCCACTACGCCAGACCCTCCCCCCTCCCCAAATGTAGTGCGTCATTAAATCATTTCCTGGTGGTCTTTAATCCCAACACAATTCCCAGAAATGTTTGATAATAATTAGTGTTAAAACGTAGACGACCATAAAGGCAGCTGACCACCAAACATCGTAAGACCCTGATCTGGTATTTGTCGATGTCTATTACTCCACAGTACTATGACACTTTCGTCATCGGATCACCTTTATCTGCACCCCCCTCCACCCCCTCCCTCCCACCGTGAAATTAATGTTCACTGCCCTCGTTTTAAGTGTGTTTAAAGCTAGAATTTCTTCTCCAACATGGCCGTCTGCTCGTATCTGACCATGCCTATAGACCCACTTAAGAATCTGAAGATTTGAGGCTTCTATTTATGTCATCCACTCAAGCCATTTATTGATACTTGTTTGTTTCTGTTTCTATCCTTTCCGGGCCTTCTTTGTAAAATAGAGAAAAAAGAATTTAAATAGTTTATAACGTTATTTTATTTTTCTTTCGTTCACTCGTTTTGAAATCAAGCATAGTCCGTACACGTGCTGCAACTTCTAGTGCGCTGGTCTGTTTTTGTTTCTTTTCTTGCGTGGATTGGCTTTACCTTTTACCAATATTCCTCGCCATCTGGTGATTAAGTGTTTGAATACAAATGAGGGGAATTTTTCTAATTATCTCAGGGTCTCAGTTTTACACTTCTGCTTTCTTCGAACTTTTTCATATTAATGTTTGAAGGTGCACGAAGTAGAAAATGTAGTATTATTTGGACGGAGCTGTTTTGCTAGGAGAACTATTGGCCTTTCGGTGTTGTTGCTTCAGTGAGAGGATACGTTACGGCCAAAAATGTTGATGTTGTACTGAGTGGAGGACTAATGTGCAGCTATTTCCATACTGTACTGAGTGGAGGACTAATGTACTGCTATTGTTGATATTGTATTGAGAAGAGAACTAATGTATTTCTAGTGATGATGCTGTACTGAGAGGATGACTAATGTACTGCTAGTGTTGACGCTGTACTGAAAGGAGGATGAACGTAATGCTAGTGTTGATTCTGTTTTGATAGGTCAACTTTTGGGCTATTAGTATTGACGCTGTATTTGGAAAAGAACAATCATACTGATCGGATAAGAGACAAACACATATAGTCTCGTGTGCAAGTTGCGAAAGTTAAAAATCCCACGCCAGCAGGAAATCGTAAAGTGTAGGCCTTTAGGCTACTGTCCGAGAAAAATTGTACCGACAGGTAAACACACCCTGGTACCTAGCAAGGTATGTGTCCAGAGGAAACACACCTTTCGGATACACTCACCTTTGAGGTAGTGGGTAGGACGAATTTCCATAGAATTAGGAGGGAAGAAGAGAATATTTAACGCAGTCTAAGATGAATGTTAGGATATATCATGGAAAGTATATGCGGCCTGCGTAATATCTAGGTCATCTCAGAGTGCCAACAGTTCTGTAAATAAATGTGGGCATCCTAACTACTTAAGATAGTGTCCTTTATGTACTTTAGCATCCAGTGTCATTTCTCTCTCAAGATCAAATGCAGAAATAGGCCTCAAGTAGTGTACAAGGGTAATGTACTTTACCGTTTGCTACGTCTCCATTTAAGAATAACACCAAAGGCGATGTCAACAGCCTCGAGTTAAGTGCTATTTTTGTTAAATATATTCAGGTTAACGCCTGGGGTGTAAAAGGTGGAGGAGGTGGAGGAAGAAGAGAAGAAGGAGGAGGAGGAGACGAAGAAGAAGCAGTGCAAGATGATGATGAAGAAGAAGAAGAAGAAGAAGAAGAAGAAGAAGAAGAAGAAGAAGAAGAAGAAGAAGAAGAAGAAGAAGAAGAAGAAGAAGAACAAGAACAAGAACAAGAACAAGAACAAGAAAATGATGATGATGATGATGATGATGATGATGATGATGATGATGATGATGATGATTCACAGAAGCATGAATTAAGCTCAAAATCCAAAGTAACGAATTAACGTGCTTCTTAGGCAGTCGTTTGAGGCACCAAGTACATTCAGGGAAACTATAATTGCACTTGATATCGGCACTTAAGAACCATGTCTACGCCTTGTGGGTGGCATGCAGAGATGAAAACAAGAATCGGTACTTCGTTTTTAATTCACCACAAACACACCGCATAGTTATTTGCAGCACTGAGCTAGATATGGTGGAACCGTCGATGTTCAGAATAAGGATATCGGGATTCACTTTGTGGTCGATCGACAAGTGTGTTTGCAGCAAGATGTATCCAAAACCACATATCATTGTCTTCGCAAACTGCATCCCCCCCCCCCGCCCCTTCCACCTCCCAGATACATCAAAGATGAGCGCAGACAGATGGGACATACACAAGATAAGACGAGTAGCACAAGATATGGATATATACTCCGACGACAGTGAGGGCCATCGGAGCCCAGTAACATTTATTGTATCCATCGGTCGATCTAGTAGTCCACCACACACTCAACCGGAAGTGATGTACAACAGATTCAATTTGTGCGATTCTTTATTTCAATAAATACATTAGACAATATCACTTACACAAGTTGCACAGTATATCACCACACCCATACATCCATTATGGAATCACCTTGATGTACGTGATTTCCCGGAAACTCCAGGGATTCCTTTGTTTGCGGTGAATTAAAAATGAAGTACCCAAAAATCGCTATGGCCGAGGTAGCCTTTTGCGAAATGTAAAAACTGCTTACCAATAAAATGCTGTCAACTGCAATGAAAAAGGGGTGCTGAACATAATGATGGTGAGAGCGAATTTCTTATGTAAGTGCCGATGAATAACCTTGAATTTAGTTCTCGATGTATAACTCCTACTGACTTTTCTTTTTCGGCTCATCTTTCTCGCCTTCCTCAACAATAGATTGTAAAAAAATTATCGACCAAGTAGAATTAAGCAAGAGATCAATATTGGCCACATGCGAATGGACCTTGGTCGTCTTATCATCCCCCACTTTCTCGTAACCTGGTAAGTGCCCACTTAAGCGCTGACACACACATTATTGTAAATATTAGTTGCCTTTTAACGACAATCATCGTATTACGGTCACCACATTACCACAGAGTAGCTAAGTGCTCTAGCTGGACGTAAGGTCACTACTGCTCCTGACCAGCCAAGCTTCAGATACAGATACTTGACTCATCACTGAGAAAATGAAGTTATCGTTAGTAGTAAGTAGGTAAAGGACCATTTTACATGCTCTTGGGTACAGTGGGCATATGGTGCCTGATCCATATATTTATAGACCAATCGGCTCTGGTGGGTGATTTAGTCAGTACTTCACCGGCTGTCTTTACTCCCCAAAATATTTTATGGCAGCAATTTTAGACTGGGTCACCATGGGAGCCGAGTAAATTGTAGAAACTCTAACCCACTCCGATACGGAACGAACCCATGGATATCAGGGCGGCAGGCGAGTGAGTAACTAACCACTAGGTTACTGAGGCCTACAAAATCATCGTTGTTACGATACATTTCTGATAATATCCTGTTAGTCATGTCAGTCAGTAACCTATACCTGTGTCACCGGGGACCGTAACGTTAGTGGTAACCTACTAAGACAGAAAGAAAGAAAGATTGTCATTTAAAAAATAAAAAATCAGAGACAAGCAGATAGAAAGATATACAAAGAGAAAGAACAGTTGGTCAACTGAACATTTATCTTTCCGTTGCACTGGCTGATAAAACCGACCTTATCTTTGTAATGACAGATTTACACGTGCAATTCTAATACCGTCTGCAGTGTGCGGGCGTCAGGGGCCTCACAGAAAATGCCCTAGGGTAGGGTCTAATACGCGCATGGGATGCAGAACAATCATTCAGCGGACAATCAGCAGAACAAATATCCCAACAAGTAATCGTCTAGCGCCAAACGCGCACATTGTAACATGCAGACTGGTTAAGACACACCAGCCAATGGCTGAATAGGCAGGAAATGAGGTCACGTGCAGTAGTGATAAAGCCGAAATGTTAAAAATAGAATCCTGGAAGTGATAAGAATTAAGGAATGGTGATTATAGGAGCGACTGGCCGAGTGGTTACAAACCTGGGTTCTGTTACAGTAGACCCGGGATCGAATCGTCTCTAAAGTGTGGATTGTTTTCTGTCGGGAGCCAAAATAAAAATATTAAAACACTAACCTGATAAGGTCGCGGCAACTGCACTAGCCAGGTGGCCCTAATTCCTGAGGTGTATGACACCCCCCCCCCCCCCCCTTTTGTCCTACACCGCAAGATACTATAACCAGCCATCATGTGCCATGTCGGTAAGCGTCGGCGGTCATTTTTCGCCGTCTTACACGATCACCAGTGTCGTTGATCAGCTCTGTGTTCTTGTCCCGACAGTGCCACGTGGTCAAGCCATCCAGGTATTTACTTTTCTTCCTTCCGGTTGTCCTTTTCGCCCTCAATCTTGCCAGTTCTCATCAAGTTCTCTAATTTATTTCTTCTCATAACATGCCTACACACAATTTGAGTGTCTACGTCTAATTTCCCTAATCAGTTTGCGGTTGTAATTTGCCTTCCGCAGTACTTGCTTATTGGTTTTTCTGTCTGTCCATTTTTTTTTTGGTGCATATTCTTTATAAGACAACGCTATCAACATCAGCATCTTTCAGCTGATTGTTGATTTCTTGGCAAGATTACGCTCAGTAGTTTGTCATTGCTTTCTGAGCGGCCGGCTCACATACCCCGTGAGTGGCTCTATAATCAAAAGCAAAGACCATTGCAATTGCAGACGTTAAGCAATATTATGAACCTATTGCCACAGACCAGCAAACCAACTAAAATCTTTGAGAGAATGCATCCTTCCTGGATCTTGGACCATTTTGCAATCACTTAAGAAGAAAATCAGGGAAATCCCAGCAACAAATCCCAAGCATGTTGTCAGGGTTGTAGCATGATGGAACAGAATCCCCATTTCCAGTCCGACACATTTCATAAATATACTTTAAGTCTTAACGGGGACCATCCCAAATAGAAAGGCTATTATTAGATCGTAGGTTCCAGAACGAGTTGGGGGAGGCGGCGGTATGCGCTTGTCTTTTGATTGGCTAATAGGTAATGAGCCCACGCTATCCCTGGGCCATATTTTAAAATCTAATTAGTAGGAGCGGGAATTTCACCAAGAGCGGTCGCTAGTGTGATGTGATGACCCAACAATGCCCTTAAAGATCTGATAATATATTGTTCTCTGGACAACAGGTACCACTTTAAAACATACTTTAATGTTGTGGTTGTGCCTGATAAACGAATGAGAAGAATGTATGAGTATTTTATGAATAAAATGTGAAAGTGGAAAACCTAACTTCTGTGCGCCAGTATTCTGGATACTGCTTCTTCCACATTGACATGTCTTTCACGCTGTATACTCCAAGTGCATATCAATCCCTTGTTGTGACTGGTTGCGTATGCTTGATGAATGTGTGGTACACTCATGCAGATTCGCAAACCAAAACCCCTTGTGCATTCTTCATGCCTAGGATGACTTATTCGTGAATCAACTGTACCTTTGCTCGTGCGAGTTAACAAATGGCAGTCTGAATCGGAATGAGTGATGAAACATGTACACGTTCCTTTGTAAAAAGCTGAGAAGGATGGAGTGAGTGAGCTGGTGCTTTGATAAGTAGCCTCTCACATTAGTAGAAAGAAAGATGCTTCAATATCCATCTGTAAACAGGTTGTATGTGGCACGCCAGAATTGCTAAGTCCATGTGATGCCTGGTAGCTATAAGCTCAAGAGAATTAATATAATTTCTCTTTGAAGTATTACACTGTTACCTCTACTGTTGGATGGTTCATATAAACTAGTTCCTAAGAGAACCATAGGTGTGTGAACCTGTGTCTTAGTTGGCTGAATATAATGTATGGCTCATGCAAATTTACAAGGACTAAACATGTTTTTCCACATATGTGCTTGGTGCATATGTGAACCATTGCTATGCAATTGAGCTTCTGTTACCTACTGTGGACATTACTCAGTGGGGAAAGAGCACATGATGATGATGATGTACCTGTGAGACAAGTCTGGTGAAAAAGGGGTGAGGTCTGGCATTGCTGTGTAAGTGTATATGGAATAGGACATTCATGCACCAACATCACAGCTATAGGAATGGATGTCTGGTCTGCTAATTGGGTAAATGCCATTAGTTAATACATAATGCATATTGCAGTTGTAAATGCCTATTTTCCATTTCCCTTCACAATGCCTGTCCCATGTTGCTATGTCACAATGATTGCTGTACTGTGTCTGGTCCTCCTTGTGCCCAGGTCTACTGTGGTTCAAACATGGTGGAACTTAGACCACATAAATGCTTGTAATTGTGTTAAGCTACCCTGTCTCAGCATATGGTCTTGTGATTACCACAGTACATCAGAGTGAAATTCACTACATCATCAACCTTAACCTTCCCCATCTCCATCTGTGTATGTTAATGTATGATAACATCATCTTTTAACACATGTGAAGAGATGTTGTGCCATTCTATATATCAACAGAGAACAGGAGGATGGAGGAGAGGCTTCCATATATCATCTGGGACAACTAACCAGAAGTCCTAGATCCAGATGTGACTCCCTATCAAAATGTGGGAATATCAATAAGAGTTTTCTCTCAGCTCAACAGCTGAATGCATAAATGGGAGCATAACACCATCTGAAGCACTGCAAATGTGGTGAACTGGACAGTGATCTTTGATTAATCAAATGTCCACTGAGAACAACATCAAGGAACATTCAGAGTCAACTGGTGCAGTGACTTGCAGTGTTTGTTTATCTAAGACTCAACTTAGAAAATATCCAGCATGGTACTCACACAGTGATTGAAGAATGTGGCTTGAAGTGTAGGTGAGATTGGACTGACTGAGGGGCTGCAGTATATTGGATTTTGTTCCTATCTCTGGGTTTCTTCAGCAAGTCATGTTCTGCATGTACCGAGTATACATCTCCCAATGTCAGGAGAGTGTTATCCTCAACTTTTGAAGTATCCCAGTATCAGCATTCACAGACAGTCTGGTCAACGGTGAGATGACAGTATCCATATCATCATACCAAATCTTGTCTTCAAGAGGAATGAATCTGCCATGAAGCTTATTCTGGGGAAGCTGCTAACTGGAGCTAGTCCAACATCCATGCTGATGATAAAAGGATCCAACAGACCCAGAACAGTAGTTTCTTCCTTGAGTTGCCCATGGATAGGATTTCCTAAATTCCCAAGAGACAGGAAATGATGATATAGACTGATACTGAAACGGAATGGTGTAGTGGTGATTAGAGAGGAGAGGCGGAGGAGAGTTATTAGCTGGAGGAGGGTGTAGGAGTGTTGTATCATGTTTATCTGCATGCATGTTAGCATATTTGTACATTTTGTATGTACCCTGTTGAGGTGTTGACATGACAAATGGGATGAACAATGGTCATCACTAGACTCACCATCAGCTCAATAAACAGTATGATTGAACCAGTGTTTCAAGTACATGTCCCCAGTGAATTTCTTGTACAGTTGCTGTCAAGTGTTGTCTCTGGTGACTGTCTTAAGTGCTGTGGTTGGTTATACATATTGTGAAAAGTCCTGTATAGATGTTGTCAGGTATCTCATGATGTCTATCTTGTACACTTGTGGTGTAAACAATTCCTTGTGAATGTATGTTCCACTTTTGTCAAGAAACTGGCATGTAGATGTCCTGTCCAACAGATGTAATGTACAGTTATTGTTGAAGTTTATTTGTCTGCAAAAATTGAAGGACTACTTGAACTGATATAGGTCATACTGACAAAATATAGAAGAAAGATCTATGTGACGGACGAACAGCACACTGTCAACAGTATAATGAGTGAGAGGGATCCTCAGTTGTACAGGCGCTAATAGTTCAGATCTTCTCTGGCCTTAGGGTGAACCTATTTACTTCTTATATAAATTTCTGTGTAGATACATAGTGGTCTCACAGTGGGGGTTTGAGCCAAAGAAAAATGTTCTCCAAAAAGGCTATTGCGGGAATGATTAGCTCATTTGAGTGACCTCTAGACAAAACGTGCTAAATCATATCCTTTATCTTGGTATTTATTATTCAAGATATATCTCCAGAGAACACTACAAACTAGGTCCTCTGGCAACTCAATCAAACATGTCACATAACTGGGTGGCTCTTTTCGGGATATAGACCCTGGGAAAACCTGGTCACATAACGGGGTTGCTCTTTCCGGACTATAAACCCTGGGAAAAAGAACACTCGTCTCGGATTTAAACCCTGGTAATAACCTGCTAGGGGCTCACATACCTGTTGCCCTGATGACGGGATACAAACTTTGGGTATACCCTGCATAAGACTCACTTTTGGGATCTCTATGTTGGTATTAAAATCCGGGGTGACCTCTCGCAAATCAGACCCAATTCTTGAAGGTTTTTATGGTGTTGTTTAATGGACCCTGTCTCTTATATGAGGGCAACTGTCCAGACATGTAAACCCACAATAAATCTCTAGAAGGTTTGATTTCATTAATAGTGATAATATTGTATGTATCACTGTTTTAATATATCAGTTAGGATTCAATGTAGCAGACTGAAGATGGTGTATAAATATCCTATGGGTCAACATAAATGATGTATCCATGATATTTATGTTTCTCAGAATGAATTGATTATTGGCTTGTCAATAATGTTGTATAATTTTGTGTATGCTGGTTGTTCAATATATGTATCCAAAAATTAAGGTACCTGAAACACCAGAGAACACAAATTATTTTAATATAACTGAGACAGCTATTACAGGGGAAAATTCATTTTTGTCCCTGAAATTAGGACACTTGATCCAGTAAATAATATGGGGCCTACTCCATCTCAAAATTAATTGCTGGCATGGGTGAGAGAGGGAGAATATTGTTGTAACTACAACATTTTTAATGTCACCACATCACATAAAATAACAACTCCTTATATTCTCTTCTCCCCATAACATGCTTGCAACACTGAGAGTAGAGAGTGTGAACCCTGATGGAAAACTTGGGCAACCATTAAGACACCTCAATAATAATCTCTCTCAGTGATAGTCAGTATTCGTACCGGCTAATGTCCAGTGTCGATTCGACATCTGGATTTATTCTTCAGTTGTGTAATCTTGTCAGTAGCCCTGATCAAGCTGCTGAGAAAGTGAGCACAATTGAAATCTCCAGGAGAAACATCCTTATCAACTCCGTCACTTGCCATTCTGAAGTAGTGGTATTATTAAGCGTACTTGATACGTAATGGACGAGATGAAGGGAAGATTCTACCTGATGTCATGGGCGGTCATATAAAACCGACCACAGTCTGGTGTCTATAAGACATTAGTCTATTGTGCAATGGTGTAATCTCTCTGGTGTACTAGGATCCACGTCACCAGGAGTTAACTCATTGAATCTCCAGGAAGGCCATCAAAATAACTGGACCCCTAGCCATTCATATGGAAGTGGAGAGCATACAAGAATATGTGTCCAGGAAACGATGGATAACCAACCTGATGTCATTGGCGTATCATACGACTAGGAGCACATCATGGACAACCTGAAAAATTTCATGAAGAGATATAACAGGATCCGTCTCCGATGTCGGCCGTCAATTCATCCTCCGTTGAGAAAGCGTTTCTGCCTTTAAAATGGTGGAGATTAAAGGACGGACAAAGTTAAGTACAACTGATGTCATTCCCCTTTTTCATTCTCAATTGGGAAGACCTTTCTGCCGGAAGAAGGTAGGAATGTAAATAAGGATTACTGTCTCCAAACAGTTAACTCTTATATGGTAGAGATCACTGCAACTCCAGCAGTGACACTCTATACACAATGTCTGCGAAAGTGGACTAACGAAAGATCAGTTTCAAACAGCTGACTCCTTTCAAGATAAAGATCCCTGCACTCCAGCAGTCGACTCTTTATATAATAAGAACAATGCATTGAGCAGTGGGAATCTTATATTATTACTGAGATGCGAGGTATATTCACAGGACCTGGCCAGGCCTATCCTCAAAGTCAGTAAAAATTGGCTTCCAAAATTCCAGTCAATATTGGTAACTAAGAAGCTAACCCACATAATCACACACCTTCAAAGGTAGCTGTGATAATGACGGACTTCTCTATGGATGAGAAGAAACGCCTTATATTCGCCAACAAGTAAACGTTTTGCTCATGTGGGAGAGAAAGAACGGATACTCCAGCCACTCAAAAGCACTTAGCTAAAGCATGGCTGAAGACAACTAGTTGGAATCTCCACCTGGAATTCTATATTAGTAGTAGTAGATGTTAGTCTAACTGCATCTACAAATCCAGTTGCTGCGTTGGAAACAGCTTAATTAGCAACTAAGGAGAGAAAATGCTGTCACTTCTCACAACAAATCAAAATAGAGGCATAACGGAATGAGGAAATCTCAGCCAATAAGTGCACCTCTAAATCTATGGTAAGACTACAGAAATAAGTCAAGGAAATATAATGGGAAATTGCTACCATCTGCAAACACAAGAGGCTTATTGGAAAGGTAGACCCTGTGTCCAACGCTAACCAAATTTACAATAGTAGATTTTAGCCTTAACAAGTTTTGCAGCGGCTGCTATACAGTTCACCCGGAAGTGATTGTTTTTGCTCCGGTGATGATCAAAAATTTTAACCCAGTTCCAAATGCCAAGATTACTGTTGGAGAAAGTGTTCAGTTAAATACACTCTCACAGGATTATCATTCTCCAGTGGCGATGAGAAGAATGAAGTTCTGATAAGGTGAAATGTTGAGAGATACATGGAATGCAACCATTCTCTCCAAACGTCATCTGGAAGTTGGCTTAATTGCAAGGCCATTACTTCACATAATGAATCTCTATGGAACATTCATACATTACGAAATGGTGTGACTCAGAGAGATCATTTATCACAACAGGAAATATAGCAAGGATGTCAGCAGTGGAACACTGTCAGAGGTAAATAGAAGAGCAGTTCACAGATGAGTGGAGTCAGGACTCCTGATGCTCCCAGTGACTTAAAGGAACATAATGCAGGGCTAACTTCATGGTCTTTGCGTTTGCCACCAAATTCATCAACAGATGCAATGTTGGGGCAGATTTTTTTTCTAAGGAGAAAAATCACTTAGTTCCAAAATGTACTACTCTAGTAGGGTAAAGGGAGACAGGGAGTAATTGACAAAACCACCTAAGGGATCTGGGAACTGTGGATTCTGCGATCATCTGTCATACCTATGAAAGATCTAAGAGAGGGGCCATGTAGCATGATGGAACAGAATCCCCATTTCCAGTCCGACACATTTCATAAATATACTTTAAGTCTTAACGGGGACCATCCCAAATAGAAAGGCTATTATTAGATCGTAGGTTCCAGAACGAGTTGGGGGAGGCGGCGGTATGCGCTTGTCTTTTGATTGGCTAATAGGTAATGAGCCCACGCTATCCCTGGGCCATATTTTAAAATCTAATTAGTAGGAGCGGGAATTTCACCAAGAGCGGTCGCTAGTGTGATGTGATGACCCAACAATGCCCTTAAAGATCTGATAATATATTGTTCTCTGGACAACAGGTACCACTTTAAAACATACTTTAATGTTGTGGGTGTGCCTAGTAAACGAATGAGAAGAATATAAGAGTATTTTATGAATAAAATGTGAAAGTGGAAAACCTAACTTCTGTGCGCCAGTATTCTGGATACTGCTTCTTCAACCTTGACATGTCTTTCACGCTGTATACTCCAAGTGCATATCAATCCCTTGTTGTGACTGGTTGCGTATGCTTGATGAATGTAGTGGCACACTCATGCAGATTCGCAAACCCAAACCCCTTGTGCATTCTTCATGCCTAGGATGACTTATTCTTAAATCAACTGTACCTTTGCTCGTCGCGAGTTAACAAATGGCAGTCTGAATCGGAATGAGTGATGAAACATGTACACGTTCCTTTGTAAAAAGCTGAGAATGATGGAGTGAGTGAGCTGGTGCTTTGATAAGTAGCCTCTCACATTAGTAGAAAGAAAGATGCTTCAATATCCATCTGTAAACAGGTTGTATGTGGCACGCCAGAATTGCTAAGTCCATGTGATGCCTGGTAGCTATAAGCTCAAGAGAATTAATATAATTTCTCTTTGAAGTATTACACTGTTACCTCTACTGTTGGATGGTTCATATAAACTAGTTCCTAAGAGAACCATAGGTGTGTGAACCTGTGTCTTAGTTGGCTGAATATAATGTATGGCTCATGCAAACTTACAAGGACTAAACATGTTTTCCACATATGTGCTTGGTGCATATGTGAACCATTGCTATGCAATTGAGCTTCTGTTACCTACTGTGGACATTACTCAGTGGGGAAAGAGCACATGATGATGATGATGTACCTGTGAGACAAGTCTGGTGAAAAAGGGGTGAGGTCTGGCATTGCTGTGTAAGTGTATATGGAATAGGACATTCATGCACCAACATCACAGCTATAGGAATGGATGTCTGATCTGCTAATTGGGTAAATGCCATTAGTTAATACATAATGCAGATTGCAGTTGTAAATGCCTATTTTCCATTTCCCTTCACAATGCCTGTCCCATGTTGCTATGTCACAATGATTGCTGTACTGTGTCTGGTCCTCCTTGTGCCCAGGTCTACTGTGGTTCAAACATGGTGGAACTTAGACCACATAAATGCTTGTAATTGTGTTAAGCTACCCTGTCTCAGCATATGGTCTTGTGATTACCACAGTACATCAGAGTGAAATTCACTACATCATCAACCTTAACCTTCCCCATCTCCATCTGTGTATGTTAATGTATGATAACATCATCTTTTAACACATGTGAAGAGATGTTGTGCCATTCTATATATCAACAGAGAACAGAGGATGGAGGAGAGGCTTCCATATATCATCTGGGACAACTAACCAGAAGTCCTAGATCCAGATGTGACTCCCTATCAAAATGTGGGAATATCAATAAGAGTTTTCTCTCAGCTCAACAGCTGAATGCATAAATGGGAGCATAACACCATCTGAAGCACTGCAAATGTGGTGAACTGGACAGTGATCTTTGATTCAATCAAATGTCCACTGAGAACAACATCAAGGAACATTCAGAGTCAACTGGTGCAGTGACTTGCAGTGTTTGTTTATCTAAGACTCAACTTAGAAAATATCCAGCATGGTACTCACACAGTGATTGAAGAATGTGACTTGAAGTGTAGGTGAGATTGGACTGACTGAGGGGCTGCAGTATATTGGATTTTGTTCCTATCTCTGGGTTTCTTCAGCAAGTCATGTTCTGCATGTACCGAGTATACATCTCCCAATGTCAGGAGAGTGTTATCCTCAACTTTTGAAGTATCCCAGTATCAGCATTCACAGACAGTCTGGTCAACGGTGAGATGACAGTACCATATCATCATACCAAATCTTGTCTTCAAGAGGAATGAATCTGCCATGAAGCTTATTCTGGGAAAGCTGCTAACTGGAGCTAGTCCAACATCCATGCTGATGATAAAAGGATTCAACAGACCCAGAACAGTAGTTTCTTCCTTGAGTTGCCCATGGATAGGATTTCCTAAATTCCCAAGAGACAGGAAATGATGAGGATAGACTGATACTGTAACGGAATGGTGTAGTGGTGATTAGAGAGGAGAGGCGGAGGAGAGTTATTAGCTGGAGGAGGGTGTAGGAGTGTTGTATCATGTTTATCTGCATGCATGTTAGCATATTTGTACATTTTGTATGTACCCTGTTGAGGTGTTGACATGACAAATGGGATGAACAATGGTCATCACTAGACTCACCATCAGCTCAATAAACAGTATGATTGAACCAGTGTTTCAAGTACATGTCCCCAGTGAATTTCTTGTACAGTTGCTGTCAAGTGTTGTCTCTGGTGACTGTCTTAAGTGCTGTGGTTGGTTATACATATTGTGAAAAGTCCTGTATAGATGTTGTCAGGTATCTCATGATGTCTATCTTGTACACTTGTGGTGTAAACAATTCCTTGTGAATGTATGTTCCACTTTTGTCAAGAAACTGTCATGTAGATGTCCTGTCCAACAGATGTAATGTACAGTTATCGTTGAAGTTTATTTGTCTGCAAAAATTGAAGGACTACTTGAACTGATATAGGTCATACTGACAAAATAAAGAAGAAAGATCTATGTGACGGACGAACAGCACACTGTCAACAGTATAATGAGTGAGAGGGATCCTCAGTTGTACAGGCGCTAATAGTTCAGATCTTCTCTGGCCTTAGGGTGAACTATTTACTTCTTTTATAAATTTCTGTGTAGATACATAGTGGTCTCACAGTGGGGGTTTGAGCCAAAGAAAAATGTTCTCCAAAAAGGCTATTGCGGGAATGATTAGCTCATTTGAGTGACCTCTAGACAAAACGTGCTAAATCATATCCTTTATCTTGGTATTTATGATTCAAGATATATCTCCAGAGAACACTACAAACTAGGTCCTCTGGCAACTCAATCAAACATGTCACATAACTGGGTGGCTCTTTTCGGGATATAGACCCTGGGAAAACCTGGTCACATAACTGGGTTTGCTCTTTCCGGACTATAAACCCTGGGAAAAAGAACACTCGTCTCGGATTTAAACCCTGGTAATAACCTGCTAGGGGCTCACATACCTGTTGCCCTGATGACGGGATACAAACTTTGGGTATACCCTGCATAAGACTCACTTTTGGGATCTCTATGTTGGTATTAAAATCCGGGGTGACCTCTCGCAAATCAGACCCAATTCTTGAAGGTTTTATGGTGTTGTTTAATGGACCCTGTCTCTTATATGAGGGCAACTGTCCAGACATGTAAACCCACAATAAATCTCTAGAAGGTTTGATTTCATTAATAGTGATAATATTGTATGTATCACTGTTTTAATATATCAGTTAGGATTCAATGTAGCAGACTGAAGATGGTGTATAAATATCTTATGGGTCAACATAAATGATGTATCCATGATATTTATGTTTCTCAGAATGAATTGATTATTAGCTTGTCAATAATGTTGTATAATTTTGTGCATGCTGGTTGTTCAATATATGTATCCAAAAATTAAGGTACCTGAAACACCAGAGAACACAAATTATTTTAAATATAACTGAGACAGCTATTACAGGGGGAAATTCATTTTTGTCCCTGAAATTAGGACACTTAATCCAGTAAATGAATATGGGGCCTACTCCATCTTAAAATTAATTGCTGGCATAGGTGAGAGAGGGGAAATATTGTTGTAACTACAACATTTTTAATGTCACCACATCACATAAAATAACAACTCCTTATATTCTCTTCTCCCCATAACATGCTTGCAACACTGAGAGTAGAGAGTGTGAACCCTGATGGAAAACTTGGGCAACCATTAAGACACCTCAATAATAATCTCTCTCGGTGATAGTCAGTATTCGTACCGGCTAATGTCCAGTGTCGATTCGACGTTGGATTTATTCTTCAGTTGTGTAATCTTGTCGGTAGCCCTGATCAAGCTGCTGAGAAAGTGAACACAATTGAAATCTCCAGGAGAAAACATCCTTATCAACTCAGTCACTTGCCATTCTGAAGTAGTGGTATTATTAAGCGTACTTGATACGTAATGGACGAGATGAAGGGAAGATTCTACCTGATGTCATGGGCGGTCATATAAAACCGACCACAGTCTGGTGTCTATAAGACATTAGTCTATTGTTCGATGGTGTAATCTCTCTGGTGTACTAGGATCCACGTCACCAGGAGTTAACTCATTGAATCTCCAGGAAGGCCATCAAAATAACTGGACCCCTAGCCATTCATATGGAAGTGGAGAGCATACAAGAATATGTGTCCAGGAAACGATGGATAACCAACCTGATGTCATTGGCGTATCATACGACTAGGAGCACATCATGGACAACCTGAAAAATTTCATGAAGAGATATAACAGGATCCGTCTCCGATGTCGGCCGTCAATTCATCCTCCGTTGAGAAAGCGTTTCTGCCTTTAAAATGGTGGAGATTAAAGGACGGACAAAGTTGAGTACAACTGATGTCATTCCCCTTTTTCATTCTCAATTGGGAAGACCTTTCTGCCGGAAGAATGGTAGGAATGTAAATAAGGATTACTGTCTCCAAACAGTTAACTCTTATATGGTAGAGATCACTGCAACTCCAGCAGTGACACTCTATACACAATGTCTGCGAAAGTGGACTAACGAAAGATCAGTTTCAAACAGCTGACTCCTTTCAAGATAAAGATCCCTGCACTCCAGCAGTCGACTCTTTATATAATAAGAACAATGCATTGAGCAGTGGGAATCTTATATTATTACTGAGATGCGAGGTATATTCACAGGACCTGGCCAGGCCTATCCTCAAAGTCAGTAAAAATTGGCTTCCAAAATTCCAGTCAATATTGGTAACTAAGAAGCTAACCCACATAATCACACACCTTCAAAGGTAGCTGTGATAATGACGGACTTCTCTATGGATGAGAAGAAACGCCTTATATTCGCCATATGTAAACGTTTTGCTCATGTGGGAGAGAAAGAACGGATACTTTCCAGTCACTCAAAAGCACTTAGCTAAAGCATGGCTGAAGACAACTAGTTGGAATCTCCACCTGGAATTCTATATTAGTAGTAGTAGATGTTAGTCTAACAGCATCTACAAACCCAGTTGCTGCGTTGGAAACAGCTTAATTAGCAACTAAGGAGAGAAAATGCTGTCACTTCTCACAACAAATCAAAATAGAGGCATAACGGAAGGAGAGAATCTCAACCAATAAGTGCACCTCTAAATCTATGGTAAGACTACAGAAATAAGTCAAAGGAAATATAATGGGAAATTGCTACCATCTGCAAACACAAGAGGCTTATTGGAAAGGTAGACCCTGTGTCCAACGCTAACCAAATTTACAATAGTAGATTTTAGCCTTGACAAGTTTTGCAGCGGCTGCTATACAGTTCACCCGGAAGTGATTGTCTTTGCTCCGGTGATGATCAAAAATTTTAACCCAGTTCCAAATGCCAAGATTACTGTTGGAGAAAGTGTTCAGTTAAATACACTCTCACAGGATTATCATTCTCCAGTGGCGATGAGAAGAATGAAGTTCTGATAAGGTGAAATGTTGAGAGATACATGGAATGCAACCATTCTCTCCAAACGTCATCTGGAAGTTGGCTTAATTGCAAGGCCATTACTTCACATAATGAATCTCTATGGAACATTCATACATTACGAAATGGTGTGACTCAGAGAAGTCATTTATCACAACAGGAAATATAGCAAGGATGTCAGCAGTGGAACACTGTCAGAGGTAAATAGAAGAGCAGTTCACAGATGAGTGGAGTCAGGACTCCTGATGCTCCCAGTGACTTAAAGGAACATAATGCAGGGCTAACTTCATGGTCTTTGCGTTTGCCACCAAATTCATCAACAGATGCAATGTTGGGGCAGATTTTTTTTCTAAGGAGAAAAATCACTTAGTTCCAAAATGTACTACTCTAGTAGGGTAAAGGGAGACAGGGAGTAATTGACAAAACCACCTAAGGGATCTGGGAACTGTGGATTCTGCGATCATCTGTCATACCTATGAAAGATCTAAGAGAGGGGCCATGTAGCATGATGGAACAGAATCCCCATTTCCAGTCCGACACATTTCATAAATATACTTTAAGTCTTAACGGGGACCATCCCAAATAGAAAGGCTATTATTAGATCGTAGGTTCCAGAACGAGTTGGGGGAGGCGGCGGTATGCGCTTGTCTTTTGATTGGCTAATAGGTAATGAGCCCACGCTATCCCTGGGCCATATTTTAAAATCTAATTAGTAGGAGCGGGAATTTCACCAAGAGCGGTCGCTAGTGTGATGTGATGACCCAACAATGCCCTTAAAGATCTGATAATATATTGTTCTCTGGACAACAGGTACCACTTTAAAACATACTTTAATGTTGTGTGTGCCTAGATGAACGAATGAGAAGAATATAAGAGTATTTTATGAATAAAATGTGACAGTGGAAAACCTAACTTCTGTGCGCCAGTATTCTGAATACTGCTTCTTCAACCTTGACATGTCTTTCACGCTGTATACTCCAAGTGCATATCAATCCCTTGTTGTGACTGGTTGCGTATGCTTGATGAATGTAGTGAACCACTCATGCAGATTCGCAAACCCAAACCCCTTGTGCATTCTTCATGCCTAGGATGACTTATTCTTAAATCAACTGTACCTTTGCTCTCGCGAGTTAACAAATGGCAGTCTGATCGGAATGAGTGATGTAAACATGTACAAGTTCCTTTGTAAAAAGCTGAGAAGGATGGAGTGAGTGAGCTGGTGCTTTGATAAGTAGCCTCTCACATTAGTAGAAAGAAAGATGCTTCAATATCCATCTGTAAACAGGTTGTATGTGGCACGCCAGAATTGCTAAGTCCATGTGATGCCTGGTAGCTATAAGCTCAAGAGAATTAATATAATTTCTCTTTGAAGTATTACACTGTTACCTCTACTGTTGGATGGTTCATATAAACTAGTTCCTAAGAGAACCATAGGTGTGTGAACCTGTGTCTTAGTTGGCTGAATATAATGTATGGCTCATGCAAACTTACAAGGACTAAACATGTTTTCCACATATGTGCTTGGTGCATATGTGAACCATTGCTATGCAATTGAGCTTCTGTTACCTACTGTGGACATTACTCAGTGGGGAAAGAGCACATGATGATGATAAAGATGATGTACCTGTGAGACAAGTCTGGTGAAAAAGGGGTGAGGTCTGGCATTGCTGTGTAAGTGTATATGGAATAGGACATTCATGCACCAACATCACAGCTATAGGAATGGATGTCTGGTCTGCTAATTGGGTAAATGCCATTAGTTAATACATAATGCATATTGCAGTTGTAAATGCCTATTTTCCATTTCCCTTCACAATGTCTGTCCCATGTTGCTATGTCACAATGATTGCTGTACTGTGTCTGGTCCTCCTTGTGCCCAGGTCTACTGTGGTTCAAACATGGTGGAACTTAGACCACATAAATGCTTGTAATTGTGTTAAGCTACCCTGTCTCAGCATATGGTCTTGTGATTACCACAGTACATCAGAGTGAAATTCACTACATCATCAACCTTAACCTTCCCCATCTCCATCTGTGTATGTTAATGTATGATAACATCATCTTTTAACACATGTGAAGAGATGTTGTGCCATTCTATATATCAACAGAGAACACGAGGATGGAGGAGAGGCATTCCATATATCATCTGGGACAACTAACCAGAAGTCCTAGATCCAGATGTGACTCCCTATCAAAATGTGGGAATATCAATAAGAGTTTTCTCTCCGCTCAACAGCTGAATGCATAAATGGGAGCATAACACCATCTGAAGCACTGCAAATGTGGTGAACTGGACAGTGATCTTTGATTCAATCAAATTTCCACTGAGAACAACATCAAGGAACATTCAGAGTCAACTGGTGCAGTGACTTGCAGTGTTTGTTTATCTAAGACTCAACTTAGAAAATATCCAGCATGGTACTCACACAGTGATTGAAGAATGTGACTTGAAGTGTAGGTGAGATTGGACTGACTGAGGGGCTGCAGTATATTGGATTTTGTTCCTATCTCTGGGTTTCTTCAGCAAGTCATGTTCTGCATGTACCGAGTATACATCTCCCAATGTCAAGAGAGTGTATCCTCAACTTTTGAAGTGTCCCAGTATCAGCATTCACAAACAGTCTGGTCAACGGTGAGATGCAGTACCATATCATCATACCAAATCTTGTCTTCAAGAGGAATGAATCTGCCATGAAGCTTATTCTGGGGAAAGCTGCTAACTGGAGCTAGTCCAACATCCATGCTGATGATAAAAGGATTCCAACAGACCCAGAACAGTAGTTTCTTCCTTGAGTTGCCCATGGATAGGATTTCCTAAATTCCCAAGAGACAGGAAATGATGATATAGACTGATACTGTAACGAAATGGTGTAGTGGTGATTAGAGAGGAGAGGCGGAGGAGAGTTATTAGCTGCAGGAGGGTGTAGGAGTGTTGTATCATGTTTATCTGCATGCATGTTAGCATATTTGTACATTTTGTATGTACCCTGTTGAGGTGTTGACATGACAAATGGGATGAACGATGGTCATCACTAGACTCACCATCAGCTCAATAAACAGTATGATTGAACCAGTGTTTCAAGTACATGTCCCCAGTGAATTTCTTGTACAGTTGCTGTCAAGTGTTGTCTCTGGTGACTGTACTTAAGTGCTGTGGTTGGTTATACATATTGTGAAAAGTCCTGTATAGATGTTGTCAGGTATCTCATGATGTCTATCTTGTACACTTGTGGTGTAAACAATTCCTTGTGAATGTATGTTCCACTTTTGTCAAGAAACTGTCATGTAGATGTCCTGTCCAACAGATGTAATGTACAGTTATCGTTGAAGTTTATTTGTCTGCAAAAATTGAAGGACTACTTGAACTGATATAGGTCATACTGACAAAATATATAGAAGATCTATGTGACGGACGAACAGCACACTGTCAACAGTATAATGAGTGAGAGGGATCCTCAGTTGTACAGGCGCTAATAGTTCAGATCTTCTCTGGCCTTAGGGTGAACTATTTTACTTCTTTTATAAATTTCTGTGTAGATACATAGTGGTCTCACAGTGGGGGTTTGAGCCAAAGAAAAATGTTCTCCAAAAAGGCTATTGCTGGAATGATTAGCTCATTTGAGTGACCTTTAGACAAAACGTGCTAAATCATATCCTTTATCTTGGTATTTATGATTCAAGATATATCTCCAGAGAACACTACAAACTAGGTCCTCTGGCAACTCAATCAAACATGTCACAAGGGTCTTAAACCTGGCTCATTTTACCTAACACATGTGAGACAGTACAAGTACAACGTGATTTGACTTGAGACTCAACGACACAACGTTCAATGGGTTTATTTACAGATCATATACAATACGATGATCATTACAATATATGAGTTATACTTCAATACACTTACGGACACAATACAGCTCACAGTCTATCTCTCAAGATGTACTAGCACTCGACTATCAGGCACAGAAACCACACAACGCCTTTCTCTCATCATACGTCCAGTCGAGTCCACGTCCCAGAGCTGTCTCTCTATATCTCGCAACGTGCCTCCCCACCTGAAGTGGCTTCACGAGGCCTGCGTGCGTCTTGCGTTGTCCTTGCCTGACCGCTGGCCGTCTCGTCAGCCAGCAACCTCGCAGGCAGGTAACTAATACTCGCCTGGCGGGCGTAACGAAGTTACGGCATCCCGGCTGGGAACTAAGTCGCCTGGCGGGCGTAACGATGTCACTGCATCTCTGCAATACTTTAGACTCTGACATGCTCCCCCGGGGCATCTTCATGAAAGATGTCATCTTTCATGTATACTATATGTACATACTGGGTTAATATTTTAACCTTGTCAGAGTCGACCCTTTTGTTGTTATATACATTGGAATAGAAATACATAGGAATACACATCTTGGCATAGAAACACATAAGAAATGGAAGTTGTATTCAACGTCATGTGGTGTTCAACCTTTAACACTTGTCAAGTTTCATCCTCTCGATGGCTGATTACCTTAATTGCATTATTGACCCAGTCAGATCGGTAGTAACAGCTTCCCAAGCAACTACCTCGCAGCCTCCAAAGAAAAAGTAATAATATGGTTTTTGAAACAAAAACCATCTGGCTAGACCGAAATACGGATTTATATAAGTCACATTAAACGCACAAACCCTGACCTTATTTGGCCAGGAGCTCTTGTGTTGGTCTGCAATGTCGGTAACACTCTACCATGACCAGTAGATGGCTTCTTGGTGTGTTAACAATCTGGCAACAACATGGCTATTTATATACAACACATAATCGCATATATTTCAATTTATCGCCCTTGGTGTAATCATGTAATAACAATTAAATGAAAGGGGGATAACTTCAAAATTTAAGAAATATAATATTTTACAATAATTATTCTATTTCTCAGCGTCATAGCTTGATGTTTCTCCATACTAGCGAAAAAAACGTCGATAGTATGAATAAATTAATCAAGATATGATTCTAAGATTACACTAAATGAAAAATATAAATACACAATTCGTGTATTCAAAAATGTTGATTCCTAAAGATTTTAGAAGCGTCATAGCTTTTTAAACTTTTGTTTGTCGTCTGATAATTTTGAACTAAATTTCTAACTAATCCGGAAGTACACACGAACAGCTGATGTAGAAACTTGTAGAACACACTTGTTCCGGTCTGATGTAGTTACGGAATGTACAATGTTCTGATCGTTCATGTGTTGGTTGTTTCACTGGAAAAACTTCTGGATTTCGATTGACTGCAGTGGTGTAGATGTCAATGTTCAGGTCACATGTTCACACACGTATTTAAAATATCACTGGAATGTTCCAAACGCAGATACCACTGTTAAATTGGATAATTCGCTTACGGTAAGTTTTGAGCGAATGTGGCACTGTTCTTGTTTCGTAATATATACAATTAATAACGTTCGCTTTCTACCACACACTACACAATTATACACGACAATCACTACATTAATTAGTAAAATAAGAAAACTATATATATTGGGAATAAACCCTATCACATCACATCGTAGACATTACACAGCTTTCGTGAATGAAAAAAAATATTCACTGATGGATGGCTGTGTTGATCTGAGTGTATTTTACACACTGCACTCAGACATTGGTGCTTACTGGGTCGGTCGGACAACGGGACAAAAGATCGGCAATCGTGTTGGTTCTGCCTGGGATATGTCGAACCTCGAAGCTGTAATCTTGGAGCTTAAGAGACCAGCGCGCTACCATTTGGTTTGAAGGTACACCTGAATTGATAAATCGCAATGGACTACTGTCAGACTCCACAATAAAATGGCGTCCTAGGAGGAATCTGGACAATTTAGTTATACCCACCACTAGAGCTAGGGCTTCCAACTGAGGTATTGACCAAGCCCGTTCTCTCGGTTTTAATTTTCTGGAGACAAAGTACACAGGATGAAGGATGTTATTATGCTCCTGTAACAAGACTGCTCCAATCGCCACGGAGCTCGCGTCTGTGCGCAATCTGAAAGGGATTTGTAAATTGGGCAATTTTAGAATAGGATTATTTAAGCTATTATCAGAAAAATAAGATAGTACTTTCTGGAATGCAAATTTTAGGCATTCATTGTTTACAATTTTCTCAGGTTGATCTTTTGTTAGTAGGTCAGTAAATACTTCGGTCAGTTCAGAAAAATCAGGTATGAACTGCCTATAATAATTTATAAGTCCCAACAAACTTCTGACTTGCTTTTTCGTAGTCGGAAGTGAGAGTTTTAGTATCTTAGACACAATGTTATCGTCTGTCGTGACAATGCCATTGGATATTTTGTACCCCAAGAAGGATATTTCCTGATAGGCTATGTCTACTTTTGCAGGCTTTACCGTCAGTCCGTGCTGTCAAATGCGTTCAAATGTCTGTTCTAATGTCTTTATGTGGTCTGTTATCGTCTTTGTGTGAACACAAATGTCGTCTATATAACAAATTATGTTCGGTATATCTACTAGTAACAGTCGTGTCATACGTACGAATGTCGCTGGGGCATTAACAAGCCCAAATGGAAGTTTGCACCATTCGTACAGTCCCCAAGGTGTGGCAAATGCTGTCAAATGTCTGCTCTGTTCGTCTACCGCTATTTGCCAGTAACCTTTAGTCATGTCTACCTTCGTAAAGAACCTAGCGTCTGTCAGTTCTGTCAGTAGATCTTCAGAGTTTGCCATTGGCTCCAGATCTAGAAGAGTTATCTTATTTAGTTTCCTATAGTCGACACAGAGTCTTATCGTGTTGTCCTTTTTGAGTACTATGACCATTGGAGATGAGAAATCTGATTGGGATCGTCTTATGATGTTGTTTTTCTCTAAGTTGATGATCTCCTGATGTAAGTTTTCTTTGTAATGCAATGGAATGGTGTATGGTCTGCATTTTATGGGTGTATTTGACGTGAGTGTGATGTGATGTTGTACTAATTCTGTTTGTCCTGGGTTGTTGGAGAAGATGGTGTTGTACTGTTGTATGAGATGTTTGCAACTGTCTGTTTCTGCTTGAGTTAACTTTGGGTTGACTTTAATTTCCTTCAAGTAGTTTGTCGTGTCTAATGCAGGTGTTGGAATTTCGTCACTGGCCTCGTCATCTACATGGTCTATTATCACTGTACAGGCTGTTGTATCGTCTTGTTCGTTGTCTCTGTTGTAATATGGTCTTAGCATATTGACGTGGAATATTTTGTGTTTGTCTTTTATTTGAATCTCATAGTCTACAGGTGAAATATGTCTTGTCACTTTAAATGGTCCTTGCCAAGAATCAGTCAATAAGTGTCTGTCACTAGGTAGGAGAAGAAGAACGTCCTGTCCAGGTGTCAACGTTATTGTCCTGTTACCTTTGTCAGCATATTGTCTATAAGTAGCACCAGATAATTTTAGTGCATCCTTTGCAATTATACAAGATTTGATGATTCTTTCACGCAATGATGTAACGTATACGTATGATGATACGAGTTTAAGTACTGGAGTGGAGTCAGTTAACATTTGATGATAGATAGTTAATGGGCCACGTGGTTTTGCACCATAGATAAGTTCAAAAGGAGAGAAACCTGTACTAGAATGTGGCACCTCGCGATAAGCAAAGAGAATAGCAAGTAAATATGCGTCCCAGTTATTGGGATGCTCTTGTGTGACTTTAGCAAGCATGTGCTGTAAATCGCCGTTAAATGTTTCTATTATCCCACTCGAGTGAGGTTGGTACGGGGAATTGAAACATTGCTTCACTCCTAACATTTTGGTGAAAGCTTGAGTAGATGCGGCGATAAACTGAGTTCCCCTATCTGATTGGATAGTATCTGGAAATCCTATCCGAGAAAATATATGGAAGAAAACTTCCATTATATCATTAGCTGTTATGTTCTTTAGCGGAATCGCTTCAGGCCAGCGGCTACATTGATCAAAGATGGTTAATATATACTTATTCCCTCTAGTTGTTATCTGGTTAAGAGGGCCCACTATGTCGACAGATATTTTCTCAAAAGGTCGACTGGCTAAGTCAGTAACTTGTAACTTTGCCTGTGGGTGTTTACCTTTCTTTACAAGTTTTTGGCAGATGTCACAACTCCTGCAATATTTCTTAATGTCATTGCAAAATTTGGGCCAATGAAACTGTGTTAATAATCTTGATCTGGTCTTAGCGTATGCCATATGCCCTGCAAGAGGTATATCATGGGCAAGATGTAAGGCTTGCTTACGATACTCAGTTGGCAAAACAGTTTGCTCTATTGTGCTGTTACCTCTGGTATAATACCTGGTGAGGATACAATTTTTCAAAGCAAAATGCCATTTTGCATTTTTGGTTACCTTTTGCTTTTGGCCGATCAGATTAAAATATTTCGACAATGAAGGATCAGCCTTTTGAGCTGTTACAAAAGTCTCCTTCATGGTTTTAGGGGGTAGTGATACTGGGCTAAGCATTTGTATAGCCTCAGTTTGGTTAATTTCATCTTGCACTCTAGCAGTAGATCTGGTTACTGCGTTCACACATTCAATGATATCAGATGGTGATGAAACAGTGTTATCAATGATGTCATGAGATCTTAGTGCTACATTAGCTACCATACATTCATTAGGTGGTACAACGTTATCAATGATGACATTTGATGGTGATGTTGTTATGATATCATCAATGCAAAGAGATGTTATGTCATGAGGCATATCATTCACCTCTGGTAAATTTCCAATTATAATATCACACACCGGGTTTGTTAATGCAGCGCATTTTACTTTTCCAGTGAGGAAAGGTGTTTGAATATATGCCCATGCCAGTGGGTACTTTTCAATATTGCCAGAGAATGTTCTGCATGTTACGTGCCTGCCTGTATAGTCTGTAGGCATTATGAACGTTCTCTTTCGACCAATAAGTGAACTTCCCGTGTCCCGAAGGACTGTAGCAGACTTGCCATTCACATATCCGTGATGGATGTTTATTCTGCCTTTGGAATCTACTACCAAATTAGCTTCTTCATTGGCAATAGGAATGGAGTGGCCGCATGTTAAAATGCTATCTTCATAAAAGGTGTTACAAACAGTACATTTATTTGCGTTAAACATATCAAAAGCCTGTGCTGAGTTCACAGGATGCTTCTCTGATTGTTCTTCATCTGATGATGAACTATCAAATAAGGCGGCATTTGCTTTGTTGGTCATTTGCCTACCTTTACAATCATGGCGATAATGTCCATACGCCTTACAGAGGAAACATTTACGCAAATTTCTAAAGGATCTACGCTCCTTATCTTGTCTGTTTACAGTGTTTTGTAGATAAGTAAGATATGCGGGGTTCTTGTCACACATCTCGCCTTGGTGGTGTGAAATGTTACAATATCTACAGTGATTGTACTTCTCAGATGTAGGCTTATGAGGTTTTTGCCTACTATAGGGTTTGTCATAGTTAGCCGATGCTACAAAATTTATATCAGTAGCTTCACTGGCAAAACAATGTTTGTTGGCTGTGTAATAAGCCGAACCACGTCTCTCAATCTCATCTACACTTGTGCATTCATTCTCTTGCAAAAATTTTGAAAATGCTGATGGAATGGATGAAATGACTTTATCTCTGATGATCAGATCTTCTAACTTTTGATAGTTTTTATCAATTTTAGCTGCTGAAGTCCATTTGGTAAATATATCTCGGACTAAGCAGAGGTAGTCAGAGAACGTTTGAGTCGGTTTGGGGCTCAACTTGCTGAATTGTTCTCTGTAACCTGCCTCATCTAACATAAAATGTGCCATAATCTTTGATTTTAGATAATGGTAATCTTTTCTGAGGTCTTTGGGTATAGTCTCAATGACTTTAAGAGGCTCCCCTGATAAACTCCTCATATAAATAATATTCCATTCAGACAGTGGAACCTGGTAATGGTCCATTAAAGTCTCAAAATTTTGGGTAAAGGCTGCGATGCAGTCACCCGAGGTATAATTACGTACGATACCTTGGTATTTCTTGTACTGGTTTTCTTTCTCCAGTCTTTCAGATTTCTTAGACTCTTTGTTAATGGCAGTCTCAGTATCAAGTTGTTTGATTTTTAATTGCAATTCCAGCTCTTCCCGTTTACTTTGCGCTGCTATCTCCGCTTTCTTCAGTTCAATATCTAACTCTGCTTGTTTTGCTGCGGTTGCTGCCTCTGCTTGCTTTAAGGCTGCCTCTGCCTCTACTTGCTTTGCAGCTCTTTCAATCTCTGCCTGCTTTAATGCTCTTTCAGCTGCTCTTTCTTCGCGTTCATTAGCTTTTTCCTGTACTGGGAGGTGTTCAGAGTATTTATTTTCACTCCACTTCGTTAATTCATCGCCTGTTAACTTTAACTTTAACCCCCATATCGATGAAATCATTTAATGAAGACATGATGGAAAATACAAATGAAATACCAGCCACACAATTTGTTACAAGTTGTTAGTAAAGTGAACAATTTACAATTGTGTTCTATTGACAATATGTGCCTAAATTTGCATCCGAAAGTATATGAAAAGAAAAATATACTCAAGTGTACTGGATGCGGTGAAGAACGGTTGGAAATCGGGCTAGGAACTGTAGGGTCGCTATCTCAAACACAAATGACCTCTACGGGAAAGGGTTACACATGTGAGACAGTACAAGTACAACGTGATTTGACTTGAGACTCAACGACACAACGTTCAATGGGTTTATTTACAGATCATATACAATACGATGATCATTACAATATATGAGTTATACTTCAATACACTTACGGACACAATACAGCTCACAGTCTATCTCTCAAGATGTACTAGCACTCGACTATCAGGCACAGAAACCACACAACGCCATTCTCTCATCATACGTCCAGTCAAGTCCACGTCCCAGAGCTGTCTCTCTATATCTCGCAACGTGCCTCCCCACCTGAAGTGGCTTCACGAGGCCTGCGTGCGTCTTGCGTTGTCCTTGCCTGACCGCTGGCCGTCTCGTCAGCCAGCAACCTCGCAGGCAGGTAACTAATACTCGCCTGGCGGGCGTAACGAAGTTACGGCATCCCGGCTGGGGACTAAGTCGCCTGGCGGGCGTAACGATGTTACTGCATCTCTGCAATACTTTAGACTCTGACACATGTCTTTTTCCCTTCCTCTATTTATTTTGCCCTGTGGATTCCAAAGAACTTTATTGTTATACACTGTTTCTTTCTTTCTTTTTCGTTCGCTCGCTTTATACTCAAGAGTAGTCCTTACGCACTATTTATAGTAGTAGTGGAAATAATTGTGCGTGTGAGTTAGCTTTCCTTTTTACCGGTGTCCTTCGCCTTCAGGCGAACCCACTCCGACTTCTGAGGTATTGTTATACACACCTCTTGTTTTCTCAATGTATGTCTTTTCTAGCATCAGCATCTTTTCTTCCCTTCTTCATTCACTGGTATTTGCTTATTCTCTCAGTGAGCTCCACATTGATGCTTCTATCACACCATGTTAATGCTCTTTTCTGCAGGCACTAATTCATGTAAGTTTACTGCTTAATAATAACTTGTTTAGTCTTCCATTTTTCTCATCCATACTGTACTATTAATTGAACATTGGAGTTAAATAATCTAAGTTTGGTGCTGAAATTAATTTGTCTAATATTAAAATCTTTCCTTTCCAACCTGTCTATCAACATTGCTAGCTATATTAGTATAATGTCACTTCTTGAAGTGAGGTACCACCAATGGAGACTGGGTTGTTATGTGCTTGCTTTAATCATATCTTACCGGTCTCTCTGGCCTAGGTGTTTTCGTCTTTCTCCGTAATCCCTATATTATCGTGAGTAACATAATCTGAGCGAAAATTGGTAGCGGTTCTCGCCGCGTTGGTAACATAGGGGTATGTGAGCCGGTCGCTCAGAAAGCAATGACAAACTACTGAGTGTAATCTTGCCTAGTACATCAACAGCAGTTGAAATATGCTGATATCGACTGCAACGTCCTGTGAGGGATATGCAAAACAAAAAACAAAAAAATATCTGGATTTTCCTCTAAGAGGAAGCTAACTGCTGTTACCTCCCATCAAGTGTATTTAGTTTTTCCTGTACCTGCTATTGTGTGTGATGGGAGAGCATTGTCTTTGGTGAAGTTTAAATCATCAAGTCACTTTGTCAGTTCACTGAATTAAATCTCTGGTAGTAGTATTAACTGTCTTCATAACCCAGTCTCTAGCCAGTCCTATTAATAATAATGGTGATAAAAGACTGTTGCACTGTTTATATTTCAAAGGTATGTTAGTTTTCCTTAGTGAATCACTCTTACTATTAATGTCTGCATATGCTGCCCTTATTAAGTTAATGACTTTCTCTGAGATCCCAAAGTGCCACATCAATATCCAAATGGATTCCCTATTAATGCTGTCAAAGGCTTGGTCATAATCCCCACATTCAACATAAAGTGGTGAAATCAGATAAATGCATTGCTCTATTATCATTATTATTCGTAATGTAACTTGGCGATCTGGTCAGTGCAGAATCTACTTGGTCAGAAGCCCAGCAATTCATCCCCTTAGTTGTTTGTCAATGGTATCTGTTAATCTCTTCAGTTGTTCTGTTTAATATTTTCCCAGCAGCTGATAACATTAATCCTCTAGAACAGTGGTTTTCAACCTTTTTTTGGCCCATGCACCCCTTCACCGTGTGTTCAGAATGCCACCCCCACCCTTTAGTGTTTCATCCCTATAAATTCCCCCCGTCCCTATATAGTATACGTAAAAAATGGAAGCTAAATTCAATAACACATACTAGAATAAGTCTAGATGTCTACATACAACGTGGTTTGCGGGTCTACTTAAGTTATAAAACGACTGTTAAAAGGGCGAGAAGTACAGAACAGTTAAAGGTATGGAAGGTATGATATGGAATCTCTAAACTTCCCCCCTTGCGGGGAAATCCCCACCGGTTGGGAACAACTGTTCTAGAGGATTTAGTTAACGAAGGAAGCAATAACCGTTAAATGGGCACGATTTACACAAGTCCACCATCAAAACTGATAAGAAATAAGAAAATTAAAGGCTTCCTTTACAGTGGAAATATGGTGCTAAACGCTTATTTTTACACACCAATGGGAACTCTGTATGTGATGTGGTCACGCGGGCCTCCCCCACTTTCCAAGATATTTTCTGGTGTCTATTTTAGGCAGGCTTGGCCTGGGAGAGCCGTTCCATTTTCGGTATTCAAACTCTCAACGATACTGATCGAACCCATGAACCCCGGGCTGGTAGATTAGCGTCTAGCCACTACGCTACCGCCTCTGTCAACAATGATAATGACCACTGTATATTCCAGCCATTGTCCAATAGGGTTAAAGAGGATACACTTCTTTTAAGTGACACAGGCATTAACAGCCGTGCCAAGAGCAGCTACTTAACTCTTCTTTATGACAGGTATCAGATTAGTATTTGGTATATAATATCATAAATCGTGGGATAGAAATCACAGGGGTTGACATCCCAGCAACGACCAAAACGCACACTGGACTAAGAAATATTTTTCATTCAAGCTAGATTAGTTGTGGGATATGGATTTTTGTTTCCAGTTTAGGGATTACCCGATGTGAGAGAATTTGGGGAGTTATCGTTTTTTCCAGCCCAGCTGTTAATGTTGCTATCATTTAATGGTGAAAATGGGATTCCGTTAACTACCTATTCTATTTATGGAACCCGTTAACAACATAGTTATGTATTAGGTACCTCAGAATGCTGAAATTTGATAACTGCGATGGAAAGCTGTATTTGTGTATGAGTATGAAACGTGGACAATGCGCAGACAAGCTGAAAATACATCTGATGGCTGTTGAAATATGGTTTGTGAGGAAAATACAAAGAATACCATGGGCAGACAGAAAAAAACAATGAGCAAGTCCTACAAGAAGTGAAACGGAAACCGTAAACGGATTAAAGAAATTAGGCGTTATCAGTAAACATTTTTTGGGCACGTTATGAAAAGAGATAAACTAGAGAACTTGGTGACATCTGGCAAGACAGAGGTGAAAAGAACATGGGAAAGGCAGAGAAGTAAATATCTGGATGGCTTGACCACATGGCATGGTCGAGACAAGAACACAGAGCTTAGCCACGACTCGAATCTTGTAAGATGGCGAAACATGACCGCCCAAGCTTCCCGGCATGGCACAAGATGAAGATTATGATGACGAATAATTACTTTAGGAGACGTGGTGGCACCTACCCAACAATACACACGGCTGGGCTCAGTATTGCCGTGCATGTCTAGTACAACTAATAAACCAAACAATATGTTATTAAACATATCTGTGATGGTGAGTCCTCAGTATAAAAATAGTTATGGTAAGATACAGATAGAACAAGTTTCTTGTTTATATGTTTCTTTAAAGCATGAGACCATGAAATAATATAATCTGTGGGATTGAATGAAAGAAATGGGTTTCCTAATGTTTTAATACATATAATAATAACGCTGTACTGGGAGTAACAGGCAGTAGGAAGAATGTATGATGATTCAATGGAATCGAGTTTTTAAATAACAAGTAGTCAGACGCAGTTGTATTTTGTCCCCTAATCTGTTTACAATCTGTCGAAAACTGTCATTTCAGCATATTGTACTTTAAGGTGAGTGACAAAGGGATCTTGAGCCTGAGAAATTAAGTCCTCTTGGCTAATGCAGTCGATGCGAACTGTGCAGGTTAATATTTTCTGTTTTCCGCCGACAAAAAAAATATAGCCATCGCCTTACCAAGGATTCGAAATCAGGGCCCCTGAATGGGAGTCCGGCGTTTTAAACACCCCAGGTGCTCCTGTGCTTGTGAACTGAAACATTATATGTAAGAGAAAGTATTAACAAGAGGCAATGTTACGTCGTTGTACTCTGGAAGTCATACATTCTGGAATACTTGACAACCAATCAGAGATTACTGACACGTATTACAGGACTCGTGTTATTCTGTATGGAAGCAATGATAATTAGCAGTGGAAAGGAAATGTCATCAATGAACATCACAGTAAACGGGGAGATACTAGTGGAAGTAACAAGTTTATCCTATCTAGGACATGTAATAACAAATGATGGTAGAAGCGAAATAGAAATAAAAAATAGAAAAGGAATGGCCAAAAAAATGCTTTCAACGTCATGAAATCAATATTAACAACTAGAGAGATTAAAAGCGCATTAAAATGAGAATTGTCAAATGTTACATATATTCAACACTATTGTATCACGCGAGAGCCTGGAAATTGAACAAGCAATTAGAAAATTGAATAGATACCCTGAAGATGTGGCTATACTGAAGAATTTGTCGTATTTCATGGAAACAGAAACATAGGTTCTAGAAAAACTGGGAATAAAAAGTGAGTTGAAAGAAATAATAAAAGAGGCAAGTGACATATTTCGACCACGTTAAAAGACATAACACTCTTACAGTAACCTTACTGGAGGGCAAGGTTGAGGGCAAGCGAGCAAGAGGTAGACAACGATTAAAGTGGGAAGATAACATCAAGAGATGGACGAACATCAATCTGACAGAATGTACTGTCAGGGCGAGAGACAGAAAGTGTTGCAGATCCATTGAGGCCAATCTTCATTGCGAAGACGGCACCTGATTGATTGACTGATTTTCTGAATGGCAATGCATCGTGGAAAGCGAATGAATAAATTAGCAAGAGCTTGAAAGCAACTTAAATGCGGCGCCTGGTATAAATGTTGCGAATACTTTATATTGACAGAGTAACTAACAACAATTGCACGGAAGAGGTCAAGGAATGTAGGACATAATACAAATTATAAGGAAGAAAGAAACCGCTGTCCTTGGTCATGTAATGAAAAGTGAGGCATTGGAAAACATTGATTCTACTAGAAAGATCAACGGTAAAAGATCGAAAGCAATGATCCTCAATGAGCTGAGACTGTGACATAAAAGAATATCATCGATAGAGTTGATCCAGCACACTACAGATCGATCATCCTTGGTGACTGTTTGATCACCTACGCCAGTTGGCTGGTCATACGATGGTGGTAATATATGCTTATATTTCGTCTTTATTGTGTACACATTATTTAATGAGAGTGAAAACATCCTTTTGGAATGGATGCCTCAGACAGAAAGCATGCAATGTAACTGGAAACCTACTTATGTGCAGCCTCCATGGTGGACCTCCGAGGTAGAACTGGCATGGAAATAAAAGAGAGCGGCAGTTAAACAGTTACAGAAATGTGCGGCGGACACCCCAAATCTCACAAGAGGAAATGGAGAAAGCCTCGAAATACAAGAAAGATCAAGTGGAGGGCATTCAAGTGCTGTGCAGCAGAGGTCAAATGAGCGAAATTGAAACACTTTATGAATGAGATTGGCGGAGATAAAACACTAGGAACGTTCTGGAAATTGCACAGACAGATGCACAGGAAAGATAGTCCTGCCACAGCGGGTACAATGTACAGAGATAGCGGTTCGCCTTTGTCAACGGACAAAGAGAAATTGTAAGCTTTTCTGCTAAGATTTATAGCACAGACCGATCAGATCGATGGGGACATAAGACACTCAGTTAGAGAAGATCTATCAGGTACCATTGAAGACTGAGTCTTCCCCGTGGCGAAAGGGTTACCGGTGCAGTTCGTAATCTGGCATACCGCGTTGGAAACACAGCTGTAGGTTATTTAGCAGCAGACCGCCTTACTTTGGTTTCTTATGAAATGTTATGGGCGCCGGCCGTTCAGAAAGAAATGGCAAACTACTGAATATAAACTAGCCCAGGAATCATGAACAGTGGGGTTAGGTAAGCCCACATGAGGGATATGAGTGATGGAGAACTAATGAAGATGGCTATTTGCTTTAACCTGAGCATCCGGACGTCATCAGTACCCTATGCTTGGGTGCACAGCTATTTAACACCACTTCCTAAACCAGGCAAAGATCATTCAAAGCTAAATGGGTCTAGGATTATCACCCTACAGAATAATTTTGGCAAGGTGATGCAGAAGATCATTGCTGTTAAGTTCCAGTAATATGTAGAAGGGAAATGCTCCTCTGGAAACGTTTAGGAAGTTACCTGCCAGGGACAGATACTTGGTCCAATGCAGCCACTTTTGCCTATGTTGTTTATGAAGGGTTCCAAAACAGAAAGTGGACGGTAGTAGAAGCACTCGGTCTCGAGGACGCGTACAACAGAGTCAGATGTGATATTTCGATTATGCTCTTATGAAGAAAAGAGTCTGTCCTTGGTTGGTGGACTGAACAGCAGCTGTTTTGTATTCCCGTAGAGTCGCTCTCCGGCTGGATACACGAACCTCTGAGCCATGTATCAGTCTGCGGACTACCACACAGGTCAACAATTTCACTTTTGCTTTTCAATGTGTATACGAGCAAGATCGCACGCATTGAATCACCAGGGGATGGAAGGATACTAACATTTACAGATGATGTTCTCGCATACATGCAGGAGAGGGACAGAAATCAAACAGCTTAGAAGCTGCAGGCGACATTGGACAACAAAGTGAAAGATTGGTGCACGGTGATGAATGCTGTCATTAACTAGAAAAGGCATCTAGTCTTGGGGTGCTCTCTTTACAATAGGATTGTTACAACTGCTCCCCTACCAAGCCTCACAATAAATGGTAGAAATGTGAATAGATAAAGCAGACTTAAGTACCTTGAAATCACTTTTGAAAGAAGCCTGTCCTTTAGGGATCATGTTGAAGTGGTGGTTATAAAACGGCAGAAGGAGTTCAGTGCACTTAAGAGTATAGCAGGAAGGGACATGGAGCAGAACATGCTTTTCACACTTTTTCAGCAATTGATCACATCAGTGGGATGAGTGTGTACTGGGAACGCTCACTGTTTCAAAGAGTCAGTTAGTGAAACTAGAGCGCATACAGAATGAAGCTACTACCCTGATTCTGGGGTGTATATGGGACATCCCTGGCGATGCCGACCATTGCAGACAGACTGAATGTGTTGCAGGTTCGGTCATACCTCAAGATAGCTGCAGACAAAGTACACCTCCTGCATGATTTCCTGGATGCGGTCAAGGATCGCAGCCTACTAAGAGAAAAGATTATGGATGGGTGAGGTAGAAGATACCATTCAGTTAAGTGTCCACACTTGAGAGGCAGGGAATAGACATTCAGACTCGTGTGGTGTTCTAATGACATTGGGCCGTGAGTGTTGAGTGTGGTCAGGATGAGCTTCGGAAGTAGAGATACAGAAATTGATTCATGATCGGTTGATTCTATGCAAATGGCTCTGAGTTAAGAGGAAGAATGGTGCCTAGGGATTCATAGCAAAAGAAAATGGCCCATGTTTAGTAAAAGAGCGCTTGGCATTTAACACAACCTCAAGTCTGAGAATGGAGGTGAAGGCGGACTGACTGACTGATTGACTGACTGACTGACTGACTGACTGACTGACTAATTCACTCACTGACTAACTCACTCACTCACTCACTCACTCACTCATTCACTAAAACATTCACTTTCTCACTCACTCACTCACTCACTCACTCACTCACTCACCCACCCACCCACTCACTCACTCACTCACTCACTCACTCACTCTTTAAATACATATGAATTCATTAAGGCAATACATATGCATTCATTAAGGCAATACATATATTCTCTCTCAATACATACATTATTTCTTTATTTTAATGCATATATACCTTTTTCCACACACTCTCTTCTTATGCATACATTCTGTCGTTTTCTCAATGCAATATACTCTCTCTCTCTCTCTCTCTCTCTCTCTCTCTCTCTCTCTCTCTCTCTCTCTCTCTCTCTCTCTCTCTCTCTCTCTTTCTCTTTCCCCTTCTCCTGTAGTTGTCTATGATTTTTGGCTGACAATGTCCGTTGTAATCCACCTTCTGCTGGAGTATTTACTCAACAGCCACAATCTTATTTACCAAACAAATACAATTCTTGCTACAAATTTCACAAATATCCACAAGATGAAATCTTTCGTTTGCATTAAAGCATAATCTCAACTTCAGATGTTAACTTTGTGCACTCAACAATCATTCTTCTTCCTGTATCCTTGTTCCCATAATTTTGTCAAGTTATCTTTTCTGATTTCTCATGTATGTTTTCATAACAGACGAGAAAATCAGAAACATATATTCTTTTTTGCTGTGCATATTCTCCGCATCAGAAGTCGACACTTTGAGCATGTTTTGCGAAAGGGGAAAGCTGAAGTTTGTGGTTACAACATAAACATTGGAGAGGAAGCGAGGCAGGGGAAGACAAAGATCGAAGATGCTTGACAGTCTGAGATAGTATGGAGGAACATCAGTATTGTAAATTATTGGCAGCACACGAGACAGAGGGTTATGATCAAACGTGATCACCAGAGCCAGACGGTATGGACTATAAGAAGAAGAAGGTATTAATCAATGACACTTTTATCTAAAACAGCGTCATCACATCTTTGCGAAGGCAGTCATGAACCTCAGTATTGCAAGCTCATTTTTGAGAGTACATTTCTGGTCATTTTTGTATGGTTAGATATGAATTGTGTTCCTATTCCATTGTTGTGAGTTCTGATGTATTATAGACCGGACTAATTATAACAACTTTACATTGGGTACCATGTTGGTCATGCTTCCAAGTACACTTGTTTCCATCAGGGAGGGGCAGTCGTCATATGACTGTGACAGATTCGAAATCCGGATTGGTAACTACAGTTTTTGATTGTTATGTTGTCGAGTATGTCCCCAAATCACTAATTATTTATTCTTCTTCTATGAGCACAAAACAATACTTGTGAATTTGTAATAGTCCATTTGAAACTCAATAGAAAGATTGAGATCAAGCGAGCAAGAGGTAGACAAAGTTACAAGTGGGAAGATAACATCAAGAGATGGGCGAACATCTGACTGACAGAATGTACAGTCAGGGCGAGAAACAGACGGTGTTGTAGATCCATTGCAGCCAAAATTCATTGCTGAGACGGCACCTGATTGATGATTGGAATCCCCACGTCCATGTGGTCAAGTCCCTTCGTCTGGCGCACTGCAGAAATGTTCCCTTGAATGTTTTTTTTTCCCTCCTGAGATCCCAACTGTTGATTGCCGTAGCCACGGGATTCGTGTTTTGCACGATGCTCTCGGCATGTGGATTGTTGTTCTACGAAGAGAGACCGATCCAGGCTGGGTAAAACCTACTTCGACCCACTCATCTTTAACCTTTGATAACCATATGGATCTTATTGGTTTAGAGCGACATGTCGCTTGTACTGACTGCATGCCATTACTCAAATTTATTCAGCATGTGCCTTGCCGATATGCGTGGGCCGTCGTGTTGCCCTTCTGTAAAAATGGCGACGGCTTGGCGGTGTTTCCTACACCCCTCCTTCCCACACACACACACACACACACACACACACACACACACACACACTCGCGCACACGCACACACACACACACACAGAGGGACGTTGTTTTGTGTTTTTTCTGGGGAGAATGTGCTGCTTTTCATAACCGTTTTCGGAATGTTTTTCACAAGAAACTACGGAGTTGGTGGATGACATTTTGAGGGCAGTCCACAGATAGTTGTTGGTTATGGTCACAAGGTTCGCGACCGTAGGCAGAGGGTCTCTTTAACGAGACAATGGCTACGGTCTCCGGCCAGTATGGTCACTGCCAGGAATGAAAGCAACGGAAAACTATCTTCTTTCATTATCCTAGTTTATCATGATTCGTCAAATTACTAACATTACTATACATGCACAAACTGGAAGGGGCGATGCAGTGGCATTTGCGGGTGGACATTCTCAGCAATCTAAACAGGTACTACTGTAAAGGAAACAAGTGGTGCTTCGGGTCTGACTACAAACATTCTTCCATTGGAAGGTAGGTATGTGGGTAGGTGTATAGTTAGGTTTATAGGATGGTATGTAGGTGTATACGTAGAAGTATAGGTAGACAGGTATGTAGGTAGGAATATTTTTTATTTGCATATCCTTTACAGGACATCGCTGTCACCACCAGCATCGTTCAGCTGTATGTTGATTTCTTGGCAAGATTACACTCAGTAGTTTGCCATTGTTTTCTGAGCGGCCGGCTCACATACCCCGTAAGTTACCGATGCGATCCGAACCACTGCTGATTCTCACCGTCATCACGTTAACCACGAGAGTATACGAGATTTCGGAGAAAAGTCGTAACCTCTAAGCCAGGAAGCCGGCGGTAGGAGTATAGGTAGGCTAATAGTAGGTAGGTGTATAGGTAGGGATATAGTTAGGTGTATATATAGGTAGGTGTTAGGTAGGTGCATATATAGGTAGGTAACTATGCATGTAGCTAATTACGTAAATGTGTAGGTAGGTACGTGCAATGATATGTGTATAGGTAGTAAGGCAGGTAAGTAGATAGTTAGGTATATAGTTGAGTGTATAATTAATTAGGTAGCTAGATATGTAGGTAGGCAGATGAGTAGGTAGAAATGCATCTCAGGTCACCCTAGCCTAAGATGGGTATCGTTAACATATTGACCTTATCATGAACTATCTAAACAATTTATGTCACAGGATGTAATACGCCTTGCTGTTACGAAAACCACTGAAGTTAACAATCAGATGATACAAATAACAGAGACAGTCTGATTCACAGCTGCAAGTTGTTTGTTACTGGCGGCGGTGAGATCAAACGGTACAGCCGTCCTTGAGAATTCCCTGGGAGACGGAAAATATGACGAGGTTATTTTGCCGACTCGCAGGATAAAAGAGAGACGGGTGCTGTAGTTGAGATAAGGGAGACAATAATTCTTGTGATGTTAGGGAAATGGATAGTCTGCCCTTGGGACCATCTGGTGTTGACATCAATGGACGTCACTAGAACAATCCAAGACTGTTTGAAAAACCTAACTTGTTGCAGCGATTGTAAACGAGAGAGTTGGCCTAAGCGGACGGTGTTTCGCTAGCTCTGTATGAATTTGGAAAACATCTACCGTGTTCGGGATTAATTAAATTTAATATACACGTGCCTGTCATGGCAAAATGTAGATGTGATTCAGGAGTAAAGCAGTGTTACATAAGGTACTCCATAGATTGTATTTAAGTATAATTAATGTAGGATAGACTGGTTATAGTTAGAGTTTAGGACTTTAACGTAGTGTGTTGCGTTGTGGTTAGGTAGTAAAAGAGTGTCGGCGACTGTAGGCAGCTGCATTGTAGGAACTAGCTAGGGTGATATGGTAATTGGCTCTGCTAGTTGAGAATAGGGTAGTGAGGTGATAATTAGCTCTGCTAGTGAGAATAGTGTAGTGGGGTGATATTTGGAGAGATTGAGGATGGGTTGGGAGATAGGGGAAATGTCCAATGGTAGGATCTTCCAGTGGGGTGCCTACTGGGGTTCTGCACTCTGTCTATTGGTCTTTCCTTGTCTTATCCTAATTCAGACCGAGGTGATGAGCTCCTCTGCTCCATGACAGAGTTTAGTTTGCTGATGAATATCTGAGCGAGGCCGTAGGCCTACACTCAGCTAGTAGGGTCAGTGACTAGTGCTCTCACCAGGTGTGTTATCTCTATAACAGGTTCCCCGCAAGTTACGAGGAAGCTCTACACTGTTTTTGATGAAGTTCTACTCCGGTTAGGAAGAACACAAGATGAATAGTAAATGTTTTAATAAGATGAATAACTTCAGAGAAGAAAGTTTATACAATAGTGTTTATGCTGGGCCCATAATCAGGAGGGTCCACCAGAACATGGCTCAGTTGAGCAAAACCATATAAACGATTCCTGTGTGATAGGGTTCACCTAGGATGGGTGATGTTCGTTTTTACACCACATATCAAATGAACACTAGGGATTAAAAAGGAACACTAAACGTAGCATTCACATGGAGTTGTAGATTCCAGTGGAATATTACAAGGGACATTGTGTTTGTAACAATCTAGACAATAGATAGGATCAAGTGTGTTACCAATAACAGTGTTACCTATTTTCACAGTATAGGGATTGGTACATTTAAGAACTATAGGGACTTATAGTATGCAGTGTGTAACCGATCCATGATCAGTGTTAAACTATAGACTGTATCTATTTCGGATGATCATGTATATGGATTACCAAGTAGCTACCGGAGAAAGTCAGCGTCTGGCAGGAGAGACACATCGCTCGGTGAGGTCTTTATGTGCTGAGCTAACGTGCTGTGGTGTAACCTTGCTAGGATGATCTGACTTGGCTCCTAATCTGCTGGTCTGATTCTACACACATTATAGTATACGACACACATTCTTCGCATACACTTCTCACATACATTACACTTTTCTTTTAATAAATTAATTGTTATTAATTTTTGGAAGCTAGAGTTGTTGAGTATGTTGTGTTGGGGAAGAATGAGAGGGGGCATGATCCAGTAGTGATAGAGAGAGAGAGAGAGAGAGAGAGAGAGAGAGAGAGAGAGAGAGAGAGAGAGAGAGAGAGAGAGAGAGAGAGAGAGAGAGAGAGAAAGAGGTGTCCATAAACTGAGGGAGCGTGGTGGACGGAATCTAGTGGATTCTCCAGGATAATGTTAAGGGGATAAAATATAATTTGGGTGTTGATTCCCCTCACTCCAGGGACATTACTAAAGATAATCCACGACACTTACTACTTTGTCAATCGATCCATATACCAATACACCCCGTCACTTAAGATCCACCCAACCAGCCATCCTTCCACCCATACGTCCCTGTACAATCTCATTGAACAAAAACAACGAATCCACCAGCCATCCATCTATCCATCCATCCATCGATTAATCCATCCATCCATCCATATATATATTAATGTATCAGTGCGAGCATCTGTGTATCAGTGTGTGTATCTGTGTTTCCATGTATCAGTGTGTGTATCTGTGTAACCATTTATCAATGTGTGTATCTGTGTATCCACGTATCAATTCGTTTATTTCTGTATTAATGAATATGTGAAAGTACGAGTATCCACGTAATTATTGTATGTATGTATTTGCCTATCTATTCGTATCCATGTATCTGATTACTATGTATTTATCTTTTGTTACAAGTTGGATCGCATTGAACTCAATCATCGTCCATCACATGCTACTACTTCTAGTCCACCTGGACTGATTGTAGCATGTGGATTAGCTTTCCTTATTACTAGTGTCCCTCGCCTTCACGCGAACCAACTCCGACTTCTGCGTTACTTGTAACGTATGTCTCCATGTCAAGGAAGAGAAGTCAACATTTTAGTCAAATAGACCAGTGTAGGGGTTGAACCTGCTACCTCAGCATCAGCACACCGGATGTTTAAGAGCGTGCGCTCTTACCCATTCGGCCATGCTGGCCTCATATGTATCTATAAATTGACATGCATGCATGAATACAGGTCTCATGTATGGATGTATGTAATTTACGTGTGTATGCATCCCCATACATAAACAAGCGCCCTGGTGTATAATAACGACAATTCAGCCGTGTCGCCTGTAAACAGTTAACATTTCAACAATGAAAGAAAAACAAATATACATAAGAAAGCGCGGCCAAATCTGGCACGGTGCTATTTCTGTTCTACATCTTGCAGTGCTAAACGACAATATGCACAGACTAGATGTTGGCATACATAAAACTTCATAACGGCCCCAATGTTCCCCACGGGGGTTGATGATAATTAGAGGTTGGGAGTCTAAAGGCAAATGAATTACGCCAGAATGATTTAATTGGGAACTGAGATTGGACAAAAATTGTGCAATTTATTTTTTTTTTTTTAAATACACCTTGGATGGGCATGCGATATAGGCTGATAAATATGGCTGTCTGACAAGAAAGACAAAAATAGGTGTATCATTTTAATGAAGACTCGATTTGCAGACTTGCTGGTGATAAGATTAGCAGGAGTTTCACATGGAGCTGTCAATCTGATGGAGGAAGTTGAGGAAACTTGATGCTAGATTGTTATGAATGATCAATGGGAGAGCCTTGATACCGTTTAGTAAACACTGAAATAGTAATTAAAATGACAAGACATTTGGTCACATTTAAATCATACAGCAATTTAAAAACATAAGAGAATTCACAGAAAGGGGAAGATTTAAAGATACAGGAGATACCCAGTGTTAAAGACTTACATAAATAAATTGTTGAGGAATCTGTAAGACCAATAAGACAGCGAAATTAAACAAATATTACAAATATTGATTATCGCTCATACAAGTAGAAGAAAGACATAGAGATTAGAGGACACATTAAGAGAACAATAGAACATTTAAAGCTTATATTACCAACCCGGGATTCGAACCTGTCAACATCAAGTGTCGGCATCAATTCGTTCAGGAAGAATGTGTACTTTCTAACAGGGTGTGTCGAGCTCCCTCAGGGTCAAACAAGGCGAATCTCAGCACGGTACACAAAACGATTGCGGCAGGCAAGATGATATAAATTTGTCTATACTATAGTGTCGCATGTTATGAATGTTATGATTATCCTTTCGTGGGTTGGCGTTCTAATTCTGAAATTTAGTCTGGGCTCCGAAAGAGTGTTAACGTTTGCTAAGTGCAAACCTAGTGTGTTTTGCCTTGGGACCATTCTGGATAGCAAGGAAAAGTAACACTGTAACCTACCATACATGCCGTAAGAGGCCAACAATGAGGGTAGGTTTGGTAGTGATTTCCCCGTTCCGAGAAAAACAAAAGTAATTGCGAAAAACAACCAGCCTTGAGCAAGGCGAAAAAGCAACAAGAAAAAAAATCACCATCTACCTTCATCAGTCTCTTCTTCTTACACATTCAGACAGCATTATGAATAAATCTAAAGACAGCAACAGTCAACTTGAGCTTGTTGACATCTCCATGTGGATTTTCATCAAATGGTGTGGCTCTAGACTAAAACAAATTTCCCTTGTTCTGCAACTCTTGGACACCCCTATAACAATAGTTTTACCGGAATACGATCAGCGTTGCCAGTAGTGGGTTGTGCTCAATATTTAAAATAGTTTAACTGTCATTGTACCAGTTCATAGTTACATTCATTCGTATCTCTTATCCGTAATTTGTTAAACATGTAATAGTTTAGCCTGGTACCAGAAGGTTGGCAGTCCTGTTTTCTTCACAAGTGACTACATCATTGTGTAATGATGAACGCCACGAATTTCGGTCTTTGGCAGCAGTCTCCCATGTGTCGTGATGAATTCCAAAAGCTTTTAGTGAGATCTTTAGTGTCTTCAAAGCGTTTCTTCTGGCCGCCTTGGAAGCGTTTACCACAGAGCAGCTCACTGAAACAATGTCGTTTAGGAATCCTGTGATTTGGCATGCGAGTCAAGCGACCAACCCTAGAAATCTGATTAGTAGCGTTTGGATACTAGGCACGCTCTTTTTAAGACTTCAGTGTCTGGTATCTTGTCTTGCCATTTAATCTTCATTAGCTTCATAAGGCAGGCTGTGTGGAAGTGGTTTAATTTCCTGGCGTGCCGCTGGTAAACGGTCCAGGTTTCACAAGCATATAGCAGTGTGGATAATGTGGAGGTACCGGAGAGAAAAAGACGTGGATAAGAATCCATATCTGCCAGCATATTTGCTCATGGGTAGGGAACGCAGTGCAGCAACACCGGGCACCTGGTCCGAAACTAATGCCAGCAATTTAGAAGCAGACCGCCTGGTGTTGATTTTCACCACGGTGTGAGTGTCAGTCATTCAAAAAGCAACTACACACTACCAAACGTAAAACTGACCTAGAAACGCACAAAAAGCGAAAACACATTTGGGGTTGATTCAGACGTCCTGTAAAGAACACGCAGCTAACTTTGAATCATCCCTGTCTAAGCAGGTACTGCTTCGAGGAACATCTGGTTGTCATAGAAATAGTTTAAGAGGAAAGCTTCAAGAGACAAGAGGCTACAAATGGGACCTGGAGTAGACAGCAAGTCCTGAACGGCAAAGCTATACATAATCTCTTAGCAACAAGTAGTTAAACCGTCTGACTCGGGCTCCGAAGGTTGTCGGTTCGATTCCGGGCAGCATCCTTCTGTTCAAGAGTTAATTCTTTCAGAGACTCCTGGGGATCGTCACTGGAGCTACAGAGTTCGTGCTTTGTGCGACGCTTTCGGCAAGCCGCCCTGCGGAAAGCGACTGAGCCATATGGGATAAAACCCGGTGCGATGAAGTCGATTTTTAAGCGACTTTTTAAAGTGCTCTAATGGTGTATTTTTGGCTGTTTGTGATTTCTTGGCAAGTTTACTTGCAGTAGTTTGCCATTGTTTTCTGAACGACCGGCACTGATGCCATTGTATGAAATTCATTGCAACGCGGTTTACTTCCATATCACCAGCAGCTGTGTTTCGAACTCAGAATGTGGGATTGCCTATTGCATTCATAACTCTCTCTCTCTCTCTCTCTCTCTCTCTCTCTCTCTCTCTCTCTCTCTCTCTCTCTCTCTCTCTCTCTCTCTCTCGCCGCAGCGCCGGTGTATGCCAATTTAGCCTCATTAAGTATATCATGTCCCTTTCACTGTCTTGTTTGTCTGATGTTATTTCTATCGTGTTTTCTCCTGCGATCAACGTATGCTATGAGTCTATTCCACCATGGGTCACAAACAGGATTGTTTGCTTGAGGTCTTTACCAATCCCCCCGAGTTTTCCTCGTAGGGTCGCTTCAGTCTGTCATATTTCCCTCCACCAATAATGTCTGTCAATATTTTATTCCCGGTATGCCAGTGGACATGTTAATTTGTCTATGACCTCGTTAACGCTGTCCACCTAATTCTGAGACAAGTCCTGAACAAAACCTAACACCCTTTATTACCACATCCAGACAATGTTTCGTCTGAATTATTGATTGGCCTAACAACATGTAGCTCCTTCTGGTGAGGCCGTGGAGTGAGTGGGAGCAAAGAGATAAAATAGGATTAACTGAGGACTTGGGACGAAGGGGATATGTAAGAGTTATGATTTAAGCTGCCCTGGCTCCAGCAAAAGTTGTAATCAAGCGCTGGTGGAGCTCATTGTCTAATAGACAATTATTGCAAGCATGTTAACAGTCTCAACACTTTCTCGTCATACGCTGATTGAAGTAGCATGGGAATACGAAGAAGCCGAAGAATATGATGATGATGATGATGATGATGATGATGATGATGATGATGATGATGATGATGACGATAATGAAGAAGAAGGTGAGGATGATGAAGAAGAAGAAGAAGAAGAAGAAGAAGAAGAAGAAGAAGAAGAAGAAGAAGAAGAAGAAGAAGAAGAAGAAGAAGAAGAAGAAGAAGAAGAAGAAGAAGAAGAAGAAGAAGAAGAAGAAGAGGAAGAAGAAGAAGAAGAAGACGAAGAAACTGATGATGAAGGTGATGATGATGATATTTTGATTATGAAGAAAATAAAGAAGAAGGTGATGATGATGATGATGATGATGATGATGATGATGATGAAGAAGAAGAAGAAGAAGAAGAAGAAGAAGAAGAAGAAGAAGATGATCATGATCATGATGATGGTGATGGTGATGGTATGATGATGATGATGATGATGATGATGATGATGATGATGATGATGATGATGATGATGGTAATGGTATGATGATGATGATGATGATGACGATGATGATGACGATGATGATGATGATGATGACGATGATGATGATGATGATGATGATGATGATGATGGTATGATGATGATTATTATAAAGGCCGAAGAGAAGAACAAGTTGTACAAAGAGAATATCTATTTGTAATGTGAAACTGACCCATGCTCAAATGCTTCTCTTAATCTGAATCTGATTGGCATAACATCGAAAGAAGAAGAAGTTGGAGAATATGAAGAAGAGGAAGAAGCGGTAAAAGAAGATAATGGTGATGATGATAAACACGATACAGACGACAAGTTTTCTTCCACTGCCATCATTCCCGTCTGGGCTGTTATCTTTCCATAGAAAACTAGGTCATGCCAAGTTCACAATTCCGGCGAATTGTCTCCCCCTGTCTCATGCCAGGCCCCTGCCGCAGAAAATCCAGAGCCATGGAAACAATTAAGAGCAATGACGCGGTGAAGCCAGACGGGACATTGTGTCAATCCGTGCTTACTTGTTTGCCACCTGTCGGTGTATCTATCATTCATTCCACGTTTCTTGTTGTTACATTCACATAAACCATGGGAGCAAAGATTGCAGTATCGCTACCTCCACAGGCCGCTTGTTATATTTTCGAAATAAAATTGTACGAATAAGCTTATTTGTGGCAAAACTGAATTCCTAGGACCATCAGCGGGATTATGTATTACTGGTTTTGTGTAATGTCAGTGAATTGCTTTTTGAAATATGACTATCTATTAGCTTTAATTTCCTTCAGTGCCTATTTTTAGAAACATTACTGCTCAGAGAAATTAGCATTCTACTTACTGAAATATAGCAGGAAGTGCTACATTTAACATCGTAGTGGTAAGTTTAAGATGTGATGTTGCAATTTATTACTATAACTCTATCACTACTTCTGCTGCTGCTGGTGCTACTACTAATGTTGCTACTGCGGCTGCTGCTCCTCTTCTTCCTCCTCCTCCTCCTCCTACTACTACTACTACTACTACTACTACTACTACTACTACTACTACTACTACCACTACTACTACTACTACTACTACTACTACTACTACTACTACTACTACTACTACTACTACCACTACTACTACTCCTACTACTACTACTACTACTACTACTACTACTACTACTACTACTACTACTACTACTACTACTACTACTACTACTACTACTACTACTACTACTACTACTACTACCACTACTACTACTACTACTACTACTACTACTACTACTACTACTACTACTATTACTACTGTTGCTGCTGCTGCTCCTGCTACTACTAATTACTACTACTACTACTACTACTACTACTACTACTACTACTACTACTACTACTACTACTACTACTACTACTACTACTACTACTACTACTAATACTTCTACTACTGCTGCTGCTACTACTACTACTACTACTACTACTACTACTACTACTACTACTACTACTACTACTACTACTACTACTACCACTAATACTACTTCTACTACTACTGCTACTACTATTGCTGCTGCTGAATCCGCTACTACTACTGGTATTATTGCTGCTGCTACTACTAGTGCTGATGCTACTACTGCTGCTGCTGTTACTAGTGCTGATGCTACTACTGCTGCTGCTACTATTACGATTACTACTACTACGTCTGCTGCTTCTACTACTACTACTACTACTATTACTACTACTACTACTACCACTACTACTACTACTGCTGTTTCTGCTACTACTGCTGCTACTACTACTACTGCTACTACTATTACTTCTACTACTACTACTACTACTACTATTACTATTACTACTACTACTACTACTACTAATACTACTACTACTACTACTACTACTGTTGCTGCTACTACTATACTACCACAACTACTGCTGCTGCTGCTACTACTACTAATGCCTTACACCACTGAATTTCGCAGCTGATTTCGAACTCTCGATTCCGTAAAGAGGGTAATTATGAAACATGTTCAATGCCTCTAAGCGACAGCGAGAAGAAAAATTAATGTTTTTATCTGCATGTTGGATCATATTAATGTGGTATATACGCAGCTGTCATCATTGCTTCTCATCTTGTTCCTCTTGTACCTTGCGGTGTCGAGGTGGGACATAAACACCGGAACAGTGCCCATCCATCATTTCATCTTGTACCTTGCGGTGTCGAGGTGAAGCATAAACAGCGTTAGAGTGCCCGTTCATTGTCTTCATATATTGAGATTCTCATGTACTGCTATTCCCGCTGTCCATCGTTTACATGGTCTCCCCTTCTTCCACTTTAATTTGGTCTGTCCATCGTTGATTGATGTGGTATCCTGTCAGTTGGTATTCTAGTTATGTGGTCAAACCATTTCACTTGCTATTTTCTAATGAAATTTAGCGATGCTATTACTTGCACTTTAGTGTTGATTTCATATTTTCTCATTTTCTCTCATTTTGACACGTGTTGCATTCTTCTCAGCAGTCGTATTTACGTGGACGTAGTTGTTCTTTTTCTTGTTCTGTAAATGTACAGGAATAAAACTGGTAGCATAGAGCCAGACCCAGGTGTGTTGGTAGTATATAATATACGTACATATTTGTACCGTATCTGTGGCGAAGGGGTTACAATAGCTATACGTATTCCTGCATACCGCGCTCGAAACATAGCTGTGGGCGATTTGGAAGCAGCTCACCTTGCATTGTTTTCATACAAATTTATGAGTGCGGTCGTTCAAAATGTAATGGCAAACTACTGAGCGTAAAATTACCTAGAAATCACAGACATCCAAAAATCCGCTAGGGTTGACTGCTACGTCCTGTCAAGGATTTGCTAATTAACATATTTATAGAGTGTTTATTAATGACCTGACTGATTCCGTTGTTCTTTCACAAACGTGACTGTTTAAATTACTGTATTGGTTGGTTAGTTTACGCCAGAGGGGAAAAGGGAGGGGGGGGGGGGGTTGTTGTCACGAGGTATGGTGCCCGCCTCGAGTGCTGGAGGTCTCAGGTTCAAGCCCCGGTGAGGGCCGAGATTTTCTCGCGTGGATGTCATCGTCTTGCTCATGTCTAGATATCTGAGCTCGGGTTCACACAGGCAACAATAACTCCGTTCAATATGATATCGAACATTTATTGTATTTCAATATACAGTGCGTTGGCGCAGTGGGTTAACAATCCCGCGCTATGTTACATATCACAGATAGTTAACATCGTCACACATGGTTATCATAAACATTCTAGCAAACTATCTAGCCTATGTCTATATATCTATTGATATCTATTGAGTCCCTCTAAGGCAGGCCCTGTTGTCTCTCTGAAGTCCGTCTGTCCTCTGCCGTCCACACGTGTCCCAATCCGACACGGGTGGTAACTCTGTCCGAGTTCCTCGTGGACCCCGCAATAGGCGGGCCACATCAGTGTCCACGGGACCCTGGACTCAATGACCAGTCCTTCGAGAAGGCTCTAGATTACTCTGGCCTCGAGTGACTCACTTCTTTCCCTTGGGCGGGAGTTGCAGCCCTTTAATTAATATTTATAAATGTGAGGCGGTGACAGTGGATTTCTAGTTAAAAAAATGTCTCCTGGCTCTGGGTAGTGAGATTGGACGCCCGTGTGTATTTTTGCGCACGTAAAACATCCCTTGGCAGCTGGAAATCGAAAAATAGTAGCCTAACGGCGCTTCCCGAGCAAAATTGTGAGTTCAAAATCTACCCAAAGTATTTCAGGATCCTCGCCGGTGCTACAGAGTTCGTGCACTGAGCTGAGACTCTCAGGACTCAGGCTTAAGTTTGGAGTCGAATGTAGCACTTATGGGTTACGCCCGTGTGCCGTGATGTTGATCCGTCGAAGAAAAGACTGAATTAATTACGACAACAATTGATTGATGACGGGATAGAATGCACATCGCGGGCTGTTCTTAAAACTGACCTTGCTTCAGGGTTCACAACGAAAGCTTCCTGTATGAACAGCTAGAAGATTAAAAATTCTCTGTTCAAGCAAATACTTACACATTATAAGACACACACACACACACACACACACACACACACACACACACACACACACACACACACATATATATATATATATATATATATATATATATATATATATATATATATATTTATATATATATATATATATATATATATATATATATATATATATACACACATATATATATATATACACACATATATATATATACATATATTATGTGTGTGTGTGTGTGTGTGTGTGTGGGTGTGTGTGTGTGTGTACGAAGCATACATCCATTATGTTCTGTAACTAAATCCCTAATGTTCTTTCTCTAACCAACAGCCCCAATGTTCTGTACCTACCATCTCTAATGTTCTGTAACCAACATCCCTAATGTTCTGTAACCAACATCCCTAATGTTCTGTAACCGACATCCTTGGTGTTCTGTAACCAGCATTCCTTATTTTCTGTGACTAACATCCCCAGTATTCTGTAATAACATCCCGCATAAATAGCAACTAATTATCATACCTGATGCAGTTTCTTCCATGGGAAAACATTCAATTGGAAAGTAGGCTCATCGATCACAGTCGTATCAATTAAAGCCCATCAGGTGTTTACCCCTATCCAGGTGGACATAATTTGTGTACAAAATTAGTTAGCTCACCTGAAGCAGGATGCCTGTCTATGGTTTGTACAAATAGTCAGCAAGCTGTACACATTCAAACTTCGCAGATTAATTCATTGCGGAGCACGAAATTTGCATACCTAGTGTAAATGTGCATGCTCCCGTTCACAAATACCCAGGGGCAGTTATAACATCAGCTGGAATATGCACTTCAGAGATTAAGACTAGAATAGATCGAGAAAAAGCTGTATTTCAGAAAGTGTAAAGTATCTTATGTGATACGTTACTATCATTGAATGTAGGAAAGATAGTGTTTAAATGTCATGTAGGACTTGTTTTGCAATATAACAACGAAATATGAAACGTGAATTAACCAGTTAGGAGCAAACGTACCAACTAACGATCGAACTTTATTTCAAAGGGTCCCTAACTGGGCACGCAGGCCCGTCTTAAATTCGACCTTTCCAGTTAATTATCTTTTTCAAACCAGTTGACTGTCCTGAATGTTACATTTACAATGAAAAATAAATGTAAAATTAATGCTGTAAACATACACCAAACATAAACAATTCATGTTGGAAGCAACAGAGACGAATGCTGTAAATACTTTGGACTGTCAGAATTACTAACAATTATTTCCTGGAAGAGGCTAATGAAACTAGAACATTAAATACAGTGATGAGAAGAGAAATATTACTGAACATCGTGACAACTGAAAAGATCAATGAGAATAGGAGGAAGCAAACCAAGAGATGGACTGAGACGGTGGCAGGGAGGAATATCATCAACAGAGTTCATCCAGAGCATCAATGACCGAGACCTTTGGGGAGACATTAACACCGAAACTAATTGGCAAGGGGTTACTAACGCAGTTCGCAATCCATCATACCTCGTTCGAAGCACAGCTTCTGGCTATTTGTCAGCAGACCGCCTTGCGTTGGCTTTTTACGAAATGGTATGGGTGCCGGTCGTTCAGAAAGTAATGGCAAACTACTGAACATAAACTTGCCACGAGATCACAACAGAAAAATAGTGCTGGGGTTGACTGCGACGTCCTGTAAAGGATATGTAACTAACTGTTAACTAATTGGCAGGGCATATGCTAATGATGATGATGTCTGTAAAAGTAGCGGGTTACTGAAGGTGCTAGGGTAATACGCTGATATTATGAGCGCATCTGGACCTGGGTTCGATCGCTGCGTTCGACGTCCGCTAATGTAAGAGAAAACCTGGCAACATAACCCTCTGTTCAATCAGACAAGTTCACTCGCGTAGTCCACACTGGAATTATTTATGTGCACGTCGACTAGCTTCACCATTGTCCCTCGCCAACAGGCGAACCCACTCCGACTTCTGAGGTACGTGTAATTGACGTCCCCAAGTCAACTACGAGTTGCCAGTATTATAGTGCAACTGATCGGTGCAGGTATTGAACCCGCAACTGGTTGAAGACTTCTGTGGGTACCCCTAGTACCAGGCACCTCATATGTGGTGACATCAATGCGCGTACCAGAAAGTGGGACAGGTCTAGCGAGAACAGACAATGTCGCTAAAGTCTTGCTTCAGACGGATATTTTTTTTCCGCATATCCTTTACAGGACATCGCTGTCAACATCATTATCTTTCAGCTAATTCTTGCTTTCTTGGCAAGATTACGCTCAGTATTTTGCCATTGCTTTCTGAGCGACCGGCTCACATACCCCTAACTTACCGACGCGGAGAGAACCGCTACCGATTCTCGTGCAACGTCACGTTACTAACGAGAGTATACGAGATTACGGAGAAATCCGTGTAACCTCTAGACCAGGAAGACCGGCTGAGACGGATATGGTCTGTATAAATGATGGGAAACGAACCAGGCTAGCAATCAGACATGAGACCCAGATACGACCTTTGACATTTCACTTGAATCCTAAGAGGCGGCATCAGACATACAATGGAGCTTCCTTGGGGACTTCGAAGCGACCACATCCCCTGTTCTGTACTGGTACCTAAGTTCAACAAAGTCAAGGCTATAAGCTCACATATGACAATCAATTATGATCGTGATCACTCTTCGCTCGCGGGACGTCTAGATCACAGGGACGGTCTAAAACAACAAGAAGAAACTTAACACAACCACCATGGTGGACACAAGAAATGGAGAAATCATGGAGGGACAAGAGGGCGGCCATAAGGCATTGGTAGAGTGTGCGGAGAGCAACCAGTTCAGTTGAAACAGAATTGGAGGAGGCTAAAAGAAGGGAAAAAGTAAAGATGCAAGACTTTAAACTCCAAGTAGCAGCGGCCAAAAAGGTTAAGTGAGAACAGTTTATAAGTGAAATCGGTGGGGATGTGACATTGGGAAAATTCTGAAAGCTGCAGAGACAGATGAACAGAAAGGCGAAGCCCAGTATACATGATACAGTATACGATGAAAACAACCGACATATGACAAATGACAAGAACACGGGGGAGGCATTTCTTGCACGATTCCTAACAAAGACCGATCAGCAGGATAGGGCTATCAGGGATATGGTCAGAGAGGACATGTCGCAGGCCACTAGGAATGACTATTATGAAGACATGATACAGGCAGGGGATGTTAGACGGGTAATGAAGAGAACTAAAGACACAGCACCAGGCCAGGGTTGGGGCTAGGTACATCCCATATGAAGAACATGAACGATGATGACTTTCAGGACATTTTTTTTTTTTTTTAAATTTTGTTTTGTCTCCACCTTAGCATGGAAAAGGCAGACAAAACCCGGGATTGGTTGCATAGCTACCATGTCTCACTCCTAAAGCCAGGCAAGGATCACTCAAAACTAAATGGGTATTGAATTGCAACCCTGTAAAACACCTTTGGCAAGGTACTCAAGCAGATAATAGCACGCAAGCTACATCACTACTGGGAGAGATGTAAACTGCTCTCCAAATGCTTTGCCGGCCTGGGAAGGACATCTGTGCCAATGCTGCAACGCTTGAATTCGGTGTTTATTAGGGCTTACTGAATGAACAAGAGACAGTGACGCGATACTTGACTTGGAAGATGCTTAGAATAGGATCAAGTATTATCGTGTGATATACACTCTTTTAGACATTGAAGTCTGCCCTTGTATTGTCAAATGGATTGCGGCAGTACTGTATGAGTCTAAAATCACATACACATAGCATTCATTACCGAACCGCTCACGGAGTATGTTTAGTAAGGTGGCGAAATACATGCTTCGTGTAGAATGACTTGCCTGGTTTAAGAGGTCACAGATTGTGACAATTATTTGGATTTTCTGCCCTGGTCATGAGGGAGTGCGAGGGGAAGGAACAGGCTAATAGAATGGCAAGGAATGCACACCTCCGTGGTAGATTACCCATGGATAAGGGAGATGTGGTCGGGCGCCTGTGGGACCATGTTAAGAAAGCGTGGAAACAGACTGAGAACCCGTATGTGGAGATACTGATATGGCGGAGGACCGGCAGTGGTTCTAGACAAATCTCAACACTTAGAGAGATGACCAGGAGAACTGTCATTCAGATGACAGTTGGAACGATTAGCAACATGACTCTTCAATGGCTGTTGAACAAGGGGACGGTACGCGTGTGGGAACGTCCTGGGTGCTGTGATGTCGGTTATTAGCTCAACTCAACTAAACTGACCTTTTCTCCTGTCTCCTCTGTCTGCTTGTCTATCTGTCTATCTGTCTCTGTCTCAGTCTCTCTCTCTCTCTCTCTCTCTCTCTCTCTCTCTCTCTCTCTCTCTCTCTCTCTCTCTCTTTCTCTCTCTTTCTTTCTCTCTCATCGTCCATATTTGTGTGTGGTTGATGGAGTATCATCGCCTTGGTGAACCCTATTTCTATACAAATCAAATTACCTCTTGTTACATCATATTCTGTCTGCTGTCTTGTGAAACCATTGTGCTATTCTCTTTACACGCGAGCAACTTATCATTAAACATACATAAACCGAACCTCGAGTCGAGGGTGAAAATATAATTGGGCCAGAATCTTTAAGGGCCAACTTTTATACGGTCTACAGAAGAATCAGCTTGCCGAAAATGACGCCGCATGCCGGCGGCTATTCCTAGTGGTTCCAGTGTTTGGTACTTTCCCTAGCCTTTCATATAACAGAGGTGTTGGCTTTCACAGTTGGCGTTGGTAGTCGCTCTTACTGGGCGTTTTAATTATAGATTACCAAAACACTCCTTAAAATTAATGTACTTGGTTAAAAAAAAGAAAACAAAGAAACTTTACGCTACCGTTTCAATATAAAGCTAAGTCCATTCATTCACGGGGACATATTTACAAGGATACATCACCATCATCATCATCACGTGCCTCGCGTAATGGTGTAGGCTTTCGTGGGTGTCCACGGATCTCGACCCTTGTTTTTACGGAATAAAGTATATTGATGATCTTCATCACCTGTTTGCTAATATCCATGATTCGCTTCCCTTCATCAGGATTGGCGTAATATTGTTCTTAAGAACGCTTTCCCTCACACTGATTGATAAATTAATATATAACAAAGAATATTATTCATCTTATGAAATGCTCTTTTTGATTTAGTTATTCTGCATGTAACAGTCTTTAATACACCTTCAATTGCTTTTATTACAGTAACCCAAATACTTACAAGGTATTGACATGTTTCAGATATATCCCACTGAGATGTATGTTTACATTTAGGATATACAATTTTCCTTTGTAAGTACCATTAATTGTGTTTTCTGTTATTCATACTAAGTCCTTTCTATTTAATTTATGATGCAATTATATGTATCATGTCCTGTAACGGTGTTTCATGTCTAGCGACCACAACCATGCATCAGCATAACGCAGGTGGTTTAGCCCACCAACTGACATTCCTGACATGTCTTGTGTGGATCTCGCTATTATTTCGCTGTACGGATTGAACAGATCGGGTGTTAGACACAACACTGTCTAACATTTTATATAATATACTAAAAAGTATCACTCAGTGGGGAATAATGGATAACAGAAGAAAGAAGAGATAGCTACCATGTGACCAGTTCGAACAACCGTGTCCAAAACATTGGCACTTACACAATGAAAGTAGTTAAAGCGGCGGTTGTGAACACTAATACTTGATCCGTCCAGTACAGTTTGGTCAGACTATGTGATCAATTTAGTAATTACCATAGAAGCGGTCAGTGCATTACTACAGTCAGTGCGTTACTTCATTCAGTGCGTTACTCAAGTCAGTGCGCTACTTCAGTCAGTGCATTATTTCAGTCAGTGTGTTACTTCATTCAGTGTGTTACTTCAGTCAGAGCGTTAGTGCGTTACTTTAGTCAGTGCATTACTTCAGTCAGTGCCTTACTTCAGTCAGTGCATTACTTCAGTCAGTTCATTACTTCAGTCAGTGCATTACTTCAGTCAGTGCATTACTTCAGTCAGTGCGTTACTTCAGTCAGTGCCTTACTTCAGTCAGTGCATTACTTCAGACAGTGCGTTACTTCAGTCAGTGCATTACTTCAGTCGGTATGTTATTTCAGCCAGTGCGTTAGTGCGTTACTTCAGTCAGTGCCTTACTTCAGTCAGTGCATTACTTCAGTCAGTGCGTTATTTCAGTCAGTGTGTTACTTCATTCAGTGTGTTACTTCAGTCAGAGCGTTAGTGCGTTACTTTAGTCAGTGCATTACTTCAGTCAGTGCCTTACTTCAGTCAGTGCATTACTTCAGTCAGTGCCTTACTTCAGTCAGTGCGTTACTTCAGTCAGTGCGTTACTTCAGTCAGTGCGTTACTTCAGTCAGTGCCTTACTTCAGTCAGTGCATTACTTCAGTCAGTGCCTTACTTCAGTGAGTGCCTTACTTCAGTCTGTGTGTTACTTCATTTAATGCGTTATTTAGGTCAGTGCGTTACTTCAGTCAGTGCCTTACTTCAGTGAGTGCCTTACTTCAGTCTGTGCGTTACTTCAGTCAGTGCCTTACTTCAGTGAGTACCTTACTTCAGTCAGTGTGCTACCGCAATCAGGTATGTGAAGAATTAAAGGTACACTGTAGCTCCTCCATATTTGTCAGTTATCGCAAGAAACAAACGTTTTGGAACCTGACAAATAACAGATGAAATTACAGGACATCCTTTTGGGTACAAACAAAGACACTTCACAAAGTATAGGGGTATTTTTAATGACTATGCGGTGTTTGAACATATTGCCGGTCCAAGTTTTGTATTTACCTATCATGTTGCATGAAATATACAGAGGGGGAATACAAAACTTGGACCGATAATAGTTTCAAACACTGCACAGTCATTAAAATTACACCCTATAGTTTCCTCCAACGAGTGTGTGATGTAACATGGCCATCACATTTTAAAAACCTGAATGCAAGAAGGAACAGGTGGCCGGCCGGCCTGTCTCTAACAAACTCAGGCGTCGAACCCTTTCCACCTGCGCTCATGACATTATCAGCTATACTGATGCAATGCTGAAGGATAATATATATCCTCTCCAGATTCATCGTGTTACGTGTTGTGTTTCGCGGCATTTTCCGAAATTTCAATGCTCCGTGAAGGCATCAAGGAAGATATCACGGATTGACACAATGTAATGATAACACTGGGTCGTGAGTGCAGAGAATGGGCAGCAGGCCGCACTGAGTTTGAAGTGCAACAGCTGATCCAGAGTAACACACATCAAGGTGATATAGTCATCTACACCGATGGGTCAGTGGTGAGAAATAGGCGTAGAGGCTGGGGCTTTATTGCAAAGGCTAATGGACGAGTCTTGAAAAAAGAGAGTCTGGCATATGAGACTACGACCTCCAGCATGAGAATGGAGGTGGAGGCAGTAACAGCGGCACTCTGGTGGCTAGAGGAGACCACCGCAACACACGTTGTATTCATTACGGATTCAAAGCGTATGCTTAGTAAGGTGGAGAAAGGAATGTTTCGTGTGGAATGACTCTCGTCGCTTCAGAGGTCACAGATTGTGAGAATTGTGTGGA